>CAWUFW010014163.1:0-428624 GCA_963921515.1 Calotriton arnoldi | reverse complement strand
GGAACAGTCCAGCACCGAACTGCCAAGCCATGTCTTCCCTGGACCGGAAACAAGCATCCTAGGACCGGTTTCTGGCATTCCAAGCCCGTCATCAGCCAGGCTATGCTTGAATCCAGTGGCAAAGTGAGCAAGGGACCCACGTCTGGGCATACCCCTGCCAACTTAGGGCGAACAAAGCGATACCAAAGGGGATGATGGACAGAGCGTTAGAGCCAAATCAAACACTCACCCCCAGTCAACTGATCTGGGTTTAATCCATCATCATTCTTTAGCTCACTCCACCACCCCAGTTCAGACATGGCCATATGCAAATCAGTCTGACCCTGTGCCTCATGGGAACAGTCCAGCACCGAACTGCCAAGCCATGTCTTCCCTGGACCGGAAACAAGCATCCTAGGACCGGTTTCTGGCATTCCAAGCCCTCATCAGCCAGGCTATGCTTGAATCCAGTGGCAAAGTGAGCAAGGGACCCACGTCTGGGCATACCCCTGCCAACTTAGGGCGAACAAAGCGATACCAAAGGGGATGATGGACAGAGCGTTAGAGCAAATCAAACACTCACCCCCAGTCAACTGATCTGGGTTTAATCCATCATCATTCTTTAGCTCACTCCACCACCCCAGTTCAGACATGGCCATATGCAAATCAGTCTGACCCTGTGCCTCATGGGAACAGTCCAGCACCGAACTGCCAAGCCATGTCTTCCCTGGACCGGAAACAAGCATCCTGGGACCGGTTTCTGGCATTCCAAGCCCTCATCAGCCAGGCTATGCTTGAATCCAGTGGCAAAGTGAGCAAGGGACCCACGTCTGGGCATACCCCTGCCAACTTAGGGCGAACAAAGCGATACCAAAGGGGATGATGGACAGAGCGTTTGAGCAAATCAAACACTCACCCCCAGTCAACTGATCTGGGTTTAATCCATCATCATTCTTTAGCTCACTCCACCACCCCAGTTCAGACATGGCCATATGCAAATCAGTCTGACCCTGTGCCTCATGGGAACAGTCCAGCACCGAACTGCCAAGCCATGTCTTCCCTGGACCGGAAACAAGCATCCTGGGACCGGTTTCTGGCATTCAAAGCCGTCATCAGCCAGGCTATGCTTGAATCCAGTGGCAAAGTGAGCAAGGGACCCACGTCTGGGCATACCCTGCCAACTTAGGGCGAACAAAGCGATACCAAAGGGGATGATGGACGGAGCGTTAGAGCAAATCAAACACTCACCCCCAGTCAACTGATCTGGGTTTAATCCATCATCATTCTTTAGCTCACTCCACCACCCCAGTTCAGACATGGCCATATGCAAATCAGTCTGACCCTGTGCCTCATGGGAACAGTCCAGCACCGAACTGCCAAGCCATGTCTTCCCTGGACCGGAAACAAGCATCCTGGGACCGGTTTCTGGCATTCACAGCCGTCATCAGCCAGGCTATGCTTGAATCCAGTGGCAAAGTGAGCAAGGGACCCACGTCTGGGCATACCCTCGCCAACTTAGGGCGAACAAAGCGATACCAAAGGGGATGATGGACGGAGCGTTAGAGCAAATCAAACACTCACCCCCAGTCAACTGATCTGGGTTTAATCCATCATCATTCTTTAGCTCACTCCACCACCCCAGTTCAGACATGGCCATATGCAAATCAGTCTGACCCTGTGCCTCATGGGAACAGTCCAGCACCGAACTGCCAAGCCATGTCTTCCCTGGACCGGAAACAAGCATCCTAGGACCGGTTTCTGGCGTTCCAAGCCCTCATCAGCCAGGCTATGCTTGAATCCAGTGGCAAAGTGAGCAAGGGACCCACGTCTGGGCATACCCTGCCAACTTAGGGCGAACAAAGCGATACCAAAGGGGATGATGGACAGAGCGTTTGAGCCAATCAAACACTCACCCCCAGTCAACTGATCTGGGTTTAATCCATCATCATTCTTTAGCTCACTCCACCACCCCAGTTCAGACATGGCCATATGCAAATCAGTCTGACCCTGTGCCTCATGGGAACAGTCCAGCACCGAACTGCCAAGCCATGTCTTCCCTGGACCGGAAACAAGCATCCTAGGACCGGTTTCTGGCATTCACAGCCGTCATCAGCCAGGCTATGCTTGAATCCAGTGGCAAAGTGAGCAAGGGACCCACGTCTGGGCATACCCTGCCAACTTAGGGCGAACAAAGCGATACCAAAGGGGATGATGGACGGAGCGTTAGAGCCAATCAAACACTCACCCCCAGTCAACTGATCTGGGTTTAATCCATCATCATTCTTTAGCTCACTCCACCACCCCAGTTCAGACATGGCCATATGCAAATCAGTCTGACCCTGTGCCTCATGGGAACAGTCCAGCACCGAACTGCCAAGCCATGTCTTCCCTGGACCGGAAACAAGCATCCTGGGACCGGTTTCTGGCGTTCCAAACCGTCATCAGCCAGGCTATGCTTGAATCCAGTGGCAAAGTGAGCAAGGGACCCACGTCTGGGCATACCCTGCCAACTTAGGGCGAACAAAGCGATACAAAGGGGATGATGGACAGAGCGTTTGAGCAAATCAAACACTCACCCCCAGTCAACTGATCTGGGTTTAATCCATCATCATTCTTTAGCTCACTCCACCACCCCAGTTCAGACATGGCCATATGCAAATCAGTCTGACCCTGTGCCTCATGGGAACAGTCCAGCACCGAACTGCCAAGCCATGTCTTCCCTGGACCGGAAACAAGCATCCTGGGACCGGTTTCTGGCATTCCAAACCCTCATCAGCCAGGCTATGCTTGAATCCAGTGGCAAAGTGAGCAAGGGACCCACGTCTGGGCATACCCCTGCCAACTTAGGGCGAACAAAGCGATACCAAAGGGGATGATGGACAGAGCGTTAGAGCAAATCAAACACTCACCCCCAGTCAACTGATCTGGGTTTAATCCATCATCATTCTTTAGCTCACTCCACCACCCCAGTTCAGACATGGCCATATGCAAATCAGTCTGACCCTGTGCCTCATGGGAACAGTCCAGCACCGAACTGCCAAGCCATGTCTTCCCTGGACCGGAAACAAGCATCCTAGGACCGGTTTCTGGCGTTCACAGCCGTCATCAGCCAGGCTATGCTTGAATCCAGTGGCAAAGTGAGCAAGGGACCCACGTCTGGGCATACCCTGCCAACTTAGGGCGAACAAAGCGATACCAAAGGGGATGATGGACGGAGCGTTAGAGCCAATCAAACACTCACCCCCAGTCAACTGATCTGGGTTTAATCCATCATCATTCTTTAGCTCACTCCACCACCCCAGTTCAGACATGGCCATATGCAAATCAGTCTGACCCTGTGCCTCATGGGAACAGTCCAGCACCGAACTGCCAAGCCATGTCTTCCCTGGACCGGAAACAAGCATCCTGGGACCGGTTTCTGGCATTCCAAACCGTCATCAGCCAGGCTATGCTTGAATCCAGTGGCAAAGTGAGCAAGGGACCCACGTCTGGGCATACCCCTGCCAACTTAGGGCGAACAAAGCGATACCAAAGGGGATGATGGACAGAGCGTTAGAGCCAATCAAACACTCACCCCCAGTCAACTGATCTGGGTTTAATCCATCATCATTCTTTAGCTCACTCCACCACCCCAGTTCAGACATGGCCATATGCAAATCAGTCTGACCCTGTGCCTCATGGGAACAGTCCAGCACCGAACTGCCAAGCCATGTCTTCCCTGGACCGGAAACAAGCATCCTGGGACCGGTTTCTGGCATTCAAAGCCCTCATCAGCCAGGCTATGCTTGAATCCAGTGGCAAAGTGAGCAAGGGACCCACGTCTGGGCATACCCTGCCAACTTAGGGCGAACAAAGCGATACCAAAGGGGATGATGGACAGAGCGTTTAGAGCAAATCAAACACTCACCCCCAGTCAACTGATCTGGGTTTAATCCATCATCATTCTTTAGCTCACTCCACCACCCCAGTTCAGACATGGCCATATGCAAATCAGTCTGACCCTGTGCCTCATGGGAACAGTCCAGCACCGAACTGCCAAGCCATGTCTTCCCTGGACCGGAAACAAGCATCCTAGGACCGGTTTCTGGATTCAAGCCGTCATCAGCCAGGCTATGCTTGAATCCAGTGGCAAAGTGAGCAAGGGACCCACGTCTGGGCATACCCCGCCAACTTAGGGCGAACAAAGCGATACCAAAGGGGATGATGGACAGAGCGTTAGAGCCAATCAAACACTCACCCCCAGTCAACTGATCTGGGTTTAATCCATCATCATTCTTTAGCTCACTCCACCACCCCAGTTCAGACATGGCCATATGCAAATCAGTCTGACCCTGTGCCTCATGGGAACAGTCCAGCACCGAACTGCCAAGCCATGTCTTCCCTGGACCGGAAACAAGCATCCTAGGACCGGTTTCTGGCATTCACAGCCGTCATCAGCCAGGCTATGCTTGAATCCAGTGGCAAAGTGAGCAAGGGACCCACGTCTGGGCATACCCCGCCAACTTAGGGCGAACAAAGCGATACCAAAGGGGATGATGGACAGAGCGTTAGAGCAAATCAAACACTCACCCCCAGTCAACTGATCTGGGTTTAATCCATCATCATTCTTTAGCTCACTCCACCACCCCAGTTCAGACATGGCCATATGCAAATCAGTCTGACCCTGTGCCTCATGGGAACAGTCCAGCACCGAACTGCCAAGCCATGTCTTCCCTGGACCGGAAACAAGCATCCTGGGACCGGTTTCTGGCATTCCAAGCCCTCATCAGCCAGGCTATGCTTGAATCCAGTGGCAAAGTGAGCAAGGGACCCACGTCTGGGCATACCCCTGCCAACTTAGGGCGAACAAAGCGATACCAAAGGGGATGATGGACAGAGCGTTAGAGCCAATCAAACACTCACCCCCAGTCAACTGATCTGGGTTTAATCCATCATCATTCTTTAGCTCACTCCACCACCCCAGTTCAGACATGGCCATATGCAAATCAGTCTGACCCTGTGCCTCATGGGAACAGTCCAGCACCGAACTGCCAAGCCATGTCTTCCCTGGACCGGAAACAAGCATCCTGGGACCGGTTTCTGGCATTCAAAGCCGTCATCAGCCAGGCTATGCTTGAATCCAGTGGCAAAGTGAGCAAGGGACCCACGTCTGGGCATACCCTGCCAACTTAGGGCGAACAAAGCGATACCAAAGGGGATGATGGACAGAGCGTTAGAGCAAATCAAACACTCACCCCCAGTCAACTGATCTGGGTTTAATCCATCATCATTCTTTAGCTCACTCCACCACCCCAGTTCAGACATGGCCATATGCAAATCAGTCTGACCCTGTGCCTCATGGGAACAGTCCAGCACCGAACTGCCAAGCCATGTCTTCCCTGGACCGGAAACAAGCATCCTGGGACCGGTTTCTGGCGTTCAAAGCCGTCATCAGCCAGGCTATCTTGAATCCAGTGGCAAAGTGAGCAAGGGACCCACGTCTGGGCATACCCTGCCAACTTAGGGCGAACAAAGCGATACTAAAGGGGATGATGGACAGAGCGTTAGAGCAAATCAAACACTCACCCCCAGTCAACTGATCTGGGTTTAATCCATCATCATTCTTTAGCTCACTCCACCACCCCAGTTCAGACATGGCCATATGCAAATCAGTCTGACCCTGTGCCTCATGGGAACAGTCCAGCACCGAACTGCCAAGCCATGTCTTCCCTGGACCGGAAACAAGCATCCTGGGACCGGTTTCTGGGTTCAAAACCCTCATCAGCCAGGCTATCTTGAATCCAGTGGCAAAGTGAGCAAGGGACCCACGTCTGGGCATACCCTGCCAACTTAGGGCGAACAAAGCGATACCAAAGGGGATGATGGACAGAGCGTTAGAGCAAATCAAACACTCACCCCCAGTCAACTGATCTGGGTTTAATCCATCATCATTCTTTAGCTCACTCCACCACCCCAGTTCAGACATGGCCATATGCAAATCAGTCTGACCCTGTGCCTCATGGGAACAGTCCAGCACCGAACTGCCAAGCCATGTCTTCCCTGGACCGGAAACAAGCATCCTGGGACCGGTTTCGGGTTCAAACCCTCATCAGCCAGGCTATCTTGAATCCAGTGGCAAAGTGAGCAAGGGACCCACGTCTGGGCATACCCTGCCAACTTAGGGCGAACAAAGCGATACCAAAGGGGATGATGGACAGAGCGTTAGAGCAAATCAAACACTCACCCCCAGTCAACTGATCTGGGTTTAATCCATCATCATTCTTTAGCTCACTCCACCACCCCAGTTCAGACATGGCCATATGCAAATCAGTCTGACCCTGTGCCTCATGGGAACAGTCCAGCACCGAACTGCCAAGCCATGTCTTCCCTGGACCGGAAACAAGCATCCTGGGACCGGTTTCTGGGTTCAAAACCCTCATCAGCCAGGCTATGCTTGAATCCAGTGGCAAAGTGAGCAAGGGACCCACGTCTGGGCATACCCCTGCCAACTTAGGGCGAACAAAGCGATACCAAAGGGGATGATGGACAGAGCGTTAGAGCAAATCAAACACTCACCCCCAGTCAACTGATCTGGGTTTAATCCATCATCATTCTTTAGCTCACTCCACCACCCCAGTTCAGACATGGCCATATGCAAATCAGTCTGACCCTGTGCCTCATGGGAACAGTCCAGCACCGAACTGCCAAGCCATGTCTTCCCTGGACCGGAAACAAGCATCCTGGGACCGGTTTCTGGGTTCAAACCCTCATCAGCCAGGCTATCTTGAATCCAGTGGCAAAGTGAGCAAGGGACCCACGTCTGGGCATACCCTGCCAACTTAGGGCGAACAAAGCGATACCAAAGGGGATGATGGACAGAGCGTTAGAGCAAATCAAACACTCACCCCCAGTCAACTGATCTGGGTTTAATCCATCATCATTCTTTAGCTCACTCCACCACCCCAGTTCAGACATGGCCATATGCAAATCAGTCTGACCCTGTGCCTCATGGGAACAGTCCAGCACCGAACTGCCAAGCCATGTCTTCCCTGGACCGGAAACAAGCATCCTGGGACCGGTTTCGGGTTCAAACCCTCATCAGCCAGGCTATCTTGAATCCAGTGGCAAAGTGAGCAAGGGACCCACGTCTGGGCATACCCTGCCAACTTAGGGCGAACAAAGCGATACCAAAGGGGATGATGGACAGAGCGTTAGAGCAAATCAAACACTCACCCCCAGTCAACTGATCTGGGTTTAATCCATCATCATTCTTTAGCTCACTCCACCACCCCAGTTCAGACATGGCCATATGCAAATCAGTCTGACCTTGTGCCTCATGGGAACAGTCCAGCACCGAACTGTCAAGCCATGTCTTCCCTGGACCGGAAACAAGCATCCTGGGACCGGTTTCGGGTTCAAAACCCTCATCAGCCAGGCTATCTTAAATCCAGTGGCAAAGTGAGCAAGGGACCCACGTCTGGGCATACCCTGCCAACTTAGGGCGAACAAAGCGATACCAAAGGGGATGATGGACAGAGCGTTAGAGCAAATCAAACACTCACCCCCAGTCAACTGATCTGGGTTTAATCCATCATCATTCTTTAGCTCACTCCACCACCCCAGTTCAGACATGGCCATATGCAAATCAGTCTGACCCTGTGCCTCATGGGAACAGTCCAGCACCGAACTGCCAAGCCATGTCTTCCCTGGACCGGAAACAAGCATCCTGGGACCGGTTTCGGGTTCAAAACCCTCATCAGCCAGGCTATCTTGAATCCAGTGGCAAAGTGAGCAAGGGACCCACGTCTGGGCATACCCTGCCAACTTAGGGCGAACAAAGCGATACCAAAGGGGATGATGGACAGAGCGTTAGAGCAAATCAAACACTCACCCCCAGTCAACTGATCTGGGTTTAATCCATCATCATTCTTTAGCTCACTCCACCACCCCAGTTCAGACATGGCCATATGCAAATCAGTCTGACCCTGTGCCTCATGGGAACAGTCCAGCACCGAACTGCCAAGCCATGTCTTCCCTGGACCGGAAACAAGCATCCTGGGACCGGTTTCGGGTTCAAAACCCTCATCAGCCAGGCTATCTTGAATCCAGTGGCAAAGTGAGCAAGGGACCCACGTCTGGGCATACCCTGCCAACTTAGGGCGAACAAAGCGATACCAAAGGGGATGATGGACAGAGCGTTAGAGCAAATCAAACACTCACCCCCAGTCAACTGATCTGGGTTTAATCCATCATCATTCTTTAGCTCACTCCACCACCCCAGTTCAGACATGGCCATATGCAAATCAGTCTGACCCTGTGCCTCATGGGAACAGTCCAGCACCGAACTGCCAAGCCATGTCTTCCCTGGACCGGAAACAAGCATCCTGGGACCGGTTTCGGGTTCAAAACCCTCATCAGCCAGGCTATCTTGAATCCAGTGGCAAAGTGAGCAAGGGACCCACGCCTGGGCATACCCTGCCAACTTAGGGCGAACAAAGCGATACCAAAGGGGATGATGGACAGAGCGTTAGAGCAAATCAAACACTCACCCCCAGTCAACTGATCTGGGTTTAATCCATCATCATTCTTTAGCTCACTCCACCACCCCAGTTCAGACATGGCCATATGCAAATCAGTCTGACCCTGTGCCTCATGGGAACAGTCCAGCACCGAACTGCCAAGCCATGTCTTCCCTGGACCGGAAACAAGCATCCTGGGACCGGTTTCGGGTTCAAAACCCTCATCAGCCAGGCTATCTTGAATCCAGTGGCAAAGTGAGCAAGGGACCCACGTCTGGGCATACCCTGCCAACTTAGGGCGAACAAAGCGATACCAAAGGGGATGATGGACAGAGCGTTAGAGCAAATCAAACACTCACCCCCAGTCAACTGATCTGGGTTTAATCCATCATCATTCTTTAGCTCACTCCACCACCCCAGTTCAGACATGGCCATATGCAAATCAGTCTGACCCTGTGCCTCATGGGAACAGTCCAGCACCGAACTGCCAAGCCATGTCTTCCCTGGACCGGAAACAAGCATCCTGGGACCGGTTTCGGGTTCAAAACCCTCATCAGCCAGGCTATCTTGAATCCAGTGGCAAAGTGAGCAAGGGACCCACGTCTGGGCATACCCTGCCAACTTAGGGCGAACAAAGCGATACCAAAGGGGATGATGGACAGAGCGTTAGAGCAAATCAAACACTCACCCCCAGTCAACTGATCTGGGTTTAATCCATCATCATTCTTTAGCTCACTCCACCACCCCAGTTCAGTCATGGCCATATGCAAATCAGTCTGACCCTGTGCCTCATGAGAACAGTCCAGCACCAAACTGCCAAGCCATGTCTTCCCTGGACCGGAAACAAGCATCCTGGGACCGGTTTCGGGTTCAAAGCCCTCATCAGCCAGGCTATCTTGAATCCAGTGGCAAAGTGAGCAAGGGACCCACGTCTGGGCATACCCTGCCAACTTAGGGCGAACAAAGCGATACCAAAGGGGATGATGGACAGAGCGTTAGAGCAAATCAAACACTCACCCCCAGTCAACTGATCTGGGTTTAATCCATCATCATTCTTTAGCTCACTCCACCACCCCAGTTCAGACATGGCCATATGCAAATCAGTCTGACCCTGTGCCTCATGGGAACAGTCCAGCACCGAACTGCCAAGCCATGTCTTCCCTGGACTGGAAACAAGCATCCTGGGACCGGTTTCGGGTTCAAAACCCTCATCAGCCAGGCTATCTTGAATCCATTGGTATCGCTTTGTTCGCCCTAAGTTGGCAGGGTATGCCCAGACGTGGGTCCCTTGCTCACTTTGCCACTGGATTCAAGATAGCCTGGCTGATGAGGGTTTTGAATCCGAAACCGGTCCCAGGATGCTTGTTTCCGGTCCAGGGAAGACATGGCTTGGCAGTTCGGTGCTGGACTGTTCCCATGAGGCACAGGGTCAGACTGATTTGCATATGGCCATGTCTGAACTGGGGTGGTGGAGTGAGCTAAAGAATGATGATGGATTAAACCCAGATCAGTTGACTGGGGGTGAGTGTTTGATTTGCTCTAACGCTCTGTCCATCATCCCCTTTGGTATCGCCTATTTAGAGTTAGGCAGATGTGAAAACTTCCACCAAAAATAGGCAAAAGGCCTGTCTGCCTATATGTAGTGTGTAAAAGAAACAATTGATGGACGGAATGCTGGACAATGCAAACATTCACCCCGAGTCACAAAGATCTGGGTTAAATCCATCATTCTTTTGCTCACCACACCACCCCAGTTTGGACCCCGCCATATGCAAATCAGTCTTGACCCTGTTCCTTGTGGGAACAGTCCAGCCCGAACTTCCAAGCCAGGTCCTCCCTGGACCGGAAACAAGCATCCTGGGACCGGTTTCAGGGCATCACCCTTCATCAGCCAGGCTAGCTTGAATCCAGTCGTGTAGTGAGCACGGGACCCACATCTGGGCATACCCTTCCCACTGGCCTGGCAGTTCGGGCTGGACTGTTCCCATTGGGCACAGGGTCAAGACTGATTTGCATATGGTTGGGTCCAAACTGGAATGGCATGGTGAGCAAAAAACGATGGATTTAGGCCCAGATCTCTGTACTGGGGTGAATGTATGACATTGTTCTGCATTCTGTCCATCAATTGTTCTTTTTGCATTTGTCACCCTGAGTGGGACGGGTATGCCCAGACGTGGGTCCCGTGCTCTCCATGCCACTGGAGTCAAGCTATCCTGGCTGATGAGGGCTGAAAGCCTGAAACCGGTCCTAGGATGCTTGTTTCCAGTCCAGGGAGGACCTGGCCTGGCAGTTCGGGCTGGACTGTTCCCATTGGGCACAGGGTCAAGACTGATTTGCATATGGCTGGGTCCAAACTGGAATGGCACGGTGAGCAAAAAAACGATGGATTTAGGCCCAGATCTCTGTACTGTGGTGAATGTATGACATTGTTCTGCATTCTGTCCATCAATTGTTCTTTTTGCACTTGTCACCCTGAGTAGGACGGGTATGCCCAGACGTGGGTCCAGTGCTCTCCATGCCACTGGAGTCAAGCTATCCTGGCTGATGAGAGCTGAAAGCCCGAAACTGGGAACTAGGATGCTTGTTTCCAGTCCAGGGAGGACCTGGCCTGGCAGTTCGGGCTGGACTGTTCCGATTGGGCACAGGGTCAAGACTGATTTGCATATGGCTGGGTCCAAACTGGAATGGCATGGTGAGCAAAAAAACGATGGATTTAGGCCCAGATCTCTGTACTGGGGTGAATGTATGACATTGTTCTGCATTCTGTCCATCAATTGTTCTCTTTGCATTTGTCACCCTGAGTGGGACGGGTATGCCCAGATGTGGGTCCCGTGCTCTCATGCCACTGGAGTCAAGCTATCCTGGCTGATGAGGGCTGAAAGCGTGAAACCGGTCCTAGGATGCTTGTTTCCAGTCCAGGGAGGACCTGGCCTGGCAGTTCGGGCTGGACTGTTCCCATTGGGCACAGGGTCAAGACTGATTTGCATACGGCTGGGTCCAAACTGGAATGGCATGGTGAGCAAAAAAACGATGGATTTAGGCCCAGATCTCTGTACTGGGGTGAATGTATGACATTGTTCTGCATTCTGTCCATCAATTGTTCTTTTTGCATATGTAGTGTGTAGCCATATATAGACTCTAAATAGGGCAGGCAAGACATCCACCTATTTTTGGCTGGTGTACCTGTCAGCACATATATATTAATTAAAGTTTAATGTTCATTTGTGTGTGTATAAGTTAGCATAACCAGGCTGTGAAAATAAATCAACTAGTCCTTCCTTGTTTTGCATTTATAGCAGAAGACAGTGTGGCTTTTAAAAGTGCAATGTTAAGTTTTGTATCTACATGATTTTGTCTTTACAGTGTTTTGCTGTACATAAAATAGTTGAAATGGAATTCATTTTGTCGAGAAGTTTTGCTTCATGTACTGTAACTATCTTGTGCTTCAAAGCAAGCCATGCTGGAGATATTCTCAAAACTATTGTAAATGTTCAAGGTTCATGCTGCCTGTTGGATAAACTGTGCTCCTATACATTATTTAATAGTTCATTGCATAGTAATCCAATGTCCTTTCCCTTTGTATGTAGGTTAAAGGGGATATTTGTTTACCAATTTTAGGCAGGTTCTTAGAGTAAGTTTGTTTTAGGTAACACAATGTTTGCAATGTTTGGCTTTTGTTATGTAACGTTAAATAGTACAACCCATGGCACTATTTCACACCATGCAAAGAACATGGTTTGATACTCCTCTGAACATATAACATTTATTACTTTTGGGATGTGTGCCAGACCTTTCTTTCCTTTTCAAGTGAGAAGTCCCTATGTCAGTTTGCTATTTAATTCTGTACCTTGAATATTTTTGAATGCCAGACCTTTCCTTGTTTACATACTGCACAGACTCTGGGCCTGATTCAGATCTTGGCAAACAGGTTAACTCATCACAACGGTGATGGATATAACGTACACCGAAATGTAAATCCCATTATATCCTATGGGATTTATATTCCAGCGGACGGGATATCTGTCACTGTTGTGAAGGAGTAACACGTCTGTCGAGATCTAAATTATGCCCTTTGTGACAGTCTGTTATTTGACTCTATTTTCGAATTGTCTAGCTTTCTTTTGACCCATGATATATATTGATGCTGGTATAAATTGTTCAACCAATTGCTTTTTTGCTTCCTGCGATGATTCTTCATTTTACATAAACCTTCACGTTTTTGACTTTGAAACTTGTATTGTGTAGGTTTTCCTAATTTGCCTTGGGCCCTCGTCCTTTGGGTCTCTCATAGCCCAGGTTCATCTAATTGGCCTTTTGATAATTTATCAGTGCAAATCATCAATGCACCACATTCACCAAGCTCTAATTTAGGACCCATCTTTCATTATTTGAAGCCTCTTACAAACATGTGGATAACCTCTGTTTTAGTCTAATGGATATGCACCTTTTGCTCCTCATCAAGACCAAAGCCCATTTACTACATCAAATGCAAGGTGAGATGTATTTTGTATCCATAAAGCCCAGCATTGCCTTCTGGAATATTGCTATCTAATAACACCCAGTTAAGAAATAGTGGTACATTTGGTGTTGTCAATTTGGAAAAAATATTGTCTGCACAAATGTAATGTTTTGGTATTGCATGCCAAATTTGTTGTTCAGCAATATATCTTATGAAATTCTTCTTTAGTATAATGAGGAGCATGGTGTTGAATTTGATGTTATTGTACACCAATGTGAAAATGCATTTATCATTTATGCTTCATTTCTTCTTTTATTATTATTATTATTATTGTAGTTGTTATTTATCCTTGGTTTACTAGACCATCTAGTTTAAAAAATGTAAAGCTAATATCTGGAAAATATAAATATTTTTCCCTGATTAAATATATAAATATATAACTCCAAAAAAAGAACTATCTACAAAATAAATCAAGTCTACTGACATATGCTTTTGCGAAAGTTTTTGTATAATTGCACATCTTATGCTACTCATACAAAGTAATGTATTCCACATACCTAAAACATAATTACCCCAACTCCATTATGTATTTCAGGTAACACTGCAAATTGTAAGAAAAATATGTCCGACTGTTCCAACTTTTTTCGAAGGTTATCCTCTTGAGACGACTGACAGATTGAGCCCCAAACTAGAACATGTTAGCTAACTCCATGGTAGGTATTCTAAACAACAATTCATAAATAAATAATATGCCTCTAGATCCTGAAACTCCAATAAACATCAACAGCTTTTAACTCATAATGGCTGACTTAATGGACACAATATGAGTTTATGGGCTCACTCTAACAGCTTGAATATTCGAGCTTTCTCTGTGGCCTATATCTGTTAAAATATTTACAATGCAGAACTGCATGGAAATCTGCAGTGCTAATTTGAAGGTTGCATAGGTAAATTTATGTGAAGAACCCTATTTACAAAAAACTGTGTGCTAAGGATCTTATCTGCAGTGCCCACACAAAAAAATCATTTTTATGTGGAGCCAAGCATTGCAAGAAAACGCTAAGAAGAGCAAGTTGTGTCTGCGTGAGAAAGGTACTTGAGGTATATCCTTCACTCGAAATTGCAATGCGCAAACAACAGCCCACGAGTAAACATGTGATATGCAAGGGGCTCAACAGACAATGAGCAGATCCTAGATAGTGCCATATAGGCGTTCATTTTTTTAGGTCTTGCCTCAAGATAGCTTTAGCTGTTTTGACAGCCTCATGTTTTCCAAACATATCATACATAAAATACATACATGTTGGACCTGACTTCCTTGGCATGGTTTTCCGCCAACTTTTTGCCTTCCTGCCTCCTGTTTGGCTGCATTTCTTTTTGCTGGCTTTAGGACTCAGCACAATTTACAAATGTATATATTGAAGCCACACTCCTCAGCTTGGTGCAGGTCATTTGAAGTTGCATCTTAGTGCATCTTATTTAGTGGAACCTCTATGAACAACAAGTGAAACTGCAGTTTTATGAAAAAATATCAATGCTTTTGAATTTGACTTGAGAGGGAAACTGTGCATCAACAAGTGGAACTGCCGCTTCATGTAAGAATTTCAATGCTTTTAAATCTAACTTGATGGGGACACCTAGTAACGATTAGTGGAACTGCGGTTTCATGTGGGAATTTCAGTGCTTTTGCATTTTCCTCCAGGGGGACACCTTCTAATAACTTGTGGAACTGCAGGTTCATGAAAGAAGTTCAAAGCTTTTATATTTGACTTGAGAGGGACACCTAATAACAACTATAGGAACTGTAGGTTCATGGAATAATTACAGTGCATTTGCCTCTGACTTGAGAGTGGCCTCTTACAACAACTTGTGGAACTGCACCTTCATGAAAGAATATGAATGCTTTTGAATTTGACTTGAGAGGGACACCTAGTAATAGCGGAACTGTGGCTTCATGTTAAGAATGTCAATACTTTTGATTGTGACTCAGGAAAGACCTCTAGTGACGACTAGTGGAACTGCAGGTTCATGAAATAATTTCAGTGCTTTTCCATCTGATGCAAGAGTGAGCTGTAATAACGCCTTGAGGAACTGCAGCTCTGGGAAAGAATATGAAGATTTAGGCCTAGATTTACTAAGCCTTTGCGTCATCCTTGCATTCTGCAAGGAGACATGGGGCAACACAAAGGCTTATTTGGAATCTACAAAGCCCCGCAAGGCTTGATTTTGTGTGGCCTTGCATGGCTTTGTAAAGAAATGTAACACAATGCATTTGCTTGCACTGCGTTACTTTACATTTCAACTTGAGAGGCGTTCCATTGGCAGTCCCATGCATCCACCCATGGATTTTGGTGCATTCCCAGATTTAAGGCAATGCATCAAATTGCTATACCTTCCCAAGTGAGGCGTAACAGGGGGAAATATTTTTCTTTCTCTGTGTTATTTTCTCTTTTCACGTATGTTGCATTCTGCATCACACATAGAATGAGGAAAATGCCTTTTTGGATTGTTTTCTGCACAGGAGTCTAAGAAATTGGAATATGAGCTTTGGTCAAGCAGCAACCGCAATCCTTGTCAGGGTAAGGTATAAGCAAAGCTAAAATTAACCTGGTAGCTTGGCACAGAGCAGTCAGGCTTAACTTATAATTTGTAAAGCATTTGTGCAACACTTCAAACAGAAACACAGTGAAAACACACCACAAATGGAGCCCAAAGCAGAGTTAGAGAAATAGTGCAATGTTTATTAAATAAAACAAGACCAAAATAACAAAAATCAAATTAGTAGAACCGGAGATATTGAATTTTAAAGTTTTTAGAGAAAATAGAGCCTAAAGGCGTAAAACGCCAACTGTGGATATCTGATTGCACTGGACCAATACAAAGTCACAGGTTCCAGCCAATCACAATGGAGCATGGGCTGGCTACAGGGACCCAATTAGGGCCCGCTGAACAGAGTATCATAAATCCTGGTTTGTGGGGCATTGCGTGAATCCACGTTGAAGATAGGTTGCACAGCCGAAGCAATGCGTCAATTTCTAGAGGTGGCAAGGCTGTAGTGTGAGATCCTATTGCGTTGATAACGATATATGATTGCATATATCAGTGGCTGTATAGATGAGTGACTGCGTGAATGAGTGACTGTATGGGTGAATGAGTGGATGTGTGTACACCTATGAATCAGTGAATGGGTATGTACTAACTGGTATTGGTGTGTCTATGGTTTCAAGAATGCTACTCTATATTTTATAGTGAATGTATCAAAAGGTATGTTATGGTGTGAAGAGGTGCATCATATATTAAGTGGATGATGTCATCAGTGATGTCATTTGAGATGTCATCAGTGATGTCATCAATGATGTCACTGACCATGTCATGAGTGATGTAATATGTGACGTCATCAGCAGTGCATTGTGGGGGCGCGAGTTTTAGTTAGCTCAACTAACTATAACGGCCAAATTTCTCTGGTTTTGTACGAGTGAAATGTCCAACTAACTATAACGTCCCTGAAACCTGTGGTTTTTTCAGTGAATTTCTAAGGTTTTTTAAATGCTAATTTCTAACTATAACGTCCCTGAAACCTATGGTTTTTCAGTGAATTTCAATGGTTTTTTAACTGCTAATTCCTAACTAAAACGTCCCTAAAACCTTTGGTTTTTTTCAGTGAATTTCTAAGGTTTTTTAAATGCTAATTTCTAAATATGCCTACATAGGTAGGACATGTGCAGAAAGAGGAAGGAATGCGCAGAAAGAAGCAAGAGAAGTGCAAAAAGAGGCAACAGAAGTCCAGAAAGAAGAAGAAAGGTGCAGAAAGAAGCAAGAGAAGTGCAGAAAGAACCAACATAGGTGCAGAAAGAGGCCTACTTTGACTGTACCTTACAACAGACTCATACAAAGTAGACTAATCATTAATCCTTCTCCCAAGATGTCTTAAACCTCACTTTTCTCTTGAAGGTTCACTATTAATCGACTGCTAAGAATATTAGGCCTACCTACCAAATATAAAACAGCAATCCTAAGCATATCACTGTTGTAAGTCTGCCCAAGTTTGTGAAGGTATGCATGTGTCTCTGCTTTTACCGAGTGACATGTTACATAAAAATAAAGATACAAATACTTGAATACCTGTGTTTCAAACAGCATACTCTGTAAATATGTGTACAAAAAGGTGTATGTATTTCTTTCTGCTCATAAAACAGGGCACATGGGTATTCAATAGTATATTTGAGGGGCTCTATAACACCTATATATATATATATATATATATATAAGACATGTCTGCCTGTGCAACTGAATAACAGAGCAGAACTGAGAACATTTAACCACCTATAGAAGAAGCTACCCACTTTTTAAGCTACCATCTTCAGATGCATAATACATGTGAGAATACATATACAAGTAGACATATACCTCAGTCACAAGCGCAAGCAGACCTTTAAACTTGACAGCTTGCACTTCCCATTTGAATACAGAAAGAGGCGAGTGAAGTACAGAAAAAAGCAAGAGATGTGCAGAAAGAAACAAAAGAAGTGCAGAAAAAACGGAACAAAGGTACAGAAAGAGGCATCATGGGTGCAGAAAGAGGGAATAGGGGTGGAGAAAAAGGCAAGGGGCTGCAGAAAGAAGCAAGAGAGCTGCAGAAAGAAACAAAAGAAGTGCAGAAAGAAGGACAGAGGTGCAGAAAGAGGCAAGAGGAGTGCAGAAAGAGGGAAGAGTGGTGGAGAAAGAGGGAAGAGGGGTGCAGAAAGAAGCACGAGTTATGCAGAAAGAAGCAAGAGAGGTGTCGAAAGAAGCAAGAGGAGTGCAGAAAGAAGCAACAGAGGTGCAGAAGGAGGCAAGAGGGATGCAAAAAGAAGGAACAGAGGTGCAGAAAGAGGCAAGAGGAGTGCAGAAAGAGGGAAGATGTCAGGATTTGTGCCCGTACAAGCGCCTACCGAGACAATTGCACTACAACTCCCAGAAGGCCTTGGGAGAGAAGCACGCGTCTACAAGAAGACGCATCACGCATACGGCAAGTGTGCGTAATTCTGTTGTCCTGGTTGAAGTCAGAAGAAGCGGCTGGAAGTGAGCCGCAGAGTCCTCGAGTTTGGCTGAGCACGTCGGAGTCCTCTTGTGGTGAGTGAACCGAAGGAATACCGGGCGGCGGTGAAGGAAACTCCGGACGCCCTTTTTTAGCAACTATACCGGGCGGCGGTGAAGGAACCGCGGACGCCTTATCTCTATAATTTGTGTTCTTTCTTTCTCTGGTTTACGAACAGTCCCGGGCGGCGGTATAATCCGTGGAAGCCCTGTCTTTTGGTACTGGTGTTATATTTAGGCAATCTAGGAACACGGACAGACCCCGCAGATGTCTACAAAGCACACAGTGGATGATATTAGAGTTACTGAGCAGCGGTGAAGGAACCGTCTTCCTCAGCTCAGTGTTCAGGAACAGTGGAAGTTTCCTAATTTTCTTTTATTCGAGACTATGATTAATTACTTTGAGAAGTGCCTTTAAGAGAACCGGTGAGCAGAGCAAGATACACATTCAGGAGGTTGCACAAGGTTCATTCGGAGGTGGGAGCAAGAAATAGAGGTTGCATGAGAAAATGGCTTGAAGTGCATGTCTATTGTTTTTATAGGAATTGTTCAGAGGAATGCTCGGAGATGTGAGAAGTACATACAAGAGCAAGCTGATCATCTGAAAGATAAGGTATACAGGTTCTTCTAGTGAGATCATTTGAGAGTAGTTTGTTGTAAGCCTGTAGTATTGATCACTGTTGTTTTCTTTTCTAGGTTCTCCTCCCTGCTGTTCCCATCCTTTCCTATCCCTCACTTGATCGCCCGGGTACTCTGTAACTTTTAGTTGGAGTTCGGGGAGGTCAAGGGGTGGACCTCTTATTGCATCATCCGGACCCTGAGGAGTACCATATCCTGACAGAAGAGAGGTGCAGAAAGAAGCACGAGTTGTGCAGAAAGAAGCAAGAGAGGTGTCGAAAGAAGCAAGAGGAGTGCAGAAAGAAGCAACAGAGGTGCAGAAGGAGGCAAGAGGGATGCAAAAAGAAGGAAGAGGGGTGCACAAAGAGGCACAAGGGGTGCAGAAAGAAGCAAGAGATGTGCAGAAAGAAAAAAAAGAGGTACGGAAAGAAGGAACAGAGGTGCAGAAAGATACAACAGGGGTGCAGAAAGAGGGAAGAGGGGTGGAGAAAGAGGCAAGGGGTGCAGAAAGAAGCAAGAGAGCTGCAGAAATAAAAAAAAGAAATGCAGAAAGAAGTAACAGAGGTGCATAAAGAGGTAAGAGGGGTATTGAAAGAGGGAAGAGGGGTGCAGAAAGAGGCAAAAGGGGTGTAGAAAGAAGCGAGAGGTGCAGAAAGAAACAAAAGAAGTGCATAAATAAGGAACAGAGGTGCAGAAGGAGGCAAGAGGGGTGCAGGAAGAGGGGTATGAAAGAGGCTCAAGGGGTGCAGAAAGAAGCAAGAGAGGTGCAGAAAGAAGCAACAGAGGTGCAGAAAGAGGGAAGAGGAGTGGAGAAAGAAACAAGAGAAGTGTAGAAAGGAGCAACAGAGATGCAGAAAGGGGGAAGAGGGGTGGAGAAAGAGACAAGAGGGGTGCAGACAGAAGCACGAGTAGTGCAGATAGAAGCAAGAGAGGTGTCGAAAGAAACAAGAGGAGTGCAGAAACAAGCAACAGAGGTGCAGAAAGAGGCAAGAGGGATGCAAAAAGAAGTAAGAGGGTGCTGAAAGAGGCACGAGGGGTGCAGAAAGAAGCAAGAGATGTGCAGAAAGAAACAAAAGAAAAGAAGTGTAGAGAAAGAAACAGAGGTACAGAAAGAGGCAACAGGGGTGCAGAAAAAAGGAAGAGGGGTGGAGAAAGAGGCAAGGGGGTGCAGAAAGAAGAGAGAGAGCTGCAGAAATAAACAAAAGAAGTGCAGAAAGAAAGAATAGAGGTACAGAAAGAGGCAAGATGGGGTGCAGAAAGAGGGAAGAGGGGTGCAGAAAGAGGCAAAATAGGTGCAGAAAGAAACAAAAGAAGTGCATAAAGAAGGAACAGAGGTGCAGAAAGAGGCAAGAGGGGTGCGGGAAGAAGGGTTCGAAAGAGGCACAAGGGATGCAGAAAGACGCAAGAGAGGTGCAGAGAGAAGCAACAGAGGTGCAGAAAGGGGAAGAGTGGTGGAGAAAGAGGCAAGAGGGGTGCAGAAAGAAGCAAGAGGGGTGCAGAAAGAAACAAAAGAAGTGCAGAAAAAAGGAACAGAGGTGCAGAAAGAGGCAAGAGGGGTGCAGAAAAAGGAAAGAGGGGTGCAGAAAGAAGCATGAGTGGTGCAGAAAGAAGCAAGAGAGGTGTCGAAGGAGGCAAGAGGGATGCAAAAAGAGGGAAGAAGGGTGCAGAAAGAGGCACGAGGGGTGCAGAAAAAAGCAAGAGATGTGCAGAAAGAAAAAAAAGAAGTGCAGAAAGAAGGAACAGAGGTGCAGAAAGAGGCAACAGGGGTGCAGAAAGAGGGAAGAGGGGTAGAGAAAGAGGCAAGGGGGTGCAGAAAGAAGCGAGACAGCTGCAGAAAGAAACAAAAGAAGTGCAGAAAGAAGGAACAGAGGTGCAGAAAGAGGCAAGAGTGGTGCAGAAAGAGGGAAGAGGGGTGCAGAAAGAGGCAAAAGGGGTGAAGAAAGAAGCATGAGGTGCAGAAAGAAACAAAAGAAGTGCAGAAAGAAGGAACAGAGGTGCAGAAAGAGGCAAGAGGGGTGCAGAAAAAGGGAAGAGGGGTGCAGAAAGAAGCACGAGTTGTGCAGAAAGAAGCAAGAGAGGTGTCGAAAGAAGAAAGAGGAGGGCAGAAAGAAGCAACAGTGGTGCAGAAGGAGGCAAGAGGGATGCAAAAAGAAGGAAGAGGGGTGCAGAAAGAGGCACGAGGGGTTCAGTCAGAAGCAAGAGATATGCAGAAAGAAAAAAGAAGGAACAGAGGTGCAGAAAGATAGAACAAGGGTGCAGAAAGTGGGAAGAGGCGTGGAGAAAGAGGCAAAGGGGTGCAGAAAGAAGCAAGAGAGCTGCAGAAATAAAAAAAAGAAGTGAAGAAAGAAGGAACAGAGGTGCAGAAAGAGGTAAGAGGGGTGTAGAAAGAGGGGTGCAGAAAGAGGCAAAAGGGGTGCAGAAAGAAGCGAGAGGTGCAGAAAGAAACAAAAGAAGTTCATAAAGAAGGAACAGAGGTGCAGAAGGAGGCAAGAAGGGTGCGGGAAGAGGGATGTGAAAGAGGCTCAAGGGGTGCAGAAAGAAACAAGAGAGGTGCAGAAAGAAGCAACAGAGGTGCATAAAGAGGGAAGAGGAGTGTAGAAAGAAACAAGAGAAGTGTAGAAAGGAGCAACAGAGATGCAGAAAGGGGGAAGAGGGGTGGAGAAAGAGACAAGAGGGGTACAGAAAAAGCAAGAGAGGTGCAGAAAAAAACAAGAGAAGAACAGAAAGAAGCAACAGAGGTGCAGAAAGAGGCAAGAGGAGTGCAGAAAGAGGTAAGAGGGGTGCAGAAAGAGGCACGAGGGGTGCAGAAAGAAGCAAGAGAGGTGCACAAAGAAGCAAGAGAAGTGCAGAAAGAAGCAACAGAGGTGCAGAAAGACAGATGAAGGGCGGAGAAGGAGGCAAGCAAAGTGCAGAAAGAAGCAACAGAGATGAAAAAAGGGGGAAGAGGGGTGGAGAAAGAGGCAAGAGCGGTGCAGAAAGAAGCAAGAGAGGAGCAGAAAGAAACAAAAAAGTTCAGAAAGAGGAAACAGAGGTGCAGAAAGAGGCAAGAGGAGTGCAGAAAGAGGAAAGAGGGGTGCAGAAAGAAGCAAGATAAGTGCATAAAGAAGCAACAGGGATGCACAAAGGGGGATGTGGGGTGGAGAAAGAGGCAAGAGAAGTGCAGAAAGAAGCAACAGAGGTGCAGAAAGAGGGAAGAGGAGTGTAGAAAGAAACAAGAGAAGTGTAGAAAGGAGCAACAGAGATGCAGAAAGGGGGAAGAGGGGTGGAGAAAGAGACAAGAGGGGTACAGAAAAAGCAAGAGAGGTGCAGAAAAAAACAAAAGAAGAACAGAAAGAAGCAACAGAGGTGCAGAAAGAGGCAAGAGGAGTGCAGAAAGAGGTAAGAGGGGTGCAGAAAGAGGCACGAGGGGTGCAGAAAGAAGCAAGAGAGGTGCACAAAGAAGCAAGAGAAGTGCAGAAAGAAGCAACAGAGGTGCAGAAAGACAGATGAAGGGCAGAGAAAGAGGCAAGCGAAGTGCAGAAAGAAGCAACAGAGATGAAAAAAGGGGGAAGAGGGGTAGAGAAAGAGGCAAGAGGGGTGCAGAAAGAAGCAAGAGAGGTGCAGAAAGAAACAAAAAAGTGCAGAAAGAGGGAACAGAGGTGCAGAAAGATGCAAGAGGAGTGCAGAAAGAGGGAAGAGGGGTGCAGAAAGAGGCAGAAGGGGTGCAGAAACAAGCAACAGAGGTGCAGAAAGAAGCAAGATAAGTGCATAAAGAAGCAACAGGGAAGCACAAAGGGGGATGTGGGGTGGAGAAAGAGGCAAGAGAAGTGCAGAAAGAAGCAACGGTAATGCAGAAAGGGGGAAGAGGGGTGGAGAAAGAGGCAAGAGTGGTGCAGGAAGAAGCAAGAGAGGTTCAGAAAGAAACAAAACAAGTGCAGAAAGGAGGTACAGAAAGAGGCAGGAGGGGTGCAGAAAGAGGGAAGAGGGGTGCAGAAAGAGGCACAAGGGGTGAATAAAGAAGCAAGAGATGTGGGGGAAAGAAACAAAAGAAGTGCAGAAAGAATGAACAGAGGTGCAGAAAGAGGCAAGAGGGGTGCAGAAAGAGGCAAAAGGGTTGCAGAAAGAAGCGAGAGGTGCAGAAAGAAACAAAAGAAGTGCAGAAAGAAGGAACAGAGGTGCAGAAAGAGGCAAGAGGGGTGCGGGAAGAGGGGTTTGAAAGAGGCACAAGGGGTACAGAAAGAAGCAAGAGAAGTGAAGAAAGAAGCAACAGAGGTAAAGAAAGAGGGAAGATGTGTGGATAATGAGACAAGAGAAGTGCAGAAAGAAGCAACAGAGATGCATAAAGGGGGAAGAGCGGTGGAGAAAGAGGCAAGAGGGGTGGAAAAAGAAGCAAGAGGGGTGCAGAAAGAAAAAAAAGAAGTGCAGAAAGAAGAAACAGAGGTGCAGAAAGGGGCAAGAGGGGTGCAGAAAATGGGAAGAGGGGTGTAGTAAGAAGCACGAGTGGTGCAGAAAGAAGCACGAGAGGTGTCGAAAGAAGCAAGAGCTTTGCAGAAACAAGCAACAGAGGTGCAGAAGGAGGCAAGAGGGATGCAAAAGAAGGAAGAGGAGTGCAGAAAGAGGCACGAGGGGTGCAGAAAGAAGCAAGAGATGCTGCAGAAAGAAAATAAAGAAGTGCAGAAAGAAGGAACAGAGGTGCAGAAAGAGGCAACAGGGTGCAGAAAGAGGGAAGAGGGTGGAGAAAGAGGCAAGGGATCGCAGAAAGAAGGAAGAGATCTGCACAAATAAACCAAAGAAGTGCAGAAAGAAGGAACAGAGGTGCAGAAAGAGGCCAGAGGGGTGCAGAAAGAGGGAATGGGGTGCAGAAAGAGGGAATGGGGTGCAGAAAGAGGCAAAAGGGGTGCAGAAAGAAGTGAGAGGTGCAGAAAGAAACAAAAGAAGTGCAGAAAGAAGGAACAGAGGTGCAGAAAGAGGCAAGAGGGGGGCGGGAAGAGTGGTGTGAAAGAGGCTCAAGGGGTGCAGAACGAAGCAAGAGAAGTGCAGAAAGAAGCAACAGAGATGCAGAAAGGGGGAAGGGGGTGAAGAAAGAGACAAGAGGGGTGCAGAAAGACGCAAGAGAGGTGCAGAAAGAAACAAATGAAGTGCAGAAAGAAGCAACAGAGGTGCAAAAATGGGCAAGAGGAGTGCAGAAAGAGGCACAAGGGGTGCAAAAAGAAGCAAGAGAGGTGCAGAAAGAAGCAAGAGAAGTGCAGAAAGAAGCAACAGAGGTGCAGAAAGACGGATGAGGGGCGGAGAAAGAGGCAAACGAAGTGCAGAAAGAAGCAACAGAGATGAAAAAAGGGGGAAGAGGGGTGGAGAAAGAGCCAAGAGGGGTGCAGAAAGAAGCAAGAGAGGTGCAGAAAGAAACAAAAGAAGTGCAGAAAGAAGCAACAGAGGTGTAGAAAGAGGCAAGAGGAGTGCAGAAAGAGGGAAGAGGGGTGCTGAAAGAGGCACGAGGGGTGCAGAAAGAAGCAAGAGAGGTGCAGAAAGAAGCAAGAGAAGTGCAGAAAGAAGCAACAGGAATGCACGAAGGGGGAAGTGGGGTGGAGAAAGTGGCAAGAGGGGTGCAGAAAGAAGCAAGAGAGGTTCAGAAAGAAACAAAAGAAGTGCAGAAAGAAGGAACAGAGGTGCATAAAGAGGCAGGAGGGGTGCAGAAAGAGGCACAAGGGGTGAAGAAAGAAGCAAGAGATATGCAGAAATAAATAAAAGAAGTGCAGAAATAAGGAACAGAGTTGCAGAAAGACGGATGAGGATTGGAGAAAGAGGCAAGCGAAGTGCAGAAAGAAGCAACAGATGAACAAAGGGGGAAGAGGGGTGGAGAAAGAGGCAAGAGGGGTGCAGAAAGAAGCAAGAGAGGTGCAGAAAGAAACAAAAGAAGTGCAGGAAGAAGCAACAGAGGTGCAGAAAGAGGCAAGAGGAGTGCAGAAAGAGGGAAGAGGATTGCAGAAAGAGGCACGAAGGGTGCGGAAAGAAGCAAGAGAGGTGCAGAAAGAAGCAAGAGAAGTGCATAAAGAAGCAACAGATATGCAGAAAGGGTGATGTGGGGTGGAGAAAGAGGCTAGAGGGATACAGAAAGAAGCATGAGAGTTGCAGAAAGAAACAAAAGAGGTGCAGAAAGAAGGAACAGAGGTGCAGAAAAGGGCAAGAGGGGTGCAGAAAGAAGGAAGGGGTGCAGAAAGAGGCACAAGGGTTGCAGAAAGAAGGGACAGACGTGCAGAAAGAAGCAAGAGAAGTGCAGAAAGAAGCAACAGAGGTGCAGAAAGAGGATGAGGGGTGGAGAAAGAGGCAAGAGAAGTGCAGAAGGAAGCAACAGAGATGCAAAAAGGAGGAACAGGGTGGAGAAAGTGGCAGTAGGGGTACAGAAAGAAGCAAAAGAGGTGCAGTAATAAATAAAAGAAGTGCAGAAAGAAGGAACAGAGTGCAGAAAGAGGCAAGAGGGGTGCGGAAAGAGGGAAGAGGGTGCAGGAAGAACCACGAGTCGTGCAGAAAGAAGCAAGAGAGGTGTCGAAAGAAGCAAGAGAAGTGCAGAAACAAGCAACAGAGGTGCAGAAAGAGGCAAGAGGGATGCAAAAAGAGGGAAGAGGGGTGCAGAAAGAGGCATGAAGGGTGCAGAAAGAAGCGAGAGGTGCAGAAAGAAACAAAATAAGTGCAGAAAGAAGGAACAGAGGTGCAGAAAGAGGCAAGAGGGGGGCGGGAAGAGTGGTGTGAAAGAGGCTCAAGGGGTGCAGAACGAAGCAAGAGAAGTGCAGAAAGAAGCAACAGAGATGCAGAAAGGGGGAAGGGGGTGGAGAAAGAGACAAGAGGGGTGCAGAAAGAAGCAAGAGAGGTACAGAAAGAAACAAATGAAGTGCAGAAAGAAGCAACAGAGGTGCAAAAATGGGCAAGAGGAGTGCAGAAAGAGGCACGAGGGGTGCAAAAAGAAGCAAGAGAGGTGCAGAAAGAAGCAAGAGAAGTGCAGAAAGAAGCAACAGAGGTGCAGAAAGACGGATGAGGGGCGGAGAAAGAGGCAAACGAAGTGCAGAAAGAAGCAACAGAGATGAAAAAAGGGGGAAGAGGGGTGGAGAAAGAGACAAGAGGGGTGCAGAAAGAAGCAAGAAAGGTGCAGAAAGAAACAAAAGAAGTGCAGAAAGAAGCAACAGAGGTGTAGAAAGAGGCAAGAGGAGTGCAGAAAGAGGGAAGAGGGGTGCTGAAAGAGGCACGAGGGGTACAGAAAGAAGCAAGAGAGGTGCAGAAAGAAGCAAGAGAAGTGCAGAAAGAAGCAACAGGAATGCACAAAGGGGGAAGTGGGGTGGACAAAGTGGCAAGAGGGGTGCAGAAAGAAGCAAGAGAGGTTCAGAAAGAAACAAAAGAAGTGCAGAAAGAAGGAACAGAGGTGCATAAAGAGGCAGGAGGGGTGCAGAAAGAGGCACAAGGGGTGAAGAAAGAAGCAAGAGATATGCAGAAAGAAATAAAAGAAGTGCAGAAATAAGGAACAGAGTTGCAGAAAGACGGATGAGGGTTGGAGAAAGAGGCAAGCGAAGTGCAGAAAGAAGCAACAGATGAAAAAAGGGGGAAGAGGGGTGGAGAAAGAGGCAAGAGGGGTGCAGAAAGAAGCAAGAGAGGTGCAGAAAGAAACAAAAGAAGTGCAGAAAGAAGCAACAGAGGTGCAGAAAGAGGCAAGAGGAGTGCAGAAAGAGGGAAGAGGATTGCAGAAAGAGGCACGAGGGGTGCGGAAAGAAGCAAGAGAGGTGCAGAAAGAAGCAAGAGAAGTGCATAAAGAAGCAACAGAGATGCAGAAAGGGTGATGTGGGGTGGAGAAAGAGGCAAGAGGGATACAAAAAGAAGCATGAGAGTTGCAGAAAGAAACAAAAGAGGTGCAGAAAGAAGGAACAGAGGTGCAGAAAAGGGCAAGAGGGGTGCAGAAAGAAGGAAGGGGTGCAGAAAGAGGCACAAGGGTTGCAGAAAGAAGGGACAGACGTGCAGAAAGAAGCAAGAGAAGTGCAGAAAGAAGCAACAGAGGTGCAGAAAGAGGGATGAGGGGTGGAGAAAGAGGCAAGAGAAGTGCAGAAGGAAGCAACAGAGATGCAAAAAGGAGGAACAGGGGTGGAGAAAGTGGCAGTAGGGGTACAGAAAGAAGCAAAAGAGGTGCAGTAATAAATAAAAGAAGTGCAGAAAGAAGGAACAGAGTGCAGAAAGAGGCAAGAGGGGTGCGGAAAGAGGGAAGAGGGGTGCAGGAAGAACCACGAGTGGTGCAGAAAGAAGCAAGAGAGGTGTCGAAAGAAGCAAGAGAAGTGCAGAAACAAGCAACAGAGGTGCAGAAAGAGGCAAGAGGGATGCAAAAAGAGGGAAGAGGGGTGCAGAAAGAGGCATGAGGGGTGCAGAAAGAAGCAAGAGATGTGCAGAAAGAAACAAAAGAAGTGCAGAAGAAGAAACAGAGGTGCAGAAAGAGGCAACAGAGGTGCAGAAAGAGGCAACAGGGGTGCAGAAAGAGGGAAGAGGGTGGAGAAAGAGCAAGGGGGTACAGAAAGAAGCAAGAGAGCTGCAGAAAGAAATAAACGAAGTGCAGAAAGAAGGAATAGAGGTGCAGAAAGAGGCAAAAGGGGTGCGGAAAGAGCGAAGAGGGGTACAGAAAGAGGCAAAAGGGGTGCAGAAAGAAGCGAGAGGTGCAGAAAGAAACAAAAGAAGTGCATAAAGAAGGAACGGAGGTACAGAAAGAGGCAAGAGGGGTGCGGGAAGAGGGGTGTGAAAGAGGTACAAGGGGTACAGAAAGAAGCAAGAGAGGTGCAGAAAGAAGCAACAGAGGTGCAGAAAGAGGGAAGAGGGGTGGAGAAAGAAACAAGAGAAGTGCAGAAAGAAGCAACAGAGATGCAGAAAGGGGGAAGAGGGGTAGAGAAAGAGACAAGAGGGGTGCAGAAAGAAGCAAGAGAGGTGCAGAAAGAAACAAAAGAAGTGCAGGAAGAAGCAACAGAGGTGTAGAAAGAGGCACGAGGAGTGCAGAAAGAGGTAAGAGGGGTGCAGAAAGAGGCACGAGGGGTGCAGAAAGAAGCAAGAGAGGTGCAGAAAGAAGCAAGAGAAGTGCAGAAAGAAGCAACAGAGGTGCAGAAAGACGGATGAGGGGCAGAGAAAGAGGCAAGCGAAGTGCAGAAAGTAGCAACAGAGATGAAAAAATGGGGAAGAGGGGTGGAGAAAGAAGCAAGACAGGTGCAGAAGGAAACAAAAGAAGTGCAGAAAGAAGGAACAGAGGTGCAGAAAGAGGCAGAAGGGGTACAGAAAGAGGGAAGAGGGGTGCAGAAAGTGGCAAAGAGGTGCACAAATAAGCAAGTGAGGTGCAGAAAGAGGCAAGAGAGGTGCAGAAAGTAGAAGAGATGTGCAGAAAGAGGCAAAAGAAGTGTAGAAAAAGATAGAAAGGTGGAGAAAGGAGCAACAGAAATGCAGAAAGAGGCAAGAGAGTGGCTTGCACACCATTAGTACCAATTTAACACCCACGTTTAGCAATAAGTAACAGGTGACCATTCTTGGTTTGCACAGGGCCTTCCACCACGCTGTAACACTTGTCGCTGCATTTTTGGTAACGTTTGAGCCGTTTGAGCTAGAAACAAGGCTTTTTTTGTTCAAATCTGCAGATTAGGCAGCAGATGATGGATTATGTGGCTAATGCGGAAAATGTATAATTGTGCGATAGTCGGTGCAGCCAAACAGTCGCATAATTCCAGTGGCCCTGCTCATACCTCTGACTAGGTCCAGAAGTGCTCCTCGGTGATTCCCTTTTTTTGTCTCATTTAGTTCATAGTTTAGCTTCTATGGAAATGAGGAAGACTAAACCTGAGGTTACCGCTCTACAGCACAGACTACCATACCACATAATTACTCTCCATAACACATAATCCCACTTTACATAATTCCTATACACTAAATACCACATACTTTCTATCCACATAATTTCACTGCACAACATACCACATAATTCCACTACACACAACGTACATCCACTCCACTCCAAAAAGCATTAGTAAAAAACGTTTACATTTACAATGCCAATAGCTCTAACTCTCGCAAATGCGAGACCTATTACATTGCAAATGCTTCTTTACCTAGTAGTCAAGTTTGCAGAGTGATGGAGAAAGGGTGCTGGGCCTCCGACCAGCACTCAGGAATTCCACTGCGTAGGACTTACAGGCGGTACCAGGAGGGCTTCTTGGCCCCCAAAGTCCCTCAGGAGTAAAGTGGACTTCATCCCCCAACCCGCAGTGTGCCAGGAGGCACATTTGCAGAGTGGTGGAGAAAGGGGGGTGTGGCCTCCGAAGACCTCTTAGCAATCCCACTGTGTGGGACTTACTGGAGGTAACAGGAGGGGTAGTCGGCCCCTAAGGACATCTTTGGGTGCCAACTACCCCTCCTATTGCCTCCAGTAAGTCCCACACAGCAGGATTGCTAACTTCTCATAGCAGGCCATGACCCCTTTCCCCACCACTCTGTAAACGCACTTCCTGGTGTGCTCTTGGATGGGGATTAAAGTCCCCTTCGCTGTTGGGGGTCCTTAGGGGCCAACTAGCCTACCTGATACCTTCAGTATGTCCCAGATAGTGGGATTGCTGACATGTGGACACAGGCCATGCCCCCTTTCTCCACCACTCTGCAAACACGCCTCCTGGTGCGTTTTGGATTGGGGGATTAGGTCCCCTTGAATCCTGAGGGTCCCTGGTGGCCAACTAGCCCACCAGGTACCTCCAGTAAGCCCCACACAGCTGGATTGCTGAGAGTGGTCTGAGGCCACGCCCCCTTTTTACACCACTCTGCAAACGCACCTCCTGGTGCACTGCTGCCCGGGGGATGAAGTCCACTTTAGTCCTCAGGTCCTCAGAACACAAGAGGACCTTTTTGCCCCACCAGCAATGCGCCAAGAGGTGCATTTGCAGAGTGGTGCAAAAAGGGGTGTGGCCTCAGACCACCTCTCAGAAATCCCACTGTGTGGGGCTTACTGGAGTTACCTGGTGGGCTAGTTGGCCCCCAGGGACCCTCAGTATTCAAGGGGACTTAATTCCCCAACTTAGAATGCACCAGGAGGCACATTTGCAGAGTCGTGCAGGGATGGGGCAGGGCCTCTGGCTAGATGCCGGCTTTTCTTTTTTTTTTTTGCTAGAAGGGGGGCTGTGTGGCCCCCCTTCTGTTAATAATTTGTGGGCCCTGGGGACCCCATCCCCCAGGGCCTGACCCATTTTTTTCCCTTTAAACGGAAGGGGGCTGCACGGCCCCCCTCCCGAGGCCGAGGCCGGGGCATGGCCTCATTTAAAAAAAAAATGTATTATTTATACAGGAGAGGCGCCGCGTGGCCCCCCTTCCCTGAGCCACTTTTGGCCCAGGGACCCCATCCCCCGGGGCCTGAACTCATTTTTTTTCTTTTTCTTTTTTAAATTATGGGAGGGGGGCCACGTGGCCCCCCTTCCCTGGGCCACTTCTGGCCCCGGGGACCCCATCCCCAGGGTCTGGCCAGCATTTATTTTAAATTTTAGAGGGGGCAGCGTGGCCCCCCTCCTGAGGCCTATTATGGCCCCGAGGACCCCATCCCCCAGGGCCGGCCCTAACGTTAGGGACCACGGGGGGAGCCCCAATGCCCCGGCGGTCCCTGCCTGCTCCCCGCCTCCTGCGGGCGCCGGCATTGCTTTTGGACAAGGGGAGGTGCTGCCATGCAGCTCCCCTTGTCCAAAAGCAATCTGCTTTGCTTCGTGGAAGCGAGAGCAGGTTTCCTGCTCTCGCTTCCACGAAGCAAAGCAGAAGTTTGCAATGACAGGGCGGGAGCCATGCTCCGGCCCTGTCATTGCAAACTGCAATGTCCCTGGGGTGGGCACCCGGGACATTGCTGGAGCCGACCCTGGGCGGTGGTGGTCGCCAGGGCCAAGGAGGGCTCCAGGAGGGGGGCCCACCTCCCAATGTAAACACAGCCCCGGGGAGGTGGTGGTCCCCGGGGGGCTGCAACGGACCCCCATTACCATAATTAGTGCCCCGTGGATGTGGTGGTCCCCGGGGCAGTGTGGGTGGGCAGGAGCCCCCCACACTCATTTATTTAAACTGAAGCCCCAGGGGGCTGGGGGGGCCCGCGAGGCCCCCGCCTCATATAAATTGAAGCCCTGGGGAGGTGGTGGTCCCCGGGGCAGCGCGGGGGGGCAGGAGCCCCTCCATGCATTTTATTGCAAAGCCCCGGGGAGGTGGCGGTCCCCGGGGCTGCGGAGGGGCCGCCTGCCCCCCACACATTATTAATAAAGCCCCAGGGAGGTGACAGTCACCGGGGCTGTGGGGGCCCATGCGGCCCCTGCATATATTATGTGCATTGCCCCCGGGACGTGGCCCACCCGGGGGCTTATTAAAACGAAGCGCAGGAGTCTGCACTTCAGTTTTTTTCGGCTGGATTTGCGAATCACACTGAAATATTGTTTAAAAAAAAAAGCTTTTTTGGGCCCTGGGGGTCCCTGTGGGACCCCCTGACTAGGCCTAGGGGGTGAGGATGTTTCTACCCTGCCCCCTTTTCTTTTTTTTCAGAACCGAGTCACAAGATGGCTGCCAACACTTTTTGGTGTGCAATGTTGGCAGCCAATCAGAATGAAGCTCGTGCTCGGGAGGGTTCGCAGGAAAGTGCACAAAAAACACAGTTGCCTGCAACGCAGGCATCCTTCCATTATTGTGCAAGGGTGCCTGCGCTGGTGCCATGCAGAACACAGTGCACCAGCTCAAGGAGAGAACAGAAATGCTCCATATCTTTGTATGTATATATATATATATATATAGGCTGTCCGGTTTTAGGTTTAAACCTATAATAACTGATAAAACCCCACCAAAAGGGAAATAGCCCCCACCAGTGTAAACATATAAACACTGAAAAAACACCTGCACAACCACAAAATAAATGCCGTTCAAAGAAAGGAAAAGAAGAGTGAAAGTCATTTTTTTTCTTTCTGAAGGGGCCAGTACAATATAACTTTGTTATACAAGATAGCAACAAGAAAGACTGGGCTAACATTATTCTGCTTGAGTTTTGTTGTTTAGGGATGTCACTTAAATATTGTTTCTTCTTCCTTTTGCTTTTTGTGGTCTTTAGTCTAAAGATGCCGGGTTAAGAAGCATGTTTTAGGTCTTGTTCAATTATTTTATAAACTGTAGAGAATCAGGAAATATCAAAATCATATTTGATATTTTGGCTGCCTTTGAGTCTTTCACTGATAGGTAAAATGGCTGGTTTAATAAGAATCTTTCCCAATATGTGCCATCACATTTACCCACAGAAAATGGATAAAAACCCTTGATACATCAGCCCCCAGTTTCTAGTGAGTCAGTATTGTTAGTAGGTGAATTGCCAACACCTCAGGCTTTAAACATTCAATGCAAGGTATAGTGACAAGTATGTGTGAAAAGAGTGCTATCACCAAGATAATGGGATAGTGGTGAAAACATGACACCTGACTTTTGGAAAACATGGAAAGCAGTGTCACTTGGAATGCTGCTGCTATAAGGTTCTTTCCAAGTTCAACAAAGATTGGAATGATATTGTTTGTATTTGCAGTGATTCAGCTACGTATATGAAAAAGTTGTGTGATGACCTGACAAAATCGATACCTGAGCTGAAGTGCTTCCTGTAAGGGGTCCTTGACACTTGTTAGATGGTATGCTGAAAGCATCTTTACAATCTTCAGAGTTAATGAAGAATTCTATTAACTTTTTAGTCCATTCTGGTGTACTGTTTTGTTATGCGCGGGAACTAAAACGCAAATATTTTTCATTTTGTGCTTTGTGTGGCATCAAAAAAGAATCATCTCAACTGTGTCACTTAGCTGATGGTTCTCAGTCCAAGGGGCTGTGAATGCTATATTATCCATGTGGCAACCGTATACAGAAATTTTGCTGAGTGATGATGCCAAAGGAAAGAAATGTGAGGATCTTTGGTCTCATATTGATAGTGATGTGAAAAAAGTACACTGTACTGCATCCTTAGATTTTTACAGGAAAACATAACAGCTGTAGTGTTCATAATAAAAAAACTAGAGTCTGAAAACACACTTGTCTGCCAAGTTTTCAGCGTAATTGGTGTATATGTGAAACATCTCCTTGAGAGTAGGCTAGGCAACACGCTTAGTGACTTTGGAACTGCAACATGTTCCATGTTAGAGTGCTTGCCACTTGGTAAGCAAAGCAATGTTGAAGAGCAATTCAGGAACTTTTATTTTACAATGTATGAGAAATGGCTTGCAATGATGCATAGAAATGCCCCTTCTCCGACCATGGCATTTGAAGTCAATGAAACCTCACTGTGGTACTCTTACAAGTTCTAGATCCCTTCCATAAAGGGGAATTTTCTCCGTAGTTTCAAAAGTGCTGTTTCATTTTTGACCGCTTCAATAACTCTGAGGGCATAAGCGCCCAGTTCAACGCAAATGTTGCAGAACCTGCCCAGAGAATCTTCAAGTGCACCAGTATTGGCATAGAAAGCTATGTCAGTGGCCAGAGATAGCAAATTGTGTACTGGCTGTTTTGGCGTTGCCCGTCTCAAGTGCCAATGTTGAGAGGGCCTTTTCACAGAAAAAGGTTTACATGGGAAGGAAAGAGCGAGAGCACATGACCAAAGACTCACTGAAGAAGTATTGTATGGTGTACTGCAATAAGTTTGATTTGCAAAAATGTATTTGGACCTCATATACACTGTACGTACACTGTCTATACACCATGCACAATCAGTGTAGAAAGCAAGTAATAATAAAAGCAGAACTTTCCATAAACACCGGAAAAACACTGTTTTTGTTGTTTTTAATGGCGCGAAAATGTGTAACCACTGATAACCACTGTTTTTTTAAGGAATTGAAATCACTTGAAAACACTGAAAAAACCCCACCAGAATTTACCAAAAATAGAAACTGAAAACAGGAAAGCCTATATATATATATAAATATTAGTAAATATGCCCCTAGGTTGTCTTCACAAGTGTTCCATAGTTCCATACCCCTCTTCAATCCAACCTCCACTCTCCAGTCAGGTTGAACACTCAAACAAATAATAATTGAGAGAATAATGCCTGTCCTCAACTCAGTTAAAAAGACATTCTCTTGCAACTTGTTCTACCCACAAAACTGCATGCCTCAGTGTAGGAAGGTAGGATCTGACTGCATGGTTACCCCCACTTTTTGCCTGGTGTTTTGTTGGTTTTTGACTAGTCTGACTGGGATCCTGCTAATCAGGACCCCATCTATCTGCTTTCTTCCTAAAATGTATGACATGTACTTAGGTACACTCCATATTGGATACTGGGGTACCCTTTTAAGTCCCTAGTATATGGTAAACATGTACCAAGGGCATAGGTACCCCAGAGGCCTCCCATGAGCTGAAACATGTATTATGCCACCAATGAGAGGCCATGCAAAATGGAACTACTGGTCTGCCATTGCAGCCTGTATAAGCTGGTGCCTGCACCACTTAGGATAGATATAGGTTTACTATATCTATAGGTGACTACACTTAAAACCTATAAGTCACCCCTATTGCAGGCCTTAATAATCCTGAAGGCAGGGTGGGGGTTTTATGTGAGAGGGTGTCCCTGCATGAGCAGAGCCCCTCTGCAGCCTTCGGAGACCATTCTCCTGGGTTATCTGTGACACAGCCAGACATATAGGTAGAGGTGCATTATAACCTCGCGATAAATGCTATCTCGAAAACGGCTGAAACAAAACATGTCGTGTTTGGTATCAAACACCTTGGAATCATACCTCCACACCGGTAACTGGTGTGGGAGGTATGATTCCACCCCTCAGAAGCAAGCTTCGTGGGTCCCTGTCTTCCCGGTACCAGCCTTCTCGACCAAGAGAGCACAAAATGGTTGTTGCCGACCAGAGACACATTTCTGCCCTCCTGCTGCTGAGCCAAGCTCGAGCAGAGGAAGGCAGCACAATAGGCATCCTGTCACAGGGAGGTGTGACCACCTCCCAGACAGGATTTAGTGTATTGGAACTGGGTGGGTGCACTTCCAAAGTGCCTGAAAGACTGCACGAGGGGCACATTTGGTGTCCCTGTGCATAGTCCAGCTCAAACCAGTTCTGGGAGCCATTGGCTCCTGCTCTGGCGCGAAACTGGACAAAAGAAATGGGTGTAACCACCCCCCTGTCCTGACCCTCCCCTGGGAGGGTCCCCTGAATCTGTCCAACCCTCTCCCATGGGTGCAAAAGGGCTTACTTCTGTAGGACCCTAGATTTGACGTGGGCAAGATTCTGAACCAGAAACCACTGACCTGCGACCGTCTGGACACTCTGGACTTTGCTGGACTTTGACTGGGCGCAACTTCGTCTCCCTCTCCGTCCAAAGCATTGTCTGTGCCCGTGCACCATACAGGCTCCATGCAGGACCTGTGGAGCATCAAGGACATCTGAAGAATCTCCCTTGGGGTGAAGGAGTCACTCCCTTGCATTTGCAGGCACCGTAACACAACTGACTGGTCTGCTGATCCTGAGCTCCTGCGGACTCCAAAGGCTCCAGCAACACAGGAGGTGGGTTCCAATTTTCCTTGAGGTCAAGCTGCCCTCTCATCAAGTTGAGGCCAGTATCCCTCGTGGGGACCGCATAACCCAAACCCCTGTGCACAGCGTACTTTTGCAAGTAAATATGCTTGTTGGTGATTCCCAAGCTTGTGCATTGGACTCCGTGTAGTCCTGACCCTGAGCAGTATTCCCACCAAAGAACTCCGGCCTCCTCACACCAAGTGCTCCATGGGCTGGCACTTTGTGATCTTGCTTGAGGTCCCCTTGCGACTCCTGGTCATTCTACCTGTGGGTCCTACTGAGGGTCATCTTTAATTCTGTTGGGCTTCCCTGGTTGCTCCAGACGTGCCCTGACTCCTCATTGCTTGGTGAATCCCCTGGACCTTGCTGGTCCACACCGTAACCTGCTTGACCTTCCTGCGTGGGTGAATATGACTCGCTACAACGTGAGTCATAACAACGCGTGCCATTACAACGCGGTCATTACAACGACCACGTTGTTACTACGCAAAGCCATTACTATGCAAGTCATTACATCGACTTGCAGTAGATGGCGGCTGACATTAGAAATGTATAATTTACTATTCCAACTCCAGCCTACATAACAGTAGGGAAGGTGTTGGAATAGTAAACTATACTATTTCTAATGTTAGCACGCCATCTACTGCAAGTCGATGTAATGACTTGCATAGTAATGGCTGTTAGACCCGGGATCCCTGGTTGGCTGAGGTAGGTACCTTAGGGCAAATAGGGACCCTCGCTCTCACATCAGAGAAAGGAAGGACACCTTCTCAGATAGCCCCCACTCACCCCCTTGGTAGCTTGGCACGAGCAGCCAGGCTTATCTTCAAGGCAAATGTGTAAAGTATTTGCAACCACACTCACAGCAACCCAATGATGACACCACAAATGGACTCCACACGAGTTTCATAAAAAACGAGTATACATTTATATAAAAAGATATACGATAAGACCACACAATATAAATCCAACATATGCGTATTTGTAATATTCTTCCTGGCCGGTTGTTAGGCCAGCCAGCCCTTGTAAGTTCTGGCGATATTAATGAGCACTTCTAAACGTTCCACTGCAGTTCTAATGCAATGCTATGCAGTTCGTAATGCTAGAATCAGGCACTTTGCAATGTAGAAATAATGCAGTTCGTAATGCTCGAATCAGGCCCTTTGCAATGTAAAAATAATGCAATGCGTAACGCAACAATCAGGTATTTCGTTATTCAGAAATAATGCAATGCGTAATACGACAATCAGGTAGCTCGTTATGCAGAAATAATGCAATGCGTAATACGACAATCAGGTAGCTCGTTATGCAGAAACAATGCAATGCATAATATACTAATCAGGTAGTTCGTTATGCAGAAACAATGCAATGCGTAATACACTAATCAGGAAGTTCATTATGCAGAAACAATGCAATGCGTAATACACTCCAGCACGGATCACGGTGCCTCAGGCGGTCTCTCTGCCACTCGTACTGACTCGCAGTCAGCCTCTGTCAACAGATACCCCCACACGGGTATGGTGTAAACAAAAAGTGCAGCTCCGCACTCCGGCCCCGGTACTGCCACTCCGTTGGCAAGTTCGGGCCGCGATACGAGCCGCAGCAGAGGCTCACACTGCAGGAATGGGAGAGGACGAGAGCGTCTCCCTCCAAGCCCGCACCCCGCCCCAGGTGTCGACACATGTTACCTGGGGGGTGCGACCTCGCTCTCCTCTCCTCTTCCCGTGACTTGGGCCTCCGATGCAATCTTTGTGAATTCCGGGCAGTGGGACTCGGGCCCTCCCTCGACGAGGTTGGTTCGAGGTCCCGCTCTGGCAACGGCGGGCTCTGGCCGGCGGCTCGGCCCCTCCGGGGCTGCCATTCCGGGCCGCTGATGCTATGAAGATCTCAGGCAGCAACAGGGCACACGCACACAGCGTCGCTGAGACTCACTTGAGCTTCGGGTGCACGATCACAGAGCACTCCTCACGAAGGTCTCAGGCTGCACGAAGCATACGCACACAGCGTCGCTGAGACTCACTTGGACTCCGGTGTGCACGATAACAGGGCAATCCTCACGAAGGTCTCAGGCTGCACAAAGCACACGCACACAGCGTCGCTGAGACTCACTTGGACTCCGGGTGTGCACGATAACAGGGCAATCCTCACGAAGGTCTCAGGCTGCACAAAGCACACACACACAGCGTCGCTGAGACTCACTTGGACTCCGGGTGTGCACGATAACAGGGCAATACTCACAAAGGTCTCAGGCTGCACAAAGCACATGCACACAGCGTCGCTGAGACTCACTTGGACTCCGGTGCACACAATCACAGGACAATCCTCACGAAGGGCTCAGGCTGCAAAAAGCACACGCACACAGCGTCGCTGAGACTCGCTTGGACTCCAGATGCCCAAGATCACAGGGCAATTCCTACGAGGGTCTCAGGCTGCAAAAAGCACACACACACAGCATCGCTGAGACTCTCCTGGAAACTTTTGTGTCCCTGAGCTTCCGCAACAGGGAGCCAGCTCACCTCGGGCCCTTGGGGATAAGTTACTTCCGGACACAGCACACAGCAAAGTCCTTTCAAGCAGGGGGACACAGCACACAGCAAAGTCCCTTTAGCCTCTCCTTGGTTAAAGCAGCAAACTGCAGGCCAGCCCCAGAACACACAGCAAGGGTCAGTCCTTTCCTTCAGTCTCTTCAGCTGTTTCTTCTGTGGCAAAGGTTCCTCTTGACCACGAAGTAGCTTCAGTCTTGTTCAATCTTGATCAATCCATTTCTCCAAAGTTCAGGGGCTTCAGCTCTCATAGTTATACCCCTAAATGTCTTTGAAGTCTTTGTGTTCAGGGGGCACTGACCCCTGTTCAAACCAGTTCTGGGTGCCTCCCTGCCAGTGACACCTTATTCCTTTGATAATGGGGGTCTGGATCCTCAATCACTCAGCAGGGGATGGAGCCATTGGTTTATGGCTGCAGCCCAGTCCTCTTCACCTCTAGGGGCTACTCCTCCCCCCTACACTCCAGATGCAGGTCAGCCTGTTGCTGTCTCACCTCCTCCCCTGGGTCAAGACATTCCCCAGATCCTAACACTTTCAAATCCAGACAGTCAATCCACAACCAGGCAGAGACACACAGAAATGTTAGAGCACAAAAACCCAGCCACTTCTAAAAGAGTGGCTTCTAAACACACAATGCAAAAACCACCTTCATAAAAAGATGTGTTATTACATTGTGAGTTCAGGCACACTAAACTTCACCTCTCCATTTTAAGCCTTTGGGAAGATAGGCTGGAAAACATATTCCACAGCCTCCCCATTTTATCCTATGGGCAAGATGGCCTTTCCACAGTGAAAAACGAAATGGAGATTATTTCACTGTCAGGACATGGTACACACCTTAGTACATGTCCTGCCTTTCACATAGACCTTTGCATAGAAAGGGAAGGGTAAGGTCTGGCAAGTGGGTGCACTTGTCATAACAACATGGCAGTTTAACAAACTGCGCGCAGGCACTGCAGTGGCAGGCCTGAGTTCCCTCTTTAAGGCTACTTGTGTGGGTGGCACAATTTGTGCTGCAGGCCCACTAGTAGCATTTGCATTACCAGCCCTGGCACACATAGTGCACTTTACTAGGGACTTTACTAGTAAGGCAAACATACCAATCATGGACAACCAATTACCATTACACTTTATACAGGGAGCACTTGCACTTTGACACTGATTAGTAGTGGCAAAGTGTCCAAAGCATCTAAGTTGGCAAAACAAAATCCATCACAGCACCAAAAATAGAGGAGGTAGAGGCAAAAAGTCAGGGGTAACCACGCCAAGAAATGCCAGGTCTAATAATGGCATTGCGTGGTAACAACGCGGTCGTTGTAACGACCGCGTTGTAATGGCATCGCGAAGTGATGCCCGCGTTGTTAAGGTTGTTTCCCGCGTGGGTTGCTGTTGCCAAGGCTTGTTGGTGTGCCAGCCGGAAACCGACCCCTCAGCACTCGACATCCTTCGTGGGACAGCTCGCATCTGGCTCCTGGTCATCCTCGATGTCTCCTGGTCCTCGTGGCTGCAGAGTCAATCATCCTCTCTTTGCACCTGAAGCACCCGGCATCGGTGGGAATTCGTCTACTGTGCCCCTGGTTACCCAGAAGTGGCCCAGACTCTGTCCCCTCTGCTTTCAGGTTCCTTTCATCACGAATCCACCCTTGGATTCCAACTGACACTTTCTTCCTTCCCGGCAGCAGCTCTTCTTTGAAGTCCTCCATTGAAAATGACGGCGGTTTCCGACACCACATCAGACCTATGCACCAGGCTCCCCTGGGATAGGTAACTCGGGTACTCCAGTATCCACGGGTGGGGTGGCTTTCCAACCTCATAAGTTCCAAAGGGTTTCCTCGAAGTCCACCGAGAAGGGTCCTTAAACTTTAAAACTTCAACCGCGACTTCCTCATAAAATTATATGGAGCCCGCGGTCGTGTTAGCACACTGCACCCGGCCTCCGTGGGGTCCCTGTTTACTCACCTTGGGTGGTTCCTTGGGGTCCCAGTGATTCTACGTACTCTAGACACTGTCTCTACTCAAGTTGTGGTTCTTATACCACTATTTTAGTATATGGTTTGGTCTCCCCCTGGAGCCCACTGTGTATTGTGCTACTTACAACTGTTTCTTTGCTAAAGTATTGTGTGCTTTGTGTTGCATCCTCGTGTAGAGGATACCAGAGACTGTTATATAAATAAATACATATTTTTATAACTACTGTGTGGCACTCCTTTCATTTAATTAATACTAAAGGTGATATTCTGGTAATACAAGCTGCTTTACATTCCTTCAAGATTAAGCCTGAAGGCTGCTCTCCACAGCTACCACTAGGATAGCTTTCTAAAGGTTATCTTTGACCTCATACATCACAAGGGTCGTTTGGACTGGTGCAAGGTGCCCACTTTAATTAGTGGACAGCATATACCAGGCTAACTTCTCACACTCACTTACAAGGCCTTCCACCCTAAATTACCCTTACCTCACTCAGCAAGTTTGATGGTCTGGTAAAAACAGGACTTATGAAGCATTACTATTCTCAGAACACTGTGTTTCCAAAAGATCTCTACTCTCAAATGCATCTTCTCTGGGAACTCCCCGTTGATGTGGGATGTCCTTCCCGCTGATATCTTCAAATTCAGGCTAGGTCATTATTTAAGCAATCATTGTCTGGGAGGGGCAAAACATGCAGGGCAGCATGAGTTATGTTGTGCATTGCATGCCATAGCTGATACTTTTTGAGTTTGGGTTCAGTGGACCATAACTAACCTTTACCTGTAGTTTTTACCACTGAATGTACAGGATTTCTTATGTGGTGCATTCACCTGCCAAGAATTAGTTCCATGTTGCACATAGCCTTTGACCATGTGTAGCATGGGTAAACCACAGTTCCTGGCATTTGGCTAGGCCCTGAGCACAACTACCACAGGCGGCCAACCTCACTGCACAAAACTACTGATCCCTAAACCCAACCAGGGCCTTCACTTAATCATAACTTTTTTTTTTCACATTTCTTAATGAAAATCACAAAATGTGGATCATCTTTCTGAATACAAAATGACGACTGTACAATTTTCTGAAAAATCAGGATTTTTCTGCTGCAAATTCATTATTTTTCCTATTTTATTTCCCATTTCCCCACTTCTGAGTGGCAACTAGCACTCCCTGGGGTTTAGGCACCTCTAATAGTGCCTCACATAAGCTGTGGAAATGTTATTTCCACAGCACTAAAATCATGATTTTGTCCAAAGATTGTGACTTTGAAGATGACAGGAAACAAGATTTTGATTGTCTTCATTAGACAATCACATTCCTTGAAAAGTACAAATGCAAGTGTCAGAATATCGCAATTTTAAATGTCCAGGATATTCACAAGTGCTAATACTTTCAAGCTTCCGCTGTTGCAGTACCAGTGGTTGGTCAAATGTGGTGCGGGTCGGGTATTTTTTACAATGCGTTGTGTGTTACCTGAAAGTTACACTTTTAATCTTGTTGAAAGCTTATTTGCTTATAATTCTACTGCAGAAATCCTCATAGAATGCATGAGATAAATATTTGAATCTCTTCAGGGTTAACCCCAAAATTCATTCTTCTGAGTGTAATTATAGGAGACCATAAACTTGTGCAAAAATTTGGATATAACGTTGAGCAACTGGAAACAATTTATTTTGTGTTTTTGTTCTCTATTAATGGTTATTGTGAATATACCTACTTGCCTGGGCAAAATTTATCAACACTTTCTGGCGATGCCAAGTCACCTGAAGTGATTATACCCAGTGCAAAGTGTAGTTGTGGCATTGACTTTCTTGCACAAAACATGTTTTGCACTGTAAATTAGCCCTAAAATAGTGCAAAGTATCTATATACTCTACTTTGAGTCAAGGGCCGTCCCATTTTGATGCAACGCCCTATTTACTAACATCTATAAAGAAGGCTTTGACCAAAAATGTAGGCCTCCGCGAGGCAGGTGCAAAATTGGAGAAAGTTTTCTTTTTCCCAAACCTTTCTAATTTAGCACGTCTGTCAGACTGTACAACACACTTACAAAATATGAAAAATTTTAAACGATGCCTTCTCATATTATTTTGTACTGGAAGGGTACCCTCCAGTACAAAAACTTTGCTAAACATCATGTGTACACTTTTGCACTATGGTGCAAAGATGGGTGACTGGCGCGAGGCAGCAAGAAATTGCACCAACGCAGGGGATGTAAGCACAATCACAATATCCTGGTAGATATAGCGCTTGCCTGCTCTTTCCCTTTCACACAAAGCAGCACAGACACTGTGGTTGCTGTGTGGCATTGTGTGTTGACCTCTATACCTACAGCATATTATATATAACGCAAATGCAGTTTACATTTTATTTTTTCTTGCATAAACTGATGTCAGAATGCAGCATATACATATTTTCGGCAATTCCTACAGTGTCTCAATTTTGTTATATTCTATATTGTTTACTGCTATTTTCAGAGATCACGAAAAAGTGTGTTGATTTCATATCTCTGTACTGCTCTAATTATACTTGAGAATTGATGCAAAAGGAATAGCAGAAGTGGCATGATCCTATCACTTCTCTTATCTACAAACAATTAGGACAATTTACTACCAAAAATGCAACTTACAAAGGGTCTCACTGAATATCATCAAATACAGTCTTAGCCTTTTTGGGGTAGTGCTGCTTCTGCCGTGCTGTGTGTAAAAAAGGTGCTGTGGTTGTCCTGTCTGTACTTGACTGCTCCAGGTTGCACTCATGCTGTCACACTGTTAATGGCTTTAGCTGTCGCTGTCACATCTGTAAGAAAGTCGTGCTTTTAGGTCGAGCCTGGGCAGCACATGCACTGCTCTGTGAGGCATGCTGTATTGAGGTAGGGACTTGAAACTCCGCCCACATTTTTCATTGGTTTGTGTCATTGTCCACTGTAAACTGTGGCTGTTCATTGGTCAAATGGCTTAGTAGTCCCTCCTTAGTACCGCCTTGTCTCATTTTGTAACCTCCCATGGCAACACCCCCTGTTACGTGTGTTGTTGCTCGGTAGGCTTAAATTACAGCCTCCGAGCACTATTTCTCTTAAATAGCTTTGTCCTGCCTGCCTTGCAGGCAGGACCCGCTCTCTCCTAATGCTTTTTAAAATTTTGATAACATACAGTTGCAATGCAATAGGTCCCGCATTTGCAAGAGTTTAAGCTATTGGCATTGTAAATGGCAATGCCTTTTATTTATCTGTTTTAAAAACAACACATAAATATAAGGCATTGTCATTTACAATGCCAATGGCTCAAATGCCCATGAATGCGAGACCTATTGCATTGCAAATGCTTGTTTTTATATGCTTCGAAAGTCGGCTACAGTTTCCCAGTTTCACCCATAGTAAACGCCCATTTTGTCGCACTTTGATGACTTCCTGCGCCACGAGGCACATCCTACGGGAGAACATTGCAGCTTGCTGACCTCCTGAGGTCACCAGGAAGGTGGTGCCTTGGAGGGCCATGTGGGATGATGTAGCCTGCAGCGAAGTAAGAGGGCAGGATCGCGCTAGATATGAGAGCCACTTCAGGACCAGGCCAGTAGGCCTCTCAAAAGGGACAGATCGGTAGACAAAACCTACGAATTCTTGTGGTGGTGGGAAAAGAGGAGCAGGCGAAGGCTTACACTTTGTTCTAAGAGGGGGGCTGGGGGGGGTCCGTTTACGTTACGTAGGATGAGGGAATGACTGCCAAGCAACACTTGCGCACTCCCTTCTACAAGAAACGATATTTGCTCTTTCCAAAGCTCGATCATTTTTTTAATGTGTGAATTTATGAGTGTAATGACTTTGCAAATTCACACCACCCGAATCTGTAAACTTGTTAGAGGATCACTTCCATCACTACATACTTTCCGTACACTTCTTTGTACAGGTCGACACTTTTTCAATTTGCAGTTACACTTCTGTAGTCAGCAGTATGACCTGGCCCAATTGGGCCCACTTTGCAGAGATCACTGCAGCTCTCACTTGCTCTGGAAGCCCGATGCAAATATGAAAGTGTGGATGTGTATTGTTTGACAAATTAACTGGATTGTGAAGGTACGAAAGAGACACCTGTTCAACTACCTCCTAAGTCTTTCAGCATTAGAAGGCTAAAGCGTTCTTCACCAGGACCTACGCTGTATTAATTATGTGCTGATATCTTGAATGTGCACAACAATTGAACCATTTCATTGTGGGCCAGATGTACATAGACTCACGTTTACAGCACATCTTTGTGGTTCTCTATTAGGAAATCGCAAACAGCTATGTACAATAGTGTGTTTACATTGTTTTGGATTCCCAGTGGGTTGCAAATTGACCTATCTCATTAAAATTCATGAGGTAGGTCGCAAAAACACAGGGATGTGGATCCAGCAGACTACCATGTCTGTGTTTCCTTTTAAATGAAGCAACATTTTTTTTTTAAATGCAGCCCGTTTTCCTTAAAGGAAAACGGGATGCATTTCAACAACAGAAATTGAAAGTTTTCTTTTCATTTTCTAAGAGTAGGCAGTGGTCCGTGGGGCCACTGCCTGCTCTTCAAAAATGTTTTCACATACATTCACAAAGGAGAAGAGGTCCCCTTCCTGTTTGCGAATGGTTTTTGTGCTTTTTTATAGCACAAACTCAACCCGAAGGTATTGGAGCCCTTTATATGAGCACCAGTTAAATTACACAAGGTTACATTCATTTTTTGGCAGGCATGGGGAGATTAAGTGATTTGCCCAGAATCACAGAATGTTATGCCGACACCAGACTCAAACCTGGTTCCTCAGTTCCAAAGTCAGCAGCTCAGACCATTACACCACATCCTCTCCCATCTCATCCTTTACCACCTACTTGAAGTAGGCGTTAAAATGTGAATGTTTTGTGACCGCATTTCAGTCCCAAAACATTCATACATACCACTGCGAGTCGATATTAAACATGCCCCTTCCTAATACTGAATTGCAACCCTATTTTGCGATTCTGTAATAGGTTACAAAATTGCAAAATAGGGGGTGTACATAGAAAAATGCATTTTTGCTGTCGCAAACATCCTGATTCTGCGAATCAGGCTGTTTGCAAGCTCAGAAAAGCTAGGTACATCTGGCCCCCCTCAGTTTGGGAGTTCAGCCAAATTGGCTCTTACAGGATAAATCAGAATAAATATTTACTTAGGTTCAACCAAATAGCTAGATCCATTCAGTAGGGCTTACCAAAAGGCCACAGCATTTTGTTTGCTAAGACAGAGTAGAAAGGTGCAAAGGTGCCACTCTAAGAATATTACAAAACCATGTGATGTCACAAACCTAAACCAAGGTCAATGCACTCTCTGCGAAATGTGAAAACGTGAACAGCTACTTGAAGAGGAGACATCAATATTACATGAACATGTCATGTCAGAAACACAAACCAAGGTCAATGCAATCTCTGTGAAATGTGAAAAAAGAGCACCTACTTGAAGACAAGGCATCGAACAGGCCAGGTTTAAAACGATGAGGAGATTTGTGTGGTGATAGAATCAAACAGCTTTTTTTGTCATGGTTCTCAGTATCTAATTTGACAAGACACTCACAAAATGCAATGTGCTTGTTTCAGAAAAAAAAACCTATGCTGAAGACTAAAAGACTAGAACCCAACTATGATTAATTTATTTTAAATTCATTTGTATATGTCTGATCCCTCAATGTAGAGTAAACTGTATTCAACCCAGCTTTGCCCCTGAAAGGACACCATCTTCGAATGAGGCAATTTTGCTGTTTTGGGATTTAAAAAATAAGGGCCACATGCACGACTGTCAGGGTTTGCCACTTGCAAATTGCTATTTTTAGCGACTCGCAGTTTGCGAGTTGCAAAACCTAATGTACAACAGTTTCTCAGACACTGTTTGCGATACCCAACTGGGTCGCAAGGGACCTGCCTCATTAATATTCATGAGGCAGGTCGCAATTTGCGACCCATTGGGAATGGCCATAACTCACAGGGATGGTGGCCTGCTGGGGTCAGCAGACCACCATGACTGTTACTGTTTTTTAAATAAAGCTTTTTTGTCAATGCAGCCTGTTTTCCTTAAAGGAAAATGGGATACATTCCAAAAATAAAAATGAAAAGTTTTATTTACATTTTTTTACAGTGGGCAGTGGTCCATGGGACCACTGCCTGCTCTGACATTTTTTGGGCGCTCCCATTCCCTTGAGGACCCCTTTCCAATTGCGAAAGGCTTAGCACCAATTTGAAATTGGTGGTAATCTAAAAATGTTTTGTGACACATTCCCAGTCGCAAAACATTCTTACATACCGGTGCGACGCTATGTGGAAGGGATGCCTTTGACATGCCCCTTCCTAATAGCGACTCACAAACACTATTTTGCGAGTCGGTAATAGGTTACGTTTGTGACCAGTAAAATGCTTCGTACATATGGCCCTGATATTTGCCCAGTCCAAAACCATCAGCCGGTTTAAACAATTAATTGCAGGTCCATGGTCTTGTGTAAGGCAGTTGTGTCTCGAACACTAGATAGCAGTCACCAGCGGTCATGCGGGCTTCACGTCTGTGCTGATAATACATTTAAGCAGTGCTTCAGTTCCTCTTGTTGGTAGAAAAGTATATTCGATTAAAGAAAATTGGCTTTTTCTGAGATTATTTGATTTAAGAACTGCCTTTGACTCACTTGACCATCCTCTGCTTTGGTGGGTTCTTTTGGGGTTCTGCTTAGAGTTACCAATAGTTCACGCCCTCTTACAATTGGATAACTGGTGTGCGCCATTCCGTAAATTTTTGATGTCCATCAGGATTGCATCCTTGCCTCAATACCCTTTAATTGATTGCTCAATCTTGGATTAGCTGCAATTAATAGGTTTTGGATACGTCGTCCATTCATAGTTTTAGCAGATGACTGTGATGCAAAGCCTATAGAACAAACTGGCAGTGCCAGATGGGCTCATCTGATAGGTCAGTGTGTGGGCTGTTTTTTTGTCTGTGGCCCTGTTTTTTTTGGACAGGGGGCTGTTTTTTTAGTGTTAATTTCTCTGATATTTTTACAAACATTCCCTGCAGCAAGCACAAATTCATTCAGTCTCTCGTACCTTGCCAAATATCCGTATAACTTGTCTTTAGAAGTTAAAAACTGCCCAGATCTGAAGAATGTGTCCGTCCTTCTTTGCAATCTGATTCCTCAATGGGAAACACTTTTATCTTGGTGCTTGGGCCTATTTTCTGTCCCAGTCCGACCTTGCAGATGACTCCTGCAATAACCTACTATATTCTGCTAGTTATTTTCCTGGTTCATGTCAACTAGAAAAATATCTGACATTCATGAAACCAACTCAGTTAATGGCACTGGTTAAATCTATGCTACAATTATTGTTCATTCCCTTAGAAACTTGATTTGAAGATAACAAGATTTAGGGCCACATGTACAATTGCTACATTTTGCGAGTTCCAAATTGTGACATTTTGTGACTCGAAATTAGGAAGTCGCAAACTGCAATGTAGAACAGTGAGTGTGACACTGTTTGCGATTCCCATGGGCCTCCTCAATATTCATGAGGCAGGTCGCAATTTTGCACCAATTGGGAATGTCCAAAATAACAGGGATTGTGGCCTACTGGAATCAGCAGATCACAATGTCTGTGATTCTTTTTTTTAATAAAGCAGTTCTTTTCTTTTGAAATGCAGCCTGTTTTCCTTAAAGGAAAATGGGATGCATTTCAACAAGAAAAATGAAAAGTTTTCTTTTCATTTTTTAGGACGGGCCACTGCTCTTAAAAATTGTTTGCGCCCACATTCGCAAATGGGAAGGGGTCCCGTGGGTAGTTGGTCTTAAACTGCAAATGTTTTGCTATCGCATTCCGGTTGCAAAACATTCATACATCCCCCTGTGACTCGCTGTTAGGAAGGGACACCCTTAAGATGCCTCTTCCTAATACCGACTCGCAAACCCTATTTTGTGATTCAGTACTATCTTACTGACTCGCAAAATAGGGTTAGTACATGCCGAAAGGCTATTTAGAGGTCGCAAACGGCCTGATTCCCCATTTGCAACCACTACAACCTTTTGTACATGTGGCCCTTGGTTGCCACTCCAAGCAGGCTGTAGAAAACATTATTGCACAATTGATCGAGCTATGAGATTGTACAACATAACATCTATATAAAAAACTCACCATTTTTCATGACTTCCATAGACCTAAAAACAACTTTCAACTAGGTTGGCAGGTCACTTCTATGGTAGAGTCTGCAAGATCAAGGTGTTCCAGAGAAGCTCCTGATTGTCTTGAAGTAATCTCATCAAGGAAACTCAAACACAGTAAGTTGTGGATCTAAAGAAGAAACCATGCCAAGTTTCAAAATTAGAACCAGTGTAAAGCATAGCTGCGTCTTAGCACCTGCATCATTCAACATCTTCATCAAATGCCATTGACAGAAGCATTTTAGCTCCGAACCTGGATGTACCAACAATTGGTGGGGACAAAAAAAACATTCTTGTCTTCGCAGATGACTCAGGGTAGCTGACTCGCACAGAATTATCATTCCATAAGCTACTCAGAGGATTTGAAAATTATTCCATAGTAAAAAAAACTCACGATGAGTACTCAAAAAACTACATTCATGATAGTAAATTCAAAGCGCAAACCAAAAAACATATTTAAAATCTATGAAATGGCCCTGGACTGAGTACACTTATATGCTTATCTTGGGTCATATTTGATGACAAATTGTCTTGGGCAAAGCAGAAGGCAAAAAGTGAAGTCATCATGAGCCAATAGGCCACCACCTTCTTACAGATCTCCAACAAGTGCAGTCGAAGATTAATCGTACCCACCCTCCAAGCCTTTCAAATGAAAGCTTTGGCTGCAGACTCTGTTAGCGAAGAGCTATTTGGGCATAAAAGGGTGATGAAGAGAACCAATTCTTATAACACTTATTACCCCTTGGATCTGGGACACCCGCGGCCGTACTAAGGACTGCACTGGGCGTGAGTACCATTGGAGCTCTACTAGCCTTGAAGCAGATCTTGTACTGGATTCAAAAGTGGAAAAAACCTCAACTGTCAATCCATCTAAAAGCCCTGCATGAAATCTGACAAAGTAATATCACAAGCAATCTGCCGTGGTTCATACACATTCCAACTACATTTGTCGACCTAGGTTGTTCAGAGTTGATGAGATGATAAAGGAAAATATTGGTCCGTCCAGAAAGCAAAGCAAAGTAAGGTGGCTAACTAATGTCACGATTCCAGGAATTCAGACCTATCATTCAGTTAGAATGGTGCATGGACCAGTTATTCCCAAAGATAAAAAGATAATTGTACACAAGGATTAGGCTAGGAATGCTACCAGTTATGACTTATGAAAAGAAATGGGCTGGTAAATCTTCAAGCTTAACTGTTTGTAACTGCAAGCAAAGAGGTGAGGAAACTACTAATACATTTATAAAAGATGTTGCAAGGATGCAATGTCTTTATGTCTCCAAATGGACTCTGAAGTATATTTAATTCTGGTTGCATCTTACATCAATGCCGCCTTGAAATCCACCAGACCCTGTCTCTCATAAGTTCACCTTATTTATTGAAAATTGGGGAATTTGGTACTCTGTTGGGATCTGCAGAGCCCCAATTAAATATGACTCACAAATGTTGAACCTCGTTCGCACGCCAGAGTACTTGCACAGCAAAGGGTCAATAAGTTGTTCTTGTGCTTTAAGCTATTATGCACTTACTGATGCAGGGATAAATACCTGTAGTATCTTTGCATACAACACGATCACTGTATGATTAGTTTCTTTGCACAGCAGAAGGGGGGGGGGTGAGATGTCTTTGCATTTTAAGCCACAATGCACACATGGATCTAGAGGTAGTTGCTTGAAGCATCTTTGCACAGAGCATGACTACCACACCCACACAGTATGAGGAGAGGGAGGTGTTCTGTATTTATTCTTACATTTATGAATTCATTTTTAGGCAATAATGGTGCATCTTATTGTTTATTCAATAATTAGTGATTACGCCCAGTAGGAGTTGAGACAAGTTCCTGATGATACCACACAGCATTGCACCTACTGTCTCCTGATATATAAAGTATATATTGCAGAGACATAGCCTCAGAAGCTCTGTAAATGTACTGATCCTTCACTGACATAGTTGATGTATAATAGGTTATTAGGTTTGCCACTTCCCAAGAGTTACTGTTACTCCTGGGCCTAGTCTTCAGCAAAGTCAGTACCAACTACATGGAGGGATCTACCTTCCTTTATATCTTGCTTTCATATGTTTCTCATGAAGTGTACACTCATACAAGAGGGGTGCAAATGGTACAAGTCAACCTATTTACATGACTAATACTGTAGGCCAGTAGACATATCATCTTAATGGCTCATACACCTTACCATGGACCAGACATCAAAAATATTGAATTCACTTTTTATCATTTTTAGGTCGAGCCTATAGCGGCAGTGCGCATGCGCTGCTCGCTCTGTGAGGCATGCAGTAATGGAGTATGCAGTGGAAGCTCTGCCCACTCTCCGCCCATGTTTTTAATTGGCTCATGTCATTGTCTTTCGTAAATGCTGCCTTCTGATTGATTATGAGGCTTGTTAGTCCCTCCTTACTATGGCCATGGTGTCATTTGTATCCTTCCATGGCTACTGGCCCCTTTGCTTCGAGTGTTGCACGGTATGTGTTATTTAGATTGTGAGCACTATTTTCTTTAATAAGATTCTCTTACTGCCCGTGCCTTCTCCCCACCCCTCCCAAGGTCCGTGCCTTCTCGCCCCCCCGCCGGGCCCGGTTCTAGCGGGTGGGCCGGGTGGGCCAGGCCCACCTAGACATGACCCTTGGTCCTCCTAGTGACGGTAGAAATGCCAATGCAAAATATACCTGTTAAGTTCTCCTGTGTCAATGCTGAACGTTGTGATCTTTTTTACTTCCTGTTTACTGGAGTTGCGTGATTGGATTAGGGTCTCTGCCTCAAAGGAGACCCAATCACCCATCTGCTTTTAGAAAGCAGCGTTTCTCTCCACTCAGTAGTGCAGGTACATTAGGGGCATGGTGAGGGGAGTAAATCTGTTCCTCTCTTTGGGGCACGAATCAGGTGATTTTGATTTCCACATGCTCTATTTTTGTCGGCTGCAGAAAATGTTTTACCGCTGTTTGGAACACCATCCTGTTGCATCTGCTACTCTGTACAGAGTGGACCCCACCTTTGCTCTCCAGCCCCGGGGGACAAAAATGAATCCTGCTACAGCCATGCTCCTTTCCTCAGCCCTACAGCTACTGTTTTATCAGATTGTGCTGTGCGGCAAAGTTTGATTTTAAAGATTGAAGCAGTTAAGTACATGTGGGGGGGCATAGCTATCTGGGGGTGAGTGGGGTGGACTGACACCTTTCCCACAGAAAAATGCAGTTTATTCACATTTTTAAGGGTCTGCAAAGGCTCGGACATGATCCATAAATAAAACTTTATGTTAAAGAGTTTGTTTTCATTTAAGCCATTCCTTTTCTGAGATGCTATACTTTAATTTTCAATTGCATATAAAGCAACTGTGAACACATTTTAAAGTGCATTATCTTATCGTTTTAAGTGTGAAAGGGGAAACAATACCGGCCTTGGGTGATTGTACGAATTTTTCTGCCGGCTGCGACATTACAATTGCAGTGAGGCCTGCATAAAACATGCAGTGCAGCAGCCCTATGTGTGGGATGTAACACCCCTAAATGTTTGGATTTTGAGCTGCTGGGTATAGACTGTGAGGCTTTGATCTGTTTAACAGAGATTGGATACTTTGGGTGAAGGTTAGGTATATTGGTGTGAGGATAGTACAGGTACCCTGGTAAGCAGAAGAGAAGAGATACCAGGGTGCAGCTGGTGCATAGGCACCGGGATCCAGAGGCAAGGGGGAACCACAGAACCCTGATTATTGCAGTATTTAACAGGTCAAACAGCAGGCCCATTTTCTTCATTGCACTAGGACCCATAACACACTGGCAGATACCAGAGATGAAGTGTGACATTTTAAGGTTTTTTCCAAGTTTCATATTACAGATGAACAATAACTTCTTCCTAAACTTTTGGAGGTCTCGTGATGTGAGAACACAGTGCCCCTTTTAAGACTGCAGTGGGGTCGGCAGACTGGTGTGGTGGGATCACCAGGACCTGATGGAGCCAGACATTCCCGGTGGCGTAACATAAAATGATGGGGCCCCCTTGCAGAATGTGATGAGGGGTCGCTGAGCCTCCCGTATCTCTCAGATATTCATTGGATTTCAAATGAATAGGGCCCCCTGGAGGGCTGGGGGCTCCCCTGTGCCACATGGGCTACAGGGGCCAGTGTTACACCCTGGATCATTCCATTGTAAGCTATAATCAATGTATAAATATGCAAAGGTTTGGTGCCCTGGGACACCACACTCAAAATGTAAATTACAAAATGAGAATTGGAGTTTATCAAAGAAAAGTTTGACACACCATCATAAATAGAACAGACCAATTCCAATCAGCTCCTTTGGACTTTGATTGGTGGAAATTCACAGATCATGTAATGAAGTATCAGTGGTTGCCATTTGGATGTAACTGTATGTTGGGGGAGGTTGTTCAAGTCTGGAAGAAGGAGCATAGCTCCTGCTTAGAGGCATAGGTTTTGATCTCCTGCGGTAAGTGGTATCCAACTCTTGTGAAAGAGGCAAGTACCCTAAAGTTGATGTAGGCTGACCTGCGAGCCAGTTGCAGGCCCATTGCTTGTGGTGATGATTGACATGGCATCCTGAATCTAATAGGATGGGAGTTCTTCTGAGCTAGACTGTAGTTAATGTGTATATTTCTGTTATGTTAACCTACTCTTGCTTACCTTCCTTGCTCCTTTTACTCAGCAGTCTGAGATGCTAGAAATGTGGATTTAACATTTCCATGTAATATTGTGTCTCCAAACTCCCATGCAAAGGACAGGAGAATTGCAACCCTGACAGTTGGCGATTTGAATCCCAATTCCAGCAGTTCTCTCTTGGCCCCATTCCTTTGTGAAGCTTTCTCCCATGGAAATCTGAAGGTATCAAACATGTGTCTGTGTGTAGGATGTAATCTCAGGCATTGCTTCCAATCCTACACTTTAAACTCACAAATCATTGTTATTCGTTGTTTGTCTAGTTAATTTGATATAAGCAAACTAAGACTAGAACACACAAAACGCTTGCATCCCTTTACCACTACCCACCTCTAAACCCTAAAATTACCCTTAGCTCAGTTTACCACTTCCCACCCCTAAACCCTAAAATCGCCCTTACATCCCTTATCACTACCCACCTCTAAACCCTAAAATTATCCTTAACTCAATTTACCACTACCCACCCCTAACGTCATCCTTATCCCTAATATACTTACTTAATTTACATATAGTTACCATTCGTGTTCAAGGCATATGCATGATAAAAGCATGTGTGGTAAAGGCTTCATTGTAAAGACTTTGGGGTCGATTCCGATGTCGGCCGGAAGCGCACCTAACAGTATTTGTCCGGAAAAAATACCAGCCGAACGCTTGTTTTCCGACCGACTCGAACACTCTACCGAACGAACAAGTACGATGCGCATAACAGCCCAGATTCCGAGCGAGCCGTACTTACCCATTCCAGCTCCTGTTCCCCGCTGTAGCCGGATCCGTAAACGTCGAATTGAGTCGCACGGAACCAAATACACAGCACCTACCGGCCGGACTAGTACGATGCGTCTTCCGTACGCGCCGAACTCGTCGCTACGTCCGGCACGTTTGAGCATCCGGGAGAGCTGCACATAAGCTCCGATTCGCGCCACAAGACGATCCACGGAGACGAGACGAACAAGCCTGCGACGAGTACGAGTCGAAGACACGAGAAACCCGAACGAGACGACCCAACTATGAATCCCATCGCGCAGGTCCTACCAATACTCTACATCTATTACCGGGTCCGGTACGGACGCGTACGGCGCAGACGGTAAGTCAAACACCCACAACACAAACAAACGACACGTACCCGAAATATGTCACACACACATAGGGATGCACAAATGACGTACACTAGCAACAGCAGAACCATAGGGGCGGGATGGCCATCACCAATGCCATACACACCCATAGGGGGATGGATGCCTGCCACTACTACCATCCCCACCCATAGGGGGATGGATGCCTACCACTACTACCATCCCCACTCATGGGGGGCTGGATGCCTACCACTACTACCATCCCCACTCATGGGGGGCTGGATGCCTACCACTACTACCATCCCCACTCATGGGGGGCTGGATGCCTACCACTACTGCCATCCCCACCCATAGGGGGATGGATGCCTACCACTAACACCACCCCTACTCAGGGTGGGCTGGATGCATGTCACTATTGCCATCCCACCCATAGGGGGCTGGATGGCTGTCACTACTACCATCCCCACTCATGGGGGTCTGGATGCCTACCACTACTACCATCCTCACTCATGGGGGCTGGATGACTACCACTACTACCATCCCCACTCATGGGGGCTGGATGGCTGTCACTACTACCATCCCCACTCATGGGGGGCTGGATGCCTACCACTACTACCATCCCCACTCATGGGGGCTGGATGCCTACCACTACTACCATCCCCACTCATGGGGGGCTGGATGCCTACCACTACTACCATCCCCACTCATGGGGGCTGGATGCCTGCCACTACTACCATCCCCACTCATGGGGGGCTGGATGCCTACCACTAACACCACCCCCACTCAGGGTGGGCTGGATGCCTACCACTTCTACCATCCCCACTCAGGATGGGCTGGATGCCTACCACTAACACCACCCCTACTCAGGGTGGGCTGGATGCCTGTCACTACTGCCATCCCCACCCATAGGGGGATGGATGCCTACCACTAACACCACCCCCACTCAGGGTGGGCTGGATGCCTGCCACTACTGCCATCCCCACCCATAGGGGGATGGATGCCTACCACTAACACCACCCCTACTCAGGGTGGGCTGGATGCCTGTCACTACTGCCATCCCCACCCATAGGGGGCTGGATGGCTGTCACTACTACCATCCCCACTCATGGGGGGCTGGATGCCTACCACTACTACCATCCCCACTCAGGGTGGGCTGGATGCCTACCACTAACACCACCCCTACTCAGGGTGGGCTGGATGCCTGTCACTACTGCCATACCCACCCATAGGGGGATGGATGCCTACCACTAACACCACCCCCACTCATGGTGGGCTGGATGCCTGCCACTACTGCCATCCCCACCCATAGGGGGATGGATGCCTACCACTAACACCACCCCTACTCAGAGTGGGCTGGATGCCTGTCACTACTACCATCCCCACTCATGGGGGGCTGGATGCCTACCACTACCATCCCCACTCATGGGGGGCTGGATGCCTACCACTACTACCATCCCCACTCATGGGGGGCTGGATGCCTGCCACTACTGCCATCCCCACCCATATGGGGATGGATGCCTACCACTAGTACCATCCCCACTCATGGGGGGCTGGATGCCTACCACTACTACCATCCCCACACATGGGGGGCTGGATGGCTGTCACTACTACCATCCCCACTCATGGGGGGCTGTATGCCTACCACTACTACCATCCCCACTCATGAGGGGCTGGATGCCTGTCACTACTGCCATCCCCACCCATAGGGGGCTGGATGGCTGTCACTACTACCATCCCCACTCATGGGGGTCTGGATGCCTACCACTACTACCATCCCCACTCATGGGGGCTGGATGCCTACCACTACTACCATCCCCACTCATGGGGGCTGGATGCCTGTCACTACTGCCATCCCCACCCATAGGGGGCTGGCTGGCTGTCACTACTACCATCCCCACTCATGGGGGGCTGGATGCCTACCACTGCTACCATCCCCACTCATGGGGGGCTGGATGCCTACCACTACTACCATCCCCACTCAGGGTGGGCTGGATGCCTGTCACTACTACCATCCCCACTCATGGGGGGCTGGATGCCTACCACTGCTACCATCCCCACTCATGGGGGGCTGGATGCCTGTCACTACTGCCATCCCCACCCATAGGGGGCTGGATGGCTGTCACTACTACCATCCCCACTCATGGGGGTCTGGATGCCTACCACTACTACCATCCCCACTCAGGGTGGGCTGGATGCCTACCACTAACACCACCCCTACTCAGGGTGGGCTCGATGCCTGTCACTACTGCCATCCCCACCCATAGGGGGCTGGATGGCTGTCACTACTACCATCCCCACTCATGGGGGGCTGGATGCCTACCACTACTACCATCCCCACTCATGGGGGGCTGGATGCCTACCACTACTACCATCCCCACTCATGGGGGCTGGATGCCTGTCACTACAACCACCCCTACTCATAGGACGGGTAATGCATGACACAACTAGCATACTCCCACATAAGGACTGTCTGTAAATTACATCCCACCCCCAACACCATGACAAGCGTGTGTGGTCTGTGTCAAATGCATACAACACTGAACATGCCATTGAACATACAATGTGACCCCCTAACACATGTGTCACACAGAATTGTGTGTGTGGCCTACACAATGCAAGCAGACCATGACCACTGTGGCAATGTGGCCCAAAGCCCCATCACCACAGTGCCCAAAAGGTAAGTGTGTGCTCCATAGCTGAAGCACATTTTGAACAGTGTGGCAATGGGGCCCAAAGCCCCATCACCACAGTGCCCAAAAGGTAAGTGTGTGCTCCATAGCTGAAGCACATTTTGAACAGTGTGGCAATGGGGCCCAAAGCCCGATCACCACAGTGCCCAAAAGCTAAGTGTGTGCTCCATAGCTGAAGCACATATTAAACAGTGTGGCAATGGGGCCCAAAGCCCCATCACCACAGTGCCCAAAAGGTAAGTGTGTGCTCCATAGCTGAAGCACATATTGAACAGTGTGGCAATGGGGCCCAAAGCCCCATCACCACAGTGCCCAAAAGGTAAGTGTGTGCTCCATAGCTGAAGCACATTTTGAACAGTGTGGCAATGGGGCCCAAAGCCCCATCACCACAGTGCCCAAAAGGTAAGTGTAGTCCTGGTAAAAGCTGCAAAAACAAAACTGCAGGGATTATTCCTGGCCACACAACACCAAACACTACAGTGGCATTGTAGTGCTTGTGTCCCATAGCAACATAGATTGTGTGAGGCAAGCAGTGCAGTGCCAATGACACATCGTTCTGGCCATGTGCACACAAACATCAGCCATGGGGGCCCACATTGTCTACATTCACAAATAACACAATGACAGAAGTGAGCATCATAATGCAGACCCACATATCTGCACCAATGGACACACAAATGTAGATATCCTGTGGAGACTGTAGATGTCAGGTGAACAAATACCATACCATGGCAGCAATGGGACATACTAACCATGATCAATGTGCTGACTGATGACCTAGCAGTCCCAGGGCCAGTAGGGGAAAGCCAACAAACAACATACAGCCAATGGCAAACTAAAGATATGCCAATGCAGTGGTGCAAATGCACAAACACAAACAGGCAGACTCACACTGCATATCATACACAACAGGTGAGGGGGTTGTGTGCCAGTGTCCCCAGGCAAACACACAACACATGAGGAGGCCAGATTCACTAATACACAGATGGCAACACAGTCACATACAAAAGTAACTCATGGATTGGATTCCCCTATGTGGGCAAACAGGCATTGTGAGATGAGAGGGAGCCCAAATTACACATGTCACACAAGCTCGTAGGAACAGCAACAAACACAGCAAGAGACAGAACCACCACAGCACTCCCCCAGGGACCCCACATTGTGGTGACACTAGCCTGCATGACAATCACACTGTGATGACAAAGGTAGATGTCATCCACACTGTGAACCACAGCCATGTGTCCTGAGCAACAAACTACCATCACACCTATACAAGCACAAAGCACTCAGCATGGCCTGCCAGCCAAGGACAATATGGAGGTAGTGCCCCAGCCGTGCAACAACTCACATTTGCACACACTCAACGCCACACACCTTGAACTCCACCAATGTGTAGCAGTGAAGCTCACATGGACTGCTGACATTGCACATGCACCCATGACAATCCCAGGGGTGGTGGGGGAAATAAGGTGCAGAAACCCATCACACATGGCCAGTCAACAATACTTGTGAATGTCTGACACACTGCACAGTATGCCGTACATGGGCATGACGTGAAATCCACCCCAAACAATGGGATCCTGGCCATAGTCACACACCAATGAAGAAGCCAAGCTGACCCACAAAGGACACACATAGACAACTTCCAACATTGCAGCTCTGACCCTGAGGAGTGGCAGCAGTCACACACACAACGTGTCACAATCACTGAAAGCATACACAAACAGAAAATCACATTACTCGTGTAACCAACAAGTGCCAAGAGGAATCCTGACTGTGTCCCATCTGCGTTTGCCCACATCCCCAGCCCTGACAACAAAGACAACTAGGGATGACAACCTCATGAACATTAGTTTGCCATGCACCCACATCCCGGAGAAACCAGGTCCAAGATGCTGGATGAACACAGAACAACTCAGCAAGCATCACAAACAGGAACATCCGTAGGGACACATCCTGTGTAGGAAAAGGAGAAGGGAACACGCACAGACATGCCTACACAACACACAACACGGGCACAGCCTATATCATGGAATCACGCACTGCCATGAGGGCACTCCACTCCTGTGGAAGGTCAGCTGTGCCAAACCTTGTCTGTGCACGACTCAAACATGTCAGCAGAACACTCGGTCAGTGAGTCAACAACTACAACACACTAAAGGCTCTGCTCATATCAGCCTGGGCACGGGAGTGTCACGTCAGTCATCTGCATACACCCAAGACACGTGTCAAGCAACTTGCACTGTGTACACAGATGAGTCCTCCAAATTTGATGTGCTAAACTGCATGTCCATTGGAGACGGGCACACAGTCAGGGTACTAGGAACATTGGACAGTGGTAAGCCCACCAGATGTGCATCAGTGTAGGACAAAGATGGTAATCCACAAATGCTAAACGTACATCCCTGCGTCAAATGCTGAACACTACACCCTCAGACTGCAGCAAAGGATGCTATAGATCCAGACTAGATTAGGACACATATCCCATGGACCACATGGAGCCCATCACAGCAAAACTTCATTTACCTGATCTGAACACTATTACAACAGCAAATGCATGATTCTACACATCTACATCATGTACCTCCAAAGATTAACCACAAGTAAACAAAAAGAGGCTTTATTCAGCAAGTGTGCAACTCAAATCAAAAGTCCAAAATAAACTAAGGCCAATGGCCAGTCCAAATATACAGTCCCAACAGGGTGATGTGTGACAACTTGTCAACAATTGCTTGCCTTCACAGGTACGGACAGGGGACATCCCCCTTGGAGGGGCATACGAGGGGCAGGCCAGGCACTGCAGGGACAGGATCAGGGGATGCCAGAAGGAGGCAGTGAAGGGGAGGTGGGTGCAGGAGTGTCACCGGCAACTGCAGTGGAGGTGTCTGACTCAGGGGGGGCTGGCACCACTGCAGGGCTCAAGTCAGATGGTATTGGTGCTGCAACCACTGCAGTGGGCTGGTCAGATGGAGTGGACTGGGTCCTCAATGCAGTGCCCGAGTCAGACGGGGTGGTTGTGGACTCCACCGCAGTGCATGACTCCAAGGTAGTGGAAGGGGGGGCAGAAGAGCTGGGTAGGACAGAGGGGGGGACACGGTCTCCACACCAGTGGCACAAACAGGCATAGAGTCTGGTTTGGGGGTGGAAGACCAAGTGGCAGGGGGAGGGCCTAAGCAGTTTGGGGATGCGGTATCGGTGTGTGGGGGAACCTGGGGCAGGGTGTGGCGGTGGAACCTGTGGAGTGGTGGCCTGGGGGATGGAGGTGAGAGACTGGGTGGTTGACTTGCAGGGCGGTGGCGGGGTCTTGCTCTTCCGGGACCGGGGGACTTGCGGGTGGGGGCTCACTCTGCCTGCGCCTGGGGGAGGGTGTCCGGGGCGAGGGGCACTCCCTCTGTGTGGGTGGACTTCCTCTTCCCCGGTATGCTGGATCAAAGGGATTGGAGGGGAAGAGGCCGAGGTCACAGAGGAAGAGCTGCTTATCAGGTGGGGTTGCAGGTGAGGCAAGGGAAGGGGTCTTGGAGGGAGAGGATCTTGAGGATTGCGGAGTGACTGTGGTTGCCTGTGTGTGTGTCAGTTCCCCATCCCCTGTGTGTGTGGTATCAGTCCCCTGAGGATGCTTGTGTGCATGTCTTGCCTTGGTTTTGGGTGTGTCTGTGCTGCTCGTGTCTGTGTGTCTGGGTGTTTGTGCAGTTGTGCATGTGCTTGGGACAGGTAGGGTGCCAGGAAGTGTGGATGGGGCAGAGGTAGGAGGGGCGAGGGACTGTTGGAGTAGGGACACTGCTGCCATCAGGGAGGACTCCATGGACCTATTGCTCCTCTGTAGGGCAGACATACCCGTCGAGATGCCCTCCATGAACGACACCAGCTGTGTCAACAGAGTGGTGTGTGCATGGAGGACACTCAGCATTGCTGTCTGCCCTACATGGAGCTGCCGAAGGAGGTACACAGACTCCTCACTCAGGGCAGCAGGGGACACAGGGGCAGGGGCACAAAGGAGACACGCTCCCGAGCACGGGAGCCTCCACGGACCTCAGGAATGGGAGCCAATGGGAGGGCGGTGGTGGTGGTGGTGGTGGCGGGGCCAGACAGACTAGCTGGCCTTTGGTGGCCTCTGAGACCCGCCTCCACAAGGGAGTCATCCTCCGAGCTGCTGTGGTCCTCAGCTGAGGTGGATGGTGCTGAGGACTCCTCGGTGTGGCTCCCCTCGCCCTCTGTGCCACTAGGTCCCTCTGACCACTCGTCCAATGCTGACCCAGTCTGGCTCCGCTGCTCCTCCTGGTCCGTGGAGCTGTCCCCTCCTGTGGCCGTGGATGTATCTGCAAACAATTAGGGAAACAGACAAACATCAATCACCTGCACTGACCGCACACACCACAGTAAGTACAGCACATTACAGAGCAAGCCCTGGCATCCTAAGTTGAACATTGCCTAAAGTCCTCACACAGATTCGGGGAAGCCAATTGTCAGTCTCATGGTCAACCATGGGACTCACACCCCTGCTGCCCTTGCACCCATCTGTCTGGTGCCTGTCTGATGTTAAGACCCCAGTGTGGACACATGCACCACCTACACATGTGTTGGACATTGCAGGGAACACGGTGAAGTATGTGAACATGCACACATCACATCTCTTTCCACTGAGTCAGTGCAGGTGTCCGGATAAAGGGATGGCCAGAGTCTAAATAGAAATGCATGTGATGCATACCAGCACCAGACACTATGATGCACCCATGTCCGGATAGTCAATGCCACAATGGGGTGCATGTTGCACATGTCACTCCCCTGCAGGATCAGTCTCAGGAAGTTTAATGCCATGACACAGGAATGCGTGCAAAGTCATACATTACTGTCTCAAGTCACATGGCCATGGCAGCCAGCCAACAACAGTCTGCACTGTGTCACAATCCGAGGGCATGGGGAATGCAAGTTATGTGACTGACAAGTGCACATGTCCATCCCCCAAATACCACATCATCTGTACTACTATTTGTCCACGTCATACCAACTGGACATATGGGGGACATGAAACACAACTCTCTGAACATGAGCACCTCACAGTGTGCTGTGAATGACAATACAGCTGCCTGAAAGTCACAGTCGCAAACACCTGTGTGCACAGTCAAGTGATCAGACACCTATAAGTCACAGAAGTATCGTCTATCATGGTCACATCTCAGATGGCATGCTGAGCCCTAACCGATAAACATACCAGTAGTCCTGACAACGAAGACACAGCACAATGAGACAGAGGCAGACACCTGAGGGTACATTTCACTGATCACAACATGCCAGATGATACACGGGAGTGGGAGTACAGAGTGTATTGCATGCCCTGGAGTAGGCATTACTGTCCAGCTCCACCTGTAAGAGGGATGAGTCCTGGACAGTAGGCAGGTGGCTAAGCATGTGTGACACACTGGATACACATACTCCTGAGGCCCAAACATTGTTCCCACCAGCAGCATGGGTGTGTGCCATATTCCCCAGGGACATGTGGTGAGTCAGAGCAGCAAGCGGACCACATATCAAAATTACACCCAGATTACATGTCAGAACTTAGGCATTGTGTAAGCAATTGACCCACCCATGAATCGCACAACATAGTCACGGGAACAAATGCTGTCCCCCACCTTGAGCAAAGCTAAATGCAATGACACAGTCCCCAAATGACACAATTTCCTGACTATAAGGGCCACACATATGCGTATCAGAGGAGAAGTGGGCATGTCACAAATGAGGGACATGGGTCCTGGACCACATGACTGATGTACTGTGGAAGTTTAACCAGGCCAGAGGAGGGCACATAGCATGTCAGACAAAGTGCACAGTGCATTCATGGACTCACCCCCTCCTTGCTGCTGTCTGGCCTTCAGCTGCCCATCTAGGTCAGGGAAGACCACCTCCAGGATCCGGAGCATGTGGGGGGTCAGGGTCCGGTGTCCGCCCCTCCTGCGAGGAGGCGACAGCTTCAGCTGGACCCTTGCGATGCTCCGGGTCCAGTCACGAAGGTCCTGCCACCTCTTCTGGCAGTTGCGGATCCTACGCCTGAGACCCCCACGGATCTTACTTTCCGGGCGATGGTCAGCCAGATTTCCTGCTTCTGGTGGGCATCAACCTGTGAGGATGACAAAGTGAAAAGGCCATTACTACACATGCAACATATACGTGCATCACACAGTTGGATATACATGTCTCAATCACAGGGGCATATGATGTACACAGGCAGTGCAACAATGGCTATGAACAGTTTGCCAGCAGTCACTACATGGTATCATTGCATGGGAAGTAAACCTAGTTGGAATGCACTGTTACTGCACTGTACCAGTTCAGTGCATGTAACTACACACTTTGGGGTGTGATAACTACTCAGTGGGCATGCTAGCCAGTGGTGTGCACACTGAAAGTCCTGCTAGTCAGACAACATGCACAATTAGTGAGGCAGTGGACAGCACACTCACCTGCTCCCCTGGTTTACCATACAGCTTGCTGTACTGTGGAAGGAGGCTGTCCAGCAGGGCCTGGTTCTCCTCAAGGCTGAAGGCTGGGGCTCTCTCCACAGTACGTGCCATTGCAGGAGCCAGAGGATGCATAAACAGCAGCAGTGTTGGTGGCAGATGTCGTCCTGGAGCATGTAGTGCAGGCAAGTGAGCTCTCAGGGGAACAGCCAGCATTATATGTGTGCTGCAGAGGCAGATACTGTGCCATGTGTCCAAAGTGATAGGTCCAAATCGTTTGCATCTTCTGAATCTGACCAATCCATGGAATAGCAGCACTAATACACGCCCACAGCATCCTACAAATCTTCAACTTCATGACACCCATGATTTTGCAACATTGTTGTGGCTGGCCAACTGAATTCACTGCATCAGACTCGTTGGAGCTTCGAAAACACATCCGTTGCCATGCCAGGCCCCAGCCAATGTGTGCGCACCGTTCTGTCCACTGCTGTACAACGCGTATTTCGGGATACAACGCGTACCCGCACACATCATATGCAATGGGCCGGCCGGGCACACCGATCGGTCCATTGCTCTATAACGCGTACCCGCTCACATCCAATGCAATGGGCCGTGCGGGCACACCGATTGGTCCATTGCTGTACAACGCGTACCCGGGATACAACGCGTACCCGCTCACATCCAATGCAATGGGCCGTGCGGGCACACCGATCGGTCCATTGCTCTACAACGCGTCCCTGGACAGGTCACACGCATATGTCACCATGCTGGTCACTGGTGAACCTATGCCAGCCACATTTACTTTCCAGGGACTCAGGGGCACACCTACAACACCACACCCAGTCCACACTGTATCTAAGGCATGTGTGGCAGCATAACCTTATCTGTGTATGGGGGTGAACATGTTGTTTTTGGGGTGGCACTTGGGGGCAGACACAACCAGGCTGTGCACGTGTTCATGGGGACAGGGTCCTTTGTGTGTTGTGCACCTGACCACTGTGGTGTGCAACTTTTCATTTTTGAGCATGTGTCATGGTCACATTTCCAGGTTGTGTATGTGTATGACATGTCACATACCCCCAGGCTCACATGTGGGAAGGCATGTACGTCACAGGGTGGCCCATTGCCACAATAGTGATGTCCCTCCGCAGTCTGTGTGCATGTTGTGTTTCACATGTCTCTGACTCCATGCGCACAATGGGAGACAGTCTCCACATCCACGTGGTTTGTGCATGAACTTTGATGTTGTGTGTGTGTAGCGCCACAGACGTCCATGTCTGTCCTGCAGAGGCTACAGCGGCCACTACCTGTGGGTGTCATGTTTGTTTTTCTGACGTGTACATGATACGCCATGTCATGCCAGTGTCCATGTGGCAAGACAGGGTCCCTGGGAATCTACCTGTCAATGAGCTGTGATGCCTGTGGAGCATCTGTCCAGACATGTCACTGTGGTATGTGTGTGGAACGTGAGAGCAGTAAATGGGTACTGTGACACAGCCTAATGGTTTCCCATAGCACACCCTGGAACCTGTTGTCAACACTTGTTGAACAGAGATGTTAGATGATGTCCATGTAGGTGCCATATATGTCCAAACAGAACGACACACACATCAAGTACTTGTGTTTGTTAATGATGTATCATGTGAAATTGAGTATGGTGAACGGCACATAGGTGGGGTGACTGACAATCTTGCTTTCTTCACCTATGCACTGCAGGGCTCCTGCTGTCCATCGACCATTCCCAGACCTGGCAACGATGGTGGAACGTGACAGCATCCGACGGTACCGCTTCACCAGGCAGCTGATTGAGGATTTGGCAGTGCGGTTGGACCCACATTTGCAGCCTGGCCGGCCGTATCCTACAGCGCTGACCCCCAAGGTGAAGGTGATGGCAGCCCTACACTTCTTTGCCACCGGTACCTTTCAACACACTGTGGCATCTACTGGTGGGATGTCACAGACTATGTTCAGCCGTGTGCTACGCAATGTTTTGGGGGCAATGTTGAGATACCTGAACCAGTACATCTATTTCCCAACACGTCAACGACTCACTGACGTCAAGAGTGACTTCTATGCCCTGGGGAGGATGCCACATGTAATTGGCTCCATTGATGGGACACATGTGGCTTTGATACCACCACAGGCACATGAGCAGGCATACTGGAACCGTAAACATTACCATTCTATCAATGCTCTGGTGGTATGTCTTGCAGATATGACCATCACACATGTGTGTGCCCGTTTCCCCGGTTCGGCACACGATGCCTACGTGATGAGGAGTAGTCGCATCCCGAGGATGATGTCACAGATGCCGAACCAGCGTGCCTGGCTTGTTGGTGTGTACTGACTTTATACCATTGTGTGTGTTCTGCTATGTTGTGTTCCGCACACATTTTCAAATCGGCTAATGTGCAATTGTCTGTCTGTAGGTGACTCGGGATACCCCAACATGCCGTGGTTGCTGACACCCCTCAGGAACCCTGTGACACCAGCCCAGATGCGCTACAATGAGGCACATGGTCGGACGAGGAGGGTGATTGAGCGGACCTTTGGTCTCCTGAAGAGCCGCTTCCGCTGCCTGGACAAGACAGGAGGGGCCCTCCCATATGCCCCAGCAAAGGTGTGCAAGATTGTCATCGTCTGCTGCATGCTACACAACCTGGCAGTGCGGAAGGAGTTGCCTCTCATCCTGGATGACGATGACCAATGTCCCCCATCTGTGGAAGATCCTGGCCTGGGTCACGATGCCAGTGAAGATGATGATGATGATGATGATGGTGATGTCCGCACACAGCTCATCACCAACTTCTTCAGCTGAATGTGAGTCTCCAGTGGGTTGTAATGTCAATGATTTGAGTTTGCATGATATGTGTGTGTGGTGCTCTGGTGCTGTTTGAGTGTGGCCATGTGCTACTTGACTGGATGCATGCAGCGATGTGTCCTTGCAGGTGGTCTGTACTGCCCAACAGTGTTGACATGCTAACTTGGTTTTGTGTAGTTATCTCGTGACATGTATTAGACATGAGTATTGCCATTCTGTGCTGTTCTTCAGTGGTTTTGACTGTGGGTCATGTCTGTCCTTCACAGGGTGCTGCCGGGGTTGTTTGATCAACTTGGATCCCCCGAATCCATGATTCAACTTCCAAGGTGGAAGCAGTCGTTTCCCTACAGGTGATGTGCCACACACCCCTGGACTTTCTATCTTCTGCACTTTTTGACTTTGTGGCCACAGCCAGGTTGGATTAGCTTGCATTTGTAGTGGAAACAACATGTTGCAAATGTGTAATAAACCTGTGCTTCACTTTGGGATGTGCGTTGTCTGTAGTCACACATCTGACTGACATTTGCTTACTGCACCTGTAGTCTAGTTGACACTGACTGTGAATAGGTGGCGTGTCTGGGCATTCCACTGTATTTCGTTGCAACATCAGTATAGGTGATGAGTCTGATGGCCCTGGTGTGTATGTGTTGTGTGGCCCTAGTGGTGTGTCTCCCTCATATGTGTCACGTCGCCATGACTGACATGACGGTGTTGGACTTGCTGTAGCAGTTAGCATGCACAGTGTCATTTTTCTGATCACCATCTCCATGACAGAGAGCACGTTGGAATCACAACAGAGGCAGATATGGTGTATTGGTGAGTTTATTTACATACAGGTGTGAGGATGGTGCACAGGATGGTGGGTGCTGTACATAGAAATTGGAATCCAAAGTTCCCATGTGATTCGGAAGTCTTGGTAGCTGAAATGTCCAGAGTAAAGTCCACAGTCATCTGATCAATTTGGCCAACTAGAGCTCCCCATGTCATGTGGGAGAGTTGGGTTGGCTTCGATAGGGCGTGCAGTTTGCACACAGAGGAAAAGTTCCAGAACAGGTGTTGGCTTCCTGGGGGATGTAGATGGCCATCGGCCTGTCAGTTTGGCCTCCTCGGACGGCCCCTCTTCTTGGGGGGGGGACCCTCAGGTGCAGGCTGCGGCGGTGCAGGGGACTCTCTGCCAGAGTCCTCCTCCCTCCCTGTGGCATTTGCAGTTGTTTCAGCAGCAGATGTTGTGGGCACACAGGGAGGTGAGGCCATGTTGGTGCCGATCTGGCGGAGGCATGTCAGTATGTCCCTATGCACCGCTGTCAGTTGTTCCAATGTGTCCCACTTGGACTCCATGCCAGACATGTGTGTCTCGACACGTGACATGTGTGTCTTGACACAGGACATGTGGGAGTCCAAGCGGGCATGATGGGCAGCCTGCTGCTGTTGTATGTCCTTGAGGATCCCCACTACCTGGCTGACCTCTCCGGTGCTAGTCTGGTACGCAGCCGCGATGCGTGCCAGTTGTGGGTCATCATGCAGTCCAGACCCCTCTGCAAAGAGCGACCTATGTCTACCACCCCTCCCACCACCCCTGGCGACACGTGCAGGACCTGCGGTGGCACGCACAGGTGACCGTGGTCCCACTTGGGTGTTGTTCCTGGGCTCGTTGTCACCAGCTCCAGTTTGGGCCTGGGTCCCTGCGCTGTTGTCATCTGTGGTCCTTGGTCTGTCCGTGTTGGCAGGGGTGGCCTGTGTGTTGGCAGTTGTTGGAGGGGTGGGTGCAGGGGGTGCAGATGTTGGTCCTGCTGGTGCTGCATGATGACTCACACCGGAGGGTCCAGCTTGTTCTTCGCCATCCGAGGAGTGCAGAGGCTGATCCACACCAGTGAGCTCAGTGTTCCCCGGAGCCTGGGACAGGGACTCCTCCTCGTCTGCTGCTGTGTCCCCATCATCACCTGTTTTGGGGAGAGACACAGATTGTATGTTATGTTTCTACTGGCATCAATTGTTCAAACACCTGACAGTTGTGACTGTACCTCTGGATGTGGGCCAGGACATTGCATTCTCCTAAATTGTGACAGTCAGAGAGTGATATTGGTGTAGCACATTGTCCTGCCAACCTGTGGCATGTCAATGTGAATGTTTAGGTGTGTGCATGACCAGCATTGGTGGTATTTGGTTGCCATCCGGGCCTCCTTCTCCCCCCAGCCCAGTTATCCAACCATGGAACGTGCTTCCATTGCAGGGAGTGCAAGTTGTCTTTCAGGATGTCAGCCAGTGGTGTCCTGCTGTTGGTTGTTGCACAGTTCCCAGCAGGGCCTTGTGCTCCCCCCAGCAGTACCCAGTGTCAGCCATCTTGTGAGTCCTTTTCCACTCCCTGTGATGTGAGCATGGTTCAGGGTGGTGTTGATGGGCCAATTGTGAGGCTGACCAACATCTGTGACTACCACTCCCATCATGCTGTTGCCTCCACCCCCCTTCCCAGCATGCCCATCCTTCCTTCCTTTTGACTCTGCTTCCATGTGGGGTGGGGTGCCTGTGCTGACAGGATGGCTGGGAGTGTTGTCCTGGCAGTTGTTTGGCTACAAGTCCCAAGAGTGTCCCTGTGCTTCACACAGCATAACCCAGGGTGGTGGTTCTTTGTGGGATCTTCAGTTAGGATGTGAGGCATTGCATTCTCCCAGGTGGGTTATGTGGAGTTAGTGTTGAGGGGGTGTGTGAGGGGAGGTGCTTGTAACTATGGTCAGTGCTGTGAGTCCTCCTTCCCACCCAGCCAGATATCCCACCATGGAACGTGCTTCCATTGCAGGGAGTGCAAGTTGTCTTTCAGGATGTCAGTCAGTGGTGTCCTGCTGTTGGTTGTTGCACAGTTCCCAGCAGGGCCTTGTGCTCCCCCCAGCAGTACCCAGTGTGAGCCATCTTGTGTGTCCTTTTCCACTCCCTGTGATGTGAGCATGGTTCAGAGTGGTGTTGATGGGCCAATTGTGAGGGTGACCAATATCTGTGCCTACAACTCCCATCCTGCTATTGCCTACACCCCCTTCCCAGCATGCCCATACTTCCTTCCTTTTGAGTGGACTTCACTGTGTGTGAGTGTGACAGCAATGGCAAGATGGCTGACAGTGTGGTCCTGTTGTTTGTTGGTGCCCAGTTCCCAGCAGGGCCTTGTGCTCCCCACAGCTGTGGCCAGTGTCAGACATCGTTGAAGTGGCTTTTGACTCCCTGTGAGGTGTGCATGCTTCAGTGCTAACTTGCTGGGCCATGTGGGTGTGAGATGTTGATCTGTGACTACCACTCCCATCATGCTATTGCCTACACCCCCTTCCCAGCATGCCCATCCTTCCTTCCTTTTGAGTGGACTTCAGTGTGTGTGAGTGTGACAGCAATGGCAAGATGGCTGACAGTGTGGTCCTGTTGTTTGTTGGTGCCCAGTTCCCAGCAGGGCCTTGTGCTCCCCCCAGCAGTACCCAGTGTGAGCCATCTTGTGAGTCATTTTCCACTCCCTGTGATGTGAGCATGGTTCAGGGTGGTGTTGATGGGCCAATTGTGAGGCTGACCAATATCTGTGACTACCACTCCCATCATGCTATTGCCTACACCCCACTTCCCAGCATGCCCATACTTCCTTCCTTTTGAGTGGACTTCACTGTGTGTGAGTGTGACAGCAATGGCAAGATGGCTGGCAGTGTGGTCCTGTTGTTTGTTGGTGCCCAGTTCCCAGCAGGGCCTTGTGCTCCCCACAGCTGTGGCCAGTGTCAGACATCTTTGAAGTGGCTTTTGACTCCCTGTGAGGTGTGCATGCTTCAGTGCTAACTTGCTGGGCCATGTGGGTGTGAGATGTTGATCTGTGACTACCACTCCCATCATGCTATTGCCTCCACCCCCCTTTCCAGCATGCCCATCCTTCCTTCCTTTTGACTCTGCTTCCCTGTGGGGTGGGGTGCCTGTGCTGACAGGATGGCTGGGAGTGTTGTCCTGGCAGTTGTTTGGCTACAAGTCCCAAGAGTGTCCCTGTGCTTCACACAGCATAACCCAGGGTGGTGGTTCTTTGTGGGATCTTCAGTTAGGATGTGAGGCATTGCATTCTCCCAGGTGGGTTATGTGGAGTTAGTGTTGAGGGGGTGTGTGAGGGGAGGTGCTTGTAACTATGGTCAGTGCTGTGAGTCCTCCTTCCCACCCAGCCTGATATCCCACCATGGAACGTGCTTCCATTGCAGGGAGTGCACGTTGTCTTTCAGGATGTCAGTCAGTGGTGTCCTGCTGTTGGTTGTTGCACAGTTCCCAGCAGGGCCTTGTGCTCCCCCCAGCAGTACCCAGTGTCAGCCATCTTGTCAGTTGTTTTCCACTCCCTGTGATGTGAGCATGGTTCAGAGTGGTGTTGATGGGCCAATTGTGAGGGTGACCAATATCTGTGCCTACAACTCCCATCATGCTATTGCCTACACCCCCCTACCCAGCATGCCCATACTTCCTTCCTTTTGAGTGGACTTCACTGTGTGAGTGTGACAGCAATGGCAAGATGGCTGACAGTGTGGTCCTGTTGTTTGTTGGTGCCCAGTTCCCATCAGGGCCTTGTGCTCCCCACAGCAGTACCCAGTGTCAGCCATCTTGTCAGTTGTTTTCCACTCCCTGTGATGTGAGCATGGTTCAGAGTGGTGTTGATGGGCCAATTGTGGGTGTGACCAATATCTGTGACTACCACTCCCATCATGCTATTGGCTACAATGACTTCACTAGCGTACACAGAATTCCTTCCTTTCAGTGAGCTTCCCTGTGAGGTGGTGTTCTAGTGGTGGGTAAATATCTGGGAGTGTTTGTTGGTTCTATTTGTGCCACTGCCTTGCTGTATTTGTTGTTAGGTTTGTACATGTCATGACACAGTTACATATCACTATGAGATGGCAGGTATTGTGTTTGTCTGACTAGCATTCACATCTTGGGATGAATATCTTTTGGTTGCTGTGTATTTGCTAAGGGTGCATGGTTTGCCTATCCCCTTGACTGTGATGTGTTTGTGTTGTCACACCATATTGTGTATATTAGTTGTGTACTCACCAGGCTCTGGGATGTCTGTTAGTCCGTATACGCTCACTGGTGGTAGGATGGCCCACACCTTCTCCTCCCAGGGCCTGAGGTATACTGGTTTTGCAGGAGGGCCACTGCCGGTGTGCTGGCTGAGGAGGTAGTCCTTTTTGAGTAGGTCCCGGACCCTCCTGCGCACATCATACCACCTGTTCTGGATGTCTTCCTTTGTGCGCAAACATGGTGATTGTGCATTCACCCTGTCGACAATCCTCGCCCGCATCTTGGTTTTCTGCGACATGGGGGTCTACTGTACCAATGTACCAAACAACTGTGGCTCTACCCTCAGGATCTCGTCTACCAGGACTTCCAATTCACTATCTAGGAACTTATGGTTCTTCTTTGGGGGCATGGTGATGGGTGATGGTGGTGATTGATGTGTGTGTGTGTACAAGTGGGGGGGTGTGACTGTAGGTTTAGCTGGGTGTGTGTGAGGGTGCTATTTGTAGGTGTGGTAATGGTGTGTGGCTTGTGTGATGTATGAGCTGTGAGTGTGTCTGTGGTTGCTGTGTGAAGGTGTTCTGTGCTGGCAGGTCAGTGGAATTTGCAAAGGATCATGGTAGGGATTTGTGGCATTTATGTAGGTGGAGTTGGAGGTGTGTCCTTGTTCCATTTTTTTTTCCTCCCTGTATTTATTGGCTTTGTGGTTGCTTGTTTGGCCCTTTTTAAAAAAAAAAATCCTTGGTGTTTTTGGTGCATGTAGGAGTCGTTCTTGTGTCCGAGTAGGACGCTGCAGTTGTCTGGTGCGATCTTGTCTGACTCGTTCCCGCTGTGTGTCAGCTAGGTTTCATATGCGGCGTACGAGTCGGTCGCGGAGTATTGGGTTGCTTCAGCTGGGTTTTGTATGCGTGTCGGTCGTACGGCTTGTGCTCCGGGCGAGTCAGTCGTGTTTTGCACGCACAGCATCGTACTACGCGGGTCGGAGTTCGCGGGTACGTTTCGTTCGGGTCCGATCCGGGTGCGTGTCGGTCGGTTCGTTTCGCGTGATTTCCCGGCCGGATGACTTGTTTCCATCCGGCTCGGTCGGTCGTTTTGTATTCCGTCCGAGTCGGTCGGATTTCACATGCATTTCATCGTACTACCCGGGTCATTCGGCGCCGGTCCGAGTCGGTCGGACTAAATTCCCGTACCGAGTCGGTCGATATTTTTTCCGGCCCGAATCGGATTCGGCCCCTTTGTGTGATAAAGACAGTGTTGTAAAGATGTTTCCCAAGAAATATTAAAGCTATCTTCCTATGTTGTCAGCTACAACATCACTACAATGAGCGTAGGTATCAGGTGTAGGATGCAGTTTGGTACTTTCTGCTCATATAACCCACCTGGAAAGGGCTACCTTACCACAGAGTGATTATATTGTTTGACACTGGGGAAAAGGAGGGTCATACTAGTAATGCCTTAAATTTACAATGACAACCTGTATCTGGTGCAAGCATTAAGATGCTCCTCTGTCGTTCTTGTGTGGATGCATTGTAAATATACGCTAGCTGCCTATTACCCCTTGAACCCTTTTATGCATTGGCTTGCTCCTCTATTGCTGCTAGATGGACCCAAAGCCATTCATCTACCTCCTCATGTCCATGCTGTACTTTCCTCTAGCTCCCACATGGAGCCTAGGCAGATCTACCGTGGCTGTCTGTAACTGGTGCACTCATTTGGATCGCTTGTCATCACTGCTGGTTAAGCTCAAGATTATTTGCCATGGCTGACATGTATACAGTACATGCCTGCTGGACGCTCACCTAATCTGGAGATTACACAAAGCTATACCAGGACTGCTGTTATCGAGAGCATGTTGTTTATCACTCGTCTGTTGTAGCTAGGTGACTCCAAATGTGACATTCTCAATCAGATATTGTAAATTATATATATTCCATCTCTCACTCTGTCAGAAATTGGGCCTCTAGTTGGCAGAGGTGTGCATCCTGCCCAAGTAGGGAGCACCTCCCTAGTCAGGGTAAGCTAGATACACACTAAAAAATAACATGTGCTCACTCTTAGATAGCTTGGCACAGAGCAGTCAGGCTTTTCTAAAGAGGCGATGTGTAAAGTATTTGTGCAACACACACATACAGTAGCACAATGAAAACAGCACAAAATTACTCCACACAGGTTTCGAAAAATAGCGAATCATTTTATGAATAACAAAAAGACCAAAACAATCATCCAATAAGTAGAACTGAAGTTGTGTATTTTTAAATAGCAAACCAAAAATAGTGCTTAGACATCAAAAGCGCTAAGGGGCTACTTGAGGTCACGCTGGACCTGGGCAAATCCAAAGTTCAGGCCGACCATGATGGAGGGCAGGCCGACTACAGAGCTCACGCACGTCCCACTGAGAAAGTACCTTGGATAGAGCAAAGCGTCGACGCGCAGGTGGTGAAGAACCCTTTTACGATGCAGGCACTGCATCGTCGTCAAATCGTGCAGTCCGTCGAGGTGATGACATCGATTGGCTCCTGCTTCGGCGTCGAAGGGCAATGCATCGGTTCCGATCATCACTGGGTTGGTTTTGATGGTTCTGGACAGCAGAAATCCCCATTCAAGGGCCCAGGACTGGAATGGCACCACTTGGCAGGGCAGGACTCACAGATGGCAGAGTCCAGTTGCTGTTGCAGGAAGTCTTTGATGGACCTGAGACTTCAGAACAAGGGGCAAGCCAGCAAGCCCTTGGAGTCATTCTGGGTTCAAGTGAGATGGGTCCAGTCCTTGTCCTCAGCATGTCAGAGCTCATCAGGCAGCAGGGCAGCTCGGCAATGCAGAAAGCATACTTCAGAGCAGTAGTCAGGCAAAGTGGCAATCCTTGTGGCACAGCAGTTTTTACTCCTGGCAGAGGTCTTCACAGGTCCGGCAGTGTACTGTCTTGGTAGGGACAGTGCCCCAGTACTTATACCCAAATGTGCCATTGAAGTAGGGGTGACTTCAAAGCAGTCCCTTGAAGTGCACAGGTCCCCTTTCATCCCAGACTTGTCTGCCAGGCTATCTGTGGAGGATCATCAGCCCGTTGTGTGGGAAACCGGATACTGCCTATTCAGGTGTGTCAGCCCCCCTCCCTCTTCTTGCCCTGGAACAGCTATCAGAATGTAGATTAATGCAGATGAGTTCTCTGTCACACACACCCTTCCTGTGTTTGTGGCTGTCTAGAGGTAATGCACAAAGTGTAGCTGCCACCCATCCCAAATGTTTATTGGAGACAGGCTGCAAGGCACACAGAGCAGTAAGGGCAGATAAATGCCCACTTTCTGAACATGGCATTTCTAAAAAAGTAATGTGAAATCCAACTTTACCAGTAAAGAGGATTTATCATTACCATTCCAAAGATATGAAACATGATGCAGCTACTCCTTTCTAATCCGGAATTACAGCTAAAAGGGTTTTGAGGAAATCCCAATACTAGCTTATGAGAGGAGTAGGCTCACAGTAGTGAAAAACTAATTGAGCTGTTGCCACTACCAGGACATGTAAAACTTAAAAGTACATGCCCTACCTTTTAGTTACACAGCACCCTGCCCTTAGGGCTACCCAGGGCATACATTACGAATGACTTATGTGTAATAAAAGATGAGTTTAAGGTTTTGGCAAGTGGTTTTAAATGCCAAGTCGAAGTGGCAGTAAACTGCACACAGACCTTGCAATGGCAGGCCTGAGACTGGTTTGAAAGGCTACTTGTGTGGGTGGCCCAACCAGTGCTGCAGGCCCACTAGTAGCATTCATATTACAGGCGCTGGGTATATGCTATACCACTTTACAATGGACTTATACGTAAACTAAACATGCCAACCAGGTATACACCAATGTCACTATGTTTAGGGGAGAAGCACATGCACTTTAGCACAGGTTAGCAGTGGTAAAATGCTCAGACTCCTAAGGCCAACAAAAAGATACAGCAAAAAGTGGAGGTAAGCAGGCAAAATGTTTGGGGGAAGACCACCGTAAGGATGACGGGTCTAACACACTCCTTCCTGCTGTTATGCATCTAGTTAATTGCTACCAAGTTTCCCAGGTCTATGTGTGACTAATTAGACCAGTCCCATTTTTTTCTTAGAATTCTGAGACTTGTAGTTTTAGTTTTATACTAGGTTAAATATGACTGCAAGTCCCAGAATTCTATTAAAAAAACAAAACTGGACTGGTCTTGATAACATGGACGTGGGAAACTTGAAAACCATGCTAGTTGCAGAGAAAAAAAAGATAAGCGCATCACTCTGAGCTCTCATTCACAATACATTAACACTCCCCATGAAGTTAACACTGCAATACATCACTCTTCCAACTAAGCACTCCCTCAGGCAGGATAATTTTGAAAACCATTCGAAGATAAACATAAAATTGAACAAACATACCTCATACAGTTTCAGTCACCATGAACCATACCGAGATGCATGCAGCTCAATAAGCCTACAGATTGCTAAATCAGAATGCCTTGGATTGGGGGAGAGAGTTGAAATGGGTCCCATGTATAGCATATTCAGTTAATTAGCAAAGCAGCATAGCACCCTCATTTGAGGATTCATAATTCAAGGCTTTTATGTTAAAGGCAATGTGCAATGTACAGATATCAGCTAGTACTTTCAAGTAACAATCTACATACTCTGTATAAACCCAGAATCTATCCTTTGTATGGTGGTGCCTGTTTGTAAGTATAAATCATGTAATCTAAGGCTTGTAGTCTCTCTCCTGAAGCAACAAAAATTGGGTCTGACATTGCCCACCCGCATGCATCCTTGGCCCACCCAGACAAAAATTCCTGGAGCCGGATCTGCCCCCGCACTCCAGTTGATCGTGCTTTCTTGCCCCCCTGACCCCCACCCGCCCACACTCCCGTTTGCATTGCAAATGCTTGTTTATTTATTGTCGGCATAGTCTTGTGACATTATGTATTTAACCCTGCCACACACAAATACATTCTCCCTTACAGTGGCTGTTTTCATTTCACTATTCTTTGCGTCACTACTTTTTATGACTTGTGGACAGAAATGGAATCTCGTGTGCTGCTTATACACCGCCAGAAGTATCGCGTGGGCAAGATCATTTAGGGTAGTGGACAGTCTCATGTGGAAATCCATACACTTCCGTTCATCCCCGAACCAGCCTTAGTCGCCTTCAAGAACACAAAGGCTGTTGGTGAAACAGAGCTCGCCCTCTGGGGCCAGTTTCGGACTGACTCCTCTCTTCTCCTCCAGATTACAGCTAAAAAACATTCCTGTTTGTTACAGTTTATCCTCAGAGTCTCCTGGGTGATAACACCTCCATTTATCTGTATTTATTTTTGAATGCCAGTATTTCTTGGTAATGTGTACTTTGTCATTTGCCGTCGATGTGGTTAAATAGATGGGTGGTAACGTGAGAGGTGACGGGTGTGGCGATGCACTGCCAAACTAGTGTATAGAAATATTCCATGTAGCAAAATAATGTACATTTCACTCAATTGTATTGGACTGCTTGGAATTGGAGTTGTGGCGCCTGGAATCAGAAGTGAACACGGCCTGCAAAGTGGCTTTGGGTGAGGTGCGCTGTTCAAAGCTCCTGTGCACCAGGCGAGGAATGATGTCCAAGGAGGGCTCCCACTGATGGTTTAGAGGGGGCGATGTAACATTCGTGAGGGCACCCTCTGCCAGTGTAGATATGATATATACTTATGGCCATTCTATGGAAGGCTTGGTGATGGCGTGTGGCCAGTGTGCGCTGTCAGTGGTGTGTGGGCCTCTAGCTGTTGTACTGATTCATCTGGCAGCTGTTACCATCGGGTTATTTATAAACTGGCCTGCCTGCTAGTATCACCCTCTTCAGACAGTGGTGAAGCTTTGCAAGCACACACACTCTCCGGGTATCTTTGTGATCATAATGTGCTGGTCCGAAACTCACCCTGCCCACAGCACGTGCACAGCTCTACCCCTCCAGATTCAGACTAGTTAGGATGCAAGTTCCGAAATAATAGGCCGCACTCCACGAATACACACACTGAGCTCTCTGATGCTGTATTTGGGAATTTCAGCCCACGTCCAGACTTCCACACAGCTCTCCCCTTCGCCCTCAGACTTGTGAAACTTAAAGGTTCTTAAAATTCACGCACCACCCCAGCCACTCGCGCCCCCCCACACTCAGTTTTGAAGTGCTGTAGTAGTGTCCTCTAACTCCAGCCCTATCTGCATGCATCCATATGGCTCTCCCCCTGCACGCTCAAATGTGTGGTGATGCAGTGTTCTTGAACCACAGCCCCATGTGCAGGCATCCACAGTGCTCTCTCCTTGCACACTCGGTTGTGTGACGATGCAGTGTTCTTGAGGTCCAGTCCCATGTGCAGGCATCCACTGTACTCTCTCCTTGCACACTCTGTTGTGTGATGCTGTAGTGTTCTTGAACCCAAGCCCCATGTGCAGGCATCCACAGTGCTCTCTCCTTTCACACTCAGCTGTAGTGTTCTTGAGGTCCAGTCCCATGTGCAGGCATCCACAGTGCTCTCTCCTTTCACACTCAGCTGTAGTGTTCTTGAGGTCCAGTCCCATGTGCAGGCATCCACAGTGCTCTCTCCTTGCACACTCGGTTGTGTGATGCTGTAGTGTTCTTGAGGTCCAGCCTCATTTGCAGGCATCCACACGGCTGTCTCTCTGCAAGCTCAGCTGTGTGATGCTGCAGTGTTCTTGAACCCCAGCCCCATGTGCAGGCATCCACAGTGCTCCCTCCATGCACACTCGGTTGTGTGATGCTGTAGTGTTCTTGAGGTCTAGTCCCATGTGCAGGCATCCACACAGCTCTCTCCCTGCACACTTGGCTGTGTGATGCTGCAGTGTTCTTGAGGTCCAGTCCCATCTACAGGCATCCATAGGGCTCTCTTCCTGCACACTCGGCTGTGTGATGCTGTAGTGTTCTTGAACTCTAGCCCTATCCACACTGCTCTCTCACTGCACACTCAGCTATGTGATGCTGTAGTGTTCTTGAACTCTAGCCCCATCCACACGGCTCTCTCAGTGCACACTTGGCTATAGTGTTCTTGAGGTCCAGTCCCATGTGCAGGCATCCACACGGCTCTCTCCCTCCCCACTCGGCTGTGTGATGCTGTAGGGTTCTTGAACTCCAGCCCCATCCTCAGGCATCATCACTGCTCTCACCCTGCACAATTGGCTGTGTGATGCTGCATTGTTCTTGAACTCCAGCCCCAATCACACTACTCTCTCCCTGCGCACTCCGCTGTAGTGTTCTTGAGGTCCAGCCCCATCCTCGGGCATCAACACTGCTCTCTCCCTGTACAACACTCAGCTGTGTGATGCTGTAGTGTTCTTGGACTCTAGCCCCATCTACACTGCTCTCTCCCAGCACACTCAGCTATATGATGCTGTAGTGTTCTTGAACTCTAGCCCCATCCACATGGCTCTCTCCTTGCACACTTGGTTATGGTTGTGTGATGCCGTAGTGTTCTTGTGGTCCAGTCCCATGTGCAGGCATCCACATGGCTCTCTCCCTGCACACTCAGCTGTGTAATGCTGTAGTGTTCTTGAGGTCCAGCCCTAAGCGCAGACATCTTACACAACTCTCACCCTGCACATAAAGTCTACGATGCTGTAGTACTATTAATGACTAATGAAGAACAAGGAGTTTTGGTAAAATCAAATATTTTCCAAAGATCGCTCAATTTGGGCAGGGAAGTCGCAATTTATCCAGTGTTCTGGTTTCACTTTGTACAGACCATCCAGTAAATGGGTAGCCATTTGTTTCCTTTTGTTAAGGCTTTGCCTTTGACTCACGTTTACTGCAGTTCTTATCTAGCGCAAATTCGACCCAAAGGTATTGGAGCGCTTGATATGAGCACCAGTTAAATTACTCAAGGTCGCATTCATTGGTAATATGCAAGGACACGTTAAGTAATTTGCCCAGAATTACAGGATGTGGAGCTAACACCAAGACTCAAACCTGGCTCCCCAGTTCCAAAGTCAGCAACTCTGGTCCTAATACCACATCCTGGGTAGAGGGTGAGTGACAGGCAGGAGCCAAATGAAAGCTCGGCTTATTATGGGCTCGAGGTGCCAGCAGGACCTCGAGCTGATGCAGAGTCAGGCTTCAGACTCAAGTGAGGCTCACGCTTTCAGTGGCTCGCACAGCGCTGCTGCCATTTCTTCATCTCCTTTTATTTACACAACCCTGCTAGCAGTTTCTCTTTATCCTGATCTTTGTCAGCCCGTTAGGATACCCTTTTGCCTGTCATTTATACTGCAGGCTTGCATGCTTTATAATATTTACAAAGACCTGATACCATACCCCTCACCCATTTACACAGCTCTGCTAGCATGCATAACTACTGCTGTTTACACAGTTTTCCTAAGATGTACTCCTCTCCATGCCAACTTGCCATCCTCTATTTACACAGCCTTGCCTTTTTCTATTTACAGAGCCATGCTAACAGGCCTCCCTCTGTTTACAAAGCCTTTCCAACTGGTCTCCCTCTGTTTGCAAAGTCTCTCCCACGGGCCTCCCTCTGTTTACAAAGCCTTGCCAACGAGCCTCCCTCTGTTTACAGAGCTTTTCCAACAGGCCTCCCTCTGTTTACAGAGCCATCAATCAATAAACATTTAAAAAGTGCACAGCTACATTACATAGGTGTCCCGGCGGTACGCGGAGATTACAGAAGAGGGCTAGCCAGCCACTGGAGCTACCCTTGACTAATGAGCCAGATTTTTAGGATCTTCCTGAACTCATGTTCCGACTCTATCTGGCGCAAATGAGGTGGCAGAGAGTTCCACACTCTAGTGGTCCTGACCGCGAGAGACCTTCCCCCATGTCGAGTCACACAGAGCAGATGCTGGTGGTTAGATCTCAAAGTCCATTCCTGATGATACGAGCTGAGCCTTAGCTTAACGTAACCTGGGCCCATGTCGCGGTAGCTCGGAAGGCCAAGGTCAGTGCCTTGAATTCTATCCTCTTAGCTACCGGGAGCCAGTGTAACTGTCTCAAGTGTGGGGGAATATGATGACGTAAGGGAACCCTTTCAATTAACCTTGCCGCTACATTCTGAACCATCTGTAGTCTATAAATCAGGTAGGCTGGCAACCCCAGATATAAACTGTTGGCGTAGTCCAACTGAGAAGTTACTAGCGCATGGACTAAAAACCTGCGGCTGTCATCCGGCAGTAAGTACAGGAACTCCCTTAAAATTCTCAGCTTTCCAAAACACGCTGAAGAGATCTGCTGTACTTGAGTTGTAAAAGATAGATCCGTCTTCCACTTGATGCCTAGATTTCTTGCTGTCTACGCAGGAACCGGCGGCGCACTCAGTACTACAGGCCACCAGAGGCACGTAGGGGGGAGCCTGACTTACAAACAGGACCCCCATCTTGTCTGTATTTAATTTCAGGCAATTACTGTTCATCCATCTAGAAATGTTCTTCAGGCACTCCTTGAATCTGTAGAAGGCAGCTGCGGATTGTTCTTTAAACGAGAACACCAGCTGAGTATCATCCGCATAAGAAACAACTTTCACCCCCCATGATGCAATGAGAGTAGAGAGTGGCACCAAGTAGATATTAAAGAGCATCAGACTCAAAGCAGAGCCCTGAGGCACTCCACACTGTAAGGGTTTTGATGCAGATTGAAATGGCCGAAGAAAGACCTGTTGGGATCGGTCTTCAAGATAGAATCCAGGAGAGTGCCACCCCTCGAATACCCAGCTGATTTGGGCTTTCCAGTAAGCTGAGTGTGCTACAGTGTTGAATGCTGGTAATAGATCTAACAAGACTAACATGGCTGATGCGCCTACATCAACAGTCATTCTCACAGATTCAGCCACCTCAACCAAAGCTGTCTCAGTGCTGTAACCCGAATGGAATCCAGATTGAGAATTGTGAAGAAGGCCATTCATCTCTATAAATTTGCCTAGCTGTCGTTGAGCCAGTTTCTCTAGCATTTTTGCAGGTGCCGGCAAGAGGGAGATCAGTCAAAAATTGCTGAGCCCAGCTGGATCAGCCTTAGATTTTTTAAATAAAGGTAGTAAGAATGCTTGTTTCCAGATGGCTGGAAAAGTGCCACTTTTTAGCGAGGAGTTCCAAATATGGTTCAGTGCCGGATTTAGCAAGTGGGCCAATGATCTAAAAATCTGGGGGGAGGTGGGGGGCAGGGATCCCATGGGGAGCCTGATTTGCATCTCACAATTTTGATCAGTGGTTACTCGAGTATTATAGGGAGAAATTCTGAGAAGGAACCAGGGGAGTTCGAGCTTACAGATTGCTGCATCGCAGAAACCTCAGCCCCAGCCGAAAATGAGGAGTTCACTTTTAGGATTTTTTCCTCAGAGAAATCCGAAAAGCTCATACACAGGGAGGGGAAAGGGTGGATGATAGCCGCCAACGCTGACGTATTGGTAAAATACCTAACAATCTTAAAGATTTCTTTACAGAGTTCTCAGAACTCTCTATGCGCCTGACCAAATATTCCCTCCTTGTCACCCGCATCACTGTGAGGAAACTTTTCAACGCTACCATATAGGCATTTTTAGTTGCCGGATTGTAAGATTTTCTCCAGCAGCGCTCTAGCCTCTTGTACATGCTCTTTTCCATTTGAAGGTCTGCCGAAAACCAGGGGGCAGAGGGTGACCCCCGGGGGTTCATGACTGGCCTAATAGATGCCACTGTATCTAAAGAGGACGTGATCCACGAGTTAAGAGTCTGAGTTATTGTCGGGATCGCCCAACATCAGTGGCTACATTGCTTGAAAAGCTGATCCCAGGGTGTCAACTGTTACCTTTTTTCCAATTCCTCTTTAGTTCAGTTTGTTTCCACCCAGACGGCTGCTTGGTCTCCAGTCTGAATAAGAAATAACGAGGAAATGATCCGTCCATACCACGCGAAGGGGATCCTCCGCTTTCAGATTTTGGATGCTCGAGAAAATTAAATCTAATGTATGGCCAGCTCTATCAGTGGGCGAAGCAACGAGCTGAGTGAGGTTAAAGCCATTGAGTGTCGAAATTAGCTGAGAAGTCTGGGAGTAGCTGGGATCATCTACATGGAGATTGAGGTCTCCTAGGACCATAAAGTTAGCATAATGCAGTGACAGCTGGGCAATGACATTGCATAGTTCTGGGATGAGACTATGAGGGCCTTGCCAACGGGCCTCCCTCTATTTACAAAGCCTTACCAACGGGATTCCCTGTGTTTACTCAGACATGCTAATATTCCTCCCTCTTTTTAGACAATGCAAGCATACCGTCCTCTAGTCTTTCTACAACCCTTATTTGCCTTGCTTTCCTATTATTTGCATAATCCCCCTGTGTCTCTCGCCAATTGTTTACAGCCTTGCTAGTACGTCGTCTTCCCTTGTTACAAAGCCCTTCTGGTATGCCTCACTTTCCCATTTACACAGACGTGCTAACATGCCTTGCATTCCTATTTATGCAGTCCTCCTAGCTTCCCTCCATTTCCTATTATTTACACAGTCCTACTATGCTGTATACCTCGGCCACTTAAATTCCTCCTATACCACACTCTCCCATTACTTGTTGTCTTCTCTCCTGTTTACAACACTGCTAGCAAACACTACTGTCCTTTTTAGGTCGAGCATTCAAGACCTCTTGTATATACTTTTGTATATACTTAAATGTGTATGTACTTTTTGGGCTCTGGAGATCAGCTCTAGGACTTGTCTGCTTCCACTTAGGGACTTTTTTTTCTGTTCAACTGCCTCGATTTAACTGTCTTGATAGAAAACGACCAGTAGAGGTCAGTAAAATATCAGAATTGCTTTCTGCTTGTTCAACTGCTTCTATTTAGCTGTCTTGATAGAAAACGACCAGTAGAGGTCAGTAAAATACCAGAATTGCTTTCTGCTTGTTCAACTGCTTCTATTTAACTGTCTCGATAGAAAACGACCAGTAGAGGTCAGTAAAATACCAGAATTGTTTTCTGCTGAGGGACTTTTTTTCTTTTTTCTGCAACTGCCTCTATTTAACTTTCTTGATAGAAAACAACCAGCAGAGGTCAGTAAAATACCAGAATCACTTTAGTATTCTCTAGATTCCAGTCCATAGAAATTGTCTTCCACAAGCACCCGTAGACAATATTTTTTTCAAATCCTGTATTTTCAGTGATATGACCACCAAAGGCCCTGATTTTATACTGAAAACAGAGCTTTGGACTATACCATTTCCCGCTGAAAGGCAATATTTCGCTCCATGTGTTCCCATACCTGGCGTGTCACGCAGTTTAGTGCTTACTTTCCCTCCATGTTAAAGAACAGTAGATGTTTCAGCACACAGGCTAATGTGCTGCATAGCCAAATACATATAAGGTCCCACGGGCGAGACCGATTACATTGCAAATGCTTGTTCTTTTTGCTGTAGCTATTGTTGTGTAGCACTTTATGAACTGTACATGTGCTTGTCATTTACTATATTGTACAGTTTTCAATAGCATTTACAAGTTGTGTTATTATTATATGGCTTACATTTATAAGACTGAAACAATAAAGTTGTTGTTGAAACCAAGGATATGTAAAATAAATGTTGACGACTAGAACAAAGTATCCCTGATTATATGGACTCATCTGGTACCTTTTGACTTTGTATATCAACTACAAGTCTCTATTCTACTTACTGCAGACAGTGACATTTTATTTCTTGCATTAAAAAGAGCCATTTTAAGGTATGGGCACAGTGGAAAAAAGCTCAGGACCCCTGCCTTCCAAGAGGCGATAGACAAAGTGATCAGGAAGTCCCAGAAGTCCTACCATATTGACAGTAAACATTAAAAACTGATTTAGTTTTTGATTTGACACCTGAACACGCATGCATCACAGAAAATTAGAGCCCAAGTCACAAAGGCAAACTTAGACTTGAAGTCTAAGATTAGACCTTAAGGCTAAGGGTTTATTTCACAAAGGTAAACTTAGACCTGAAGTCTGAAGTCTAACTTTACCTTTGTGAATTGGGTCCTTAGACTTCAGGTCTAAGATTACCTTTGTGAATACGACTCTTAGTGTGCATGTCTATCCAGGGCCAAACTTAACCCTCAAGCTCTTAAGCATTTGGTGGCAATTATGCTTAAAAAGTACCCTTACTGTGATGGTTAGGCGATGGCTGAAAGCAAGATGGCGGCAGGCTAGGCTGCTGCAGCAGCTCGATGGTGTGATCCTGTGAGCTCCTTCCTGTGAATATGAATATCTGCCCCTGATGTTCTTTGGAGGATGACCCTACCCATGCTGAACCTGCTGCTCAAAATTGTAGAAGATAAGATCAATCATGGAGCATATTTCTTAGAAACAGCGGCTCTACAACAAGAACTGGCCCTTACCTGCTGGCGGATCTGGCAGTCGTTGAGCTTTAGCTGCGGTTCTGGCTGTGGGCAGCAAGGATCTCTGCCTGACCTGCTGGGAGAGCAACGGTGTGGGGATCTAGAGATAATGAAGCCGAAAGGGCCTCTGACAACACAGGCAAAAGCTGGAAAGAATTCGACCGTGGACAGTCCACCTCCAGGGGTCGCAACTGCAACACTGGTGAAACTCCGAACACTGGAGGATAGCGCGGCCGCGACTGGTTTGGGAGCAGGAACGATGTGATTGCCAGGACGACGAGGCCAAATTCTGGCCCGGAAGGATCCTCCAGGGAAAACGCTGCCCCAGCAACGTCCGGCCGGTCCAACAATTGTGGAACTGTTTGCCGGTTCGAAGAGCCTCGAGAAACAGAAAAGGCAGACGCAGGCTTTCGCTGACAAAGATGAAGCGACAGGAGTGCCGATGGAGGTCGAGACGGGGGCAGCGAAAGTTGACTTAGCCAAACAGGATTCTGGACCCTTAACAACCGGAGAATCTGGGCAGGTAATGGAGGAGGTGGGGGGAGATGCCCCGATCGTGCTCACCATACCCGAGGTACCCGATATACCCGGTGCCCTAAGTGCGCCCGCTCTAACTAACTCTGCAAAACCAGGTTTAATGGAGGCTGCTGAGACCTGGGGGGATCGGGTGGAGAAGAGCATGGTAGATGCTACTGTTATCGTTGAGGTGCGGCAGGACGGAGGAGATCATCCACAGCAGGCAGGGGACATGCGAGCCCAGCGTAATGATAACATAGCCCAGGCAACTCTGGCAGAAGCTAAGCCGAGTAAATACTTTGATTCATCGTTAGGTCAAACCATCTGTAAGGGGAAAAGCTCTGAAAGCTCCATGCAAAAGAAAAAAACACAGACAACAGGTGTTATGGCTGACGGTTTATCTCACGCGCGGTCCAAACACTTTGCACAAAAGATCCATCAGGGGAAAGAAATGGATATAGAAGCAACAGACTATTTCTATTCACTGTCAGATGACACAGAATCAGTGGTCGGATCGGTATCCTCGACAAGTGGTAGCAAAGTAGAAGTAGAAGAAGAAAGTGAAAGCCCCCATGATACTAGTGGAAGGGATTCCGCTGCAACGCTACGGAGGTCGAAGAAAACTGCGGCTCTCTCAGCCCGAACTAAGATGGGAGAGCAAGATTTGAACTGGGATTACTCACCCTCTAGCCTGCTGGTGGGGTGCACAACTAAATCTCCCCTCAATACGGAATCGGTGCCGGCAGCAACTTTGGATGCAATTTTGCAATCAGTCATGGCCCATCGGGAGGAGTCCAGACAAGATAATAGGCGCTCCCAAGCTGCTATTCGAAAAGTCCAAGCCTCAGTTTGTAAAATAGCCAAAGTATGCAGCGAAATTTCGGATCGTTTAACTGATTCTTGAAACAAGAACTGGTATTATTGAGTACGAAATGGTGTCAACTCAGCTGCAGAATACATCACATGAGGCTAGACTCATAGATGTGCAATGGAAGCTCGAAGATCAAGAGAACCGCCAACGAAGAAACAATCTGCGGTTCCTGGGTATTCCTGAGGACAAAGGGGGTACGGATATCCGTTGCTACATGGTCGATCTTTTAGCCAAGGCATTTCCCGAGGTTGAAGGTTGGAACTGGGAAATCCAACGAGCACACCGGGTCCCCTTGGTGATGAAACAGCAGGCAGGTGCTGACCTCAGACCTCGAGCAGTGCTCGTGTTTTTTGGAAACTATCTCCTTCGACAGATCATCTTTGAAAAGGCCAGACCAGATCGCAAACACCGGCTGGATGATGTCGAGTTCTTTACAAGACCAGATTTCTGTCATGTGACTGTTGAAAGACGATGGAGGTTACGTCAGATGATAAACCCTTTTCAAGCAAAGGGAGCTCAAGCCTACCTCTTGAACCCGGCAAAATATAAAGTTGTAACTGGGGATAGTGTCCGTTATTGCACATCAGAAATTAAAGCGAAATAATATCTGGATGAATTGAACAGGAAAGGCTAGGGAGGCTGGGTCTGCATAGGTATCAAGAAACTGAATATTAGACGGCTAAGAGACCTCTCTCTCTTTCTTTCTTTTCTTGTGTATGGTTTGTGGGCATGTTTTTTTTGTGTGTAATTCAGCTGTTTTATCGACGATGAATTCTGGGGTTTTTTGTCACTTGAATAGTAATGGGTGGTGGTAAGCAGGACGGTGGGTGTTTTATGATATAGGGGTGTCGTTTAAGCTATATTTGATGTAAGAAGTGGGGATGTATTGATGTTTTTGATTTATTGATGAAAAAGGGGAGGGGACTCATGGATCATGCCGAGAGCCGCATCATCCTTACTAGACCATCGGTCTAGTAGCTTTCATGGGAGGGGCGAAGGGTGGGTGGGGCAGGACGGGGAGCAAGGGGAAGAAAAGCCAGCTTAGGTGCATCGAATTGAGGAGATTCAGAAATAAAGAAAAGGAAAGAATAGATAAAAAATGGAGTGGTAGGCAAAACAGATGGTTCATTTTGGGAGTAGGGAATGGATAGATTACGGATTTGTTCAGTCAATGTGGCAGGCCTGAATGACAGAGCAAAAAGAGCGAAGATATTCGAGGTCCTGTGTTTCTTTAACCCCGACATTATTTGCTTACAGGAGACCCATATCCCATGGAACAATAGGGGTGTCCTCCAGATAATTGGGTATGATATGGCAGTTTGTACCACACAGATCTCCATGATTAGGGGAGTAGCGATATTTATCAAACGGCAAGCGGGTATTAGCAAACGCACTCTGGCGGATAAATGGGGCCGATGGGCTATTGTTACTTTAAATACGGGGCTGACTGTTGGAGTAATTTATGCTTCAAACCAGGACGATCCCGAGATCTGGGAAGAATTAGAGCTGGAGCTTGCTGCATGGCCAACCCCACTAATATTATGTGGAGATTTTAATATCCACTTTGGAATTTCAAGTGAGGTGGGGTTGAAGTATAACGGGAGAAAACCCAAGGTCAACCGGGCCATAAATAGCCTCAAATCCAGTCATGGTCTGGTAGATGTGTGGGCAGCTAAGATCAATGTAGATCCAGGCTATACATACTTCTCATGCCCCCATCAAAATTATGTTCGTTTAGACTACTTTCTGGCTTCAGCTAGTATCCTGAGGGAGGTTGAGTTAACAAAGCTGCCGCAAATCTTTTCAGACCACAACCCACTTTTGCTGGAAATAACGCATCAGGGTTTGGAAAGGGAACTCCGCTCCTGGTCTTTTGATAAGAAATTGTTAATAGATGAGGATTTTATAAAATATATAAAAAATTGGTCTAGAGATTTTTTTTAATTAATCGATATAGTACCTCCCGTACGATTGTGTGGGATACGCATAAAGGGTGTTTAAGGGGGGAAATAATAAGCTATGTAGGCCAGCAGCGGAAACTACGGAGTAATCAGATTACTTCCCTCATGACCCGGCTGACGCAGCTAGAGACAGAACACACCAATTTGCTATATCAAGGGGAACCAGCCAGATTAACTGCGGTTAAGAACCAGATAATCATTGTTAAAACAGAGCTAAATAGTTTTTTTCAGATTCAAGTTGCTCAGGCGTATCAAATACATCATAGAGAGCTATATGAATATGGGGAAACGACGGGTAGACTCTTGGCCCTTAGGATTAGACAAAAGGTCTCTCGCAATAATATAACGGAAATTAAGAACTCCGAGGGGCAGATGGAAACTACTTCTGCCAAGATAATGGGGGTTTTTGAACAGTTCTATAATAGGTTGTACCAATTGGATCCCAGTGATATTCAACCAGTTACTGTAGGGGAGTATCCACAGCTTAGCAGACTAGATCCTGCCATATGCTTGGAGCTGGAAGAAGAGTTTACGCTGGAAGAAACTGTGTCGGCCTTAAACTCCCTTTCTTCTGGGAAAGCAGCAGGCCCAGATAAAATTCCAGTGGTGATATACAAAGTACTCCAAGCCGATTTGGCTGTACTACTCCATGATCTTTTTTTAGATGTCCAATATCGAGGAATTCCTCCCAAGTCTTGGCAGGAAACGGACATAATAATATTTCATAAGAAGGGGAAACCATCGACACTGCCTGGCTCATATCACCCCATTTCATTGATAAATTCGGATGCGAAGGTGTACTCCAAAATTTTAGCGACTCTGCTTCAGAGGGTCATAGCCAGATTGGTTTTGCCATGGCAACATAGCTTTGCACCCGGCAGGGGAACCACGGACCATATACGACAGGTAATTTCTCTGTTGGATATAGCCGGGGCTAGGGGGGATGGACTGGCTGTGATCCTCTTGGACGCCGAGAAGGCTTTTGATAGGGTGACATGGCAGTATTTGTGGGGAGCCTTAGTGGAGAGAGGGTTTGGCCCTAAAATGATTACAGCAATTCAGGCGATGTACCATAAACCATATGCCAGGTTACAGTTGATGGGGAATACATCAGACCCAATAGTGGTGGCAAGGGGCACTAGGCAGGGTGCCCGTGCTCCCCAATTCTCTTCGCCATATATCTAGATCCGTTCATTAACCAGATAATTCAGAACTCTGCGATCGAACCCTTCAAAACAAAGGGCTATGAGACAAAGTTACTCGCCTACGCGGACGATATCTTATTGGGCAGCTTCTCTGCAACAAAGGGGCGCCCTGCTGCGAGAAGATAGCTCTGCGCGGGAGGATGGTTTACCATCTATATATCATCTAGCTATTGGGGAGGAAGCAACAGGACTTTTTCTTAGACAGCTCGAGCCCAGCTATTATAAAAAGGTCCGCTTCAAGTGCTTGAAGGCAGCCAGAATGATATGGATATAAGTAAGTAAGATTATTAAAATCCCCAAGTGCAATAGATATACCCCCTTATGGGGATCCTCGCTTTTTCCAGCTGAGCTATCGGACGGTATGTCCAGAAAGTGGGCACAGGCTGGTATCCATCGGGTCGCGAGTTTACTTAGTGATAAATTAGAAATATTACCCTTCCCGGAATTAGTTCTGAATTTGGAATTAACAACAGATCATATTTTAAATATATTCAAATAAGGGGGTGTTTAAAAAATTCAGCTGTTAGATTTGATAACCTTCGAGCAATACCCCTAATGGACAAGCTATACCGGGGGGATGGGCGGATCGGGGACTTTTATAATATACTGATGGAAACAATACCCGACGATTTAGGTAAAACTGAGACAAGGTGGGCGTCAAAAATAGGGGATGATAACATCGATTTGGATATGTCATTAGAATTGGGGAAAAATATATTTTTGGCGGCAAACCTTAAAGCGCAACACTATAAAACCTTGTTCAACTTATATTATACTCCAGCAAAACTGTTCGGTTGGGGGAAACGAGAGACTGATCAGTGCCCTAGATGTCAGCACAACCCTGCCGATACTATACATATGTTTTACGCATGTAAGTCCTTGATTCCGTTAAAAAGGGTATAGAGAACTTCTGGCAAGAATCAATTAATTGTGTGATTGCTATTAGCTCGCCGCTGATGCTATTTGGATATGATAGCCGAATTGGGTTAGCATCAGCACATCGGGACTTTGTGTTTGTTACAATAGCGGTAGCAAGATTATTGATAGCTACAGCATGGAAGGATTCGGAACCCCCTGCATATACTGCCTGGCTACATCGCTTATTGAGTATACATGTTCAGGAAATGGATTTCTATAAGAACAAGGGCCACTGAGCTAGAGTGAAAGGGGGTAAGATCTGGGCACCCATGACAAACTGGCTTAAAAGAAGCCACGGGGAGCCGGCAAGTAGAACAGGAATCGAATAATCTGTGTTTGTACCCGTACAAAAAGGGAAAATAACCTAATCTGATGTTTTTGCTTATCTGTCATTCGTGAACCTAAAGAGTATACCGTATTATAATGTTTGAATCTAGCTGTGTAAATACCTTTTCTTTGTGCTTTATTATGTACCTGATGGCATAAAATTAAAAAATTTATTAAAAAAAAATAAAAAGTAATCTTTCTGTTTCATGTCTTACTTCTTTCTTCACCCCATCTGTTTTACTTCACCTCTCTCTCTTTTTACCCCCTCTCTCTCTAGCCTATCTCTACATCTCTGTGCATCTTCCCCTCTTTATCTCAACTCTCAATATATCATTTTCCTTGCCTCTCTATCTCAATACACCTCTCTATACACCACCTCCCACTACTTGTCTCTCGTGATGATATCTCTCTATGGCTCTCTGGGCCTATCTGTACATCTGCCCCTCTACCTCTTCTGTATATCTCAATACTCTCTGTACCTCACCCATCTGTCTCTGTACCTCACTGCTCTGGTCTATCTAACCTCCCTGTATCGCCTCTCTATCTAAATCATCTTTCTCACAACCTGATCTCTCTCTTTACCTCCCCTCTCTCTACCTCTCCTTGAGCCCTCTCTCTGCATCATCACTGTGCTCTTCTGCTATTCACCTAATTTCTCTCTATAGCTCACATTTCCCTACCTCATATGTCTCTCTCCAAATGTTTTTTCTCTTGCACTTCCTAACCTCACAATTTACCTCACCATTCCATCGTTACATCATCTCTCCACCTCCCCTCTCTTTTTCTACCTCTGCTTCATCTGGATAACCTCTCTTACTACTTTACACCTTTTTGCAGCTTCTTCTTCTACCTCTACCTCTCGTTCTCCATCATTGCCTCCTATCTCTCCCTCTCTGCGTCCCATTTTCAGTTTGAACTCACTACATCTTTCTCAGCTTATGCATTTTTATATATCTCCTTTCTGTCTCTACCTCTTTCCAGCTTACCCCTCTCAACCACACCCCACCCTGTGAATAACCTTGCCTTTTTTTTATCTATCTCACCTCAGTTCTTCTACTTCATCTCTTGTATGTCTTCACCTCATCTCTGTTCACTCTTCAATGCCCCTTGATACATTTCTCTTTACCTCATTACTGTTTACCTGACTTGTGGTCTCATTTTGCCTCTCTCTTGACTTCATCAGTTTCTGTCATGCATCTCTTTTTACTTCTCTCCCTACCTCACACTTCTAACTCTGCCTCTACCTTTTCTCTAAATCAACTATATTTCTACTGTAATTCCCTCAAAGTATCATATCTCCTCTCTCTACATTTCTTTCTTGCTATCTTTTGCTCTCTCCACCTCTCTACCTCACTCTCAAGCCTTCCCAATCTTTCTTTCTTTACCTACTCCTTTCTCTCTTTGACCCTCTGTATCTTTCTTTTTGGCTACCTCACCTTTCGCTCCATAATTTATGTTTCTCTCTATGATATACATCTGTTTCTACTTCATCTCTACCTCAACTACCGTTCTCTCTCTACTTTACCTCTTTTTCTATACCATTCTCTTTAACTCTCTTTCTTCTGTCTCCTGCCCCTTCCCATTTCTCGTTGATACTGAATTCCATGTAAAATATTGTTGTTGCAAAGTAAAAGAAATCTAGGGCCTGGTTTACAATTTTTTGACGCACAGTAGCGCAGCAAACCTTCCTGCTGCGCTGCCATACGTCGAAAGAAAAGGGCAGGAATGCACTGTATCTGCAGAAAGCAGCACACATAGAAAAACGAGGATAAATAAAGGTATTTTTCCCCGTTGCACCTCCCTTACGTCTCTCCATGGGAGGCGTAGGAATCTGACACATTTCCAGGTTTACAAAACCTTGTATATCTGGGAATGCTTCTGGTTCCATGGATGTTGTTTGGGAGCACCCACAGTAGCACCAATGGAACGCCCCTTTCACACAGAGTAAAAGTGAATGGGGGCCACATTTACAAGTCCATGAAAAGCCATGCAGGTGGCTTTACGTGGCCTTGAAAATATGGGCAGGCACACTGCGCCGCTAGTGCATAAAAAAAAATGATGCACCGGCTGCACAATGAGCTTGTAAATAAGACCCCTAGTTCCCAGTTTAAAAAGAAATGGCTTTACTATTGCTTGTTAAAGCATTCCTCTGGAGCTATTTGGCTGGCAGATAATGGGCAGCTTGAGCTTTTGCCTTTAATGAATGTTCCTGTGTCTGAAAGATAATTTCACAATTCTCTATTGTTTGGCATTAGAAAGGTGTGAAGTATCTGAAAATGGCAGTACATTTACATTTGTTCGAACTAAGAATTAAAATGTCACAAGCAGTGAAAATTACCTTCACATGCTTTTAAAACATTTGGCTGAGTATTTGCTCACTAACAAGCAGGGAATTGCTCATTAATACCATCAGAAACCAGGATTATTATTCTTAGTAATTATATAATTGCTCTGAATTTTGATATCTATCAGGTTTTTGACTATGTAGGAACTATTGCCATAGGTATTTAGGGATCTCAGTTGGGTAGCAACATATTAATGCAAACTTTAGTGGCTATTGCTAGATTTTCAAAACAGATTTTGCATACTCTCATTCCTGGCTCCTCTGGACCTTTATATAGCAATCCCAGATACTTTAGGTCCATGGTTTTTAACCTATGGTCAGTGGACCCCCGGGGGTCTGTGCCGCCTATTTATGAGTCTGTGGCTGCTTAGAAAATGAAACAGATTAATTAATTTTATATCACTAAGTAGCAAAATATAAAATTGCGGGGCATATTATCAAGGGCTTTATCGCCGTTTAGCAGCACTTTTTGCCGCTAAAGCGGCGATAATTTTATCGCCCTATTAGCAAGCTGTCGCTAACAGGCATTAGCGACAGCATTCAGGCCTTAGAGGCCGCGTTTTCCATCGCCTTGCATGTCAGCGATAATTATCGCTAATGACATGCAAGGAAGGCGTTCCCTACTAAAAGCGACTGAATACAGTCGCTAACACCACTACCCCCTATTAGCAAGGCAGGCGAAGCAATAAAATAATTCGCGCTAAGCGCGTTTATCGCTAGATTTTAACACCTGCTAGTGAGGATGACTTACCTGTCTGTAGTATAGGAGGTGGATTCTAATGCTGAATCCACCTTAGCGTTAATGCGAGAATATCGCTGGTTTTCCAGCGATATTCTCGCATTCTGCCGCTATCGCTGGAATAATCATCGCCATAGCGCTAATTGTTGCTAATACAGCGTTAGCGTGGCGATATATTCCAGCGATAGCTGGCGATAGAATATTTCGCGCTAAGCGCGCTCTGCGATATTTATCGCATTTTGTTGCTAATATGGCCCTGCTTTTTTAAAACATTCTGTAAATGAGAAGGAATTTGAAACTGGAGGATAACAATTAAGTTAGTGTCCTCAGATCGATTTGTGGGAACAGTGCAAGAACATCAAATAGAATAGAATATGGATCAAGAGCTGTCTAAATTGAATTAGAGAAGCTCCAACCTTACATTAAGATTCCAATTTCGATGTTATTAATTATATTTGTGAATTAAATAAAATGTTTAATCAACTGTGTAATTTTTTGAGGAATTCTTGTTTCTGTATTTCTTGTGATACCTAACCTCACAATTTACCTCACCATTCAATTGTTACTTCATCTCTCCACCTCCCTCTCTTTACCTACCTCTTCTTCTCCATCATTACCTCCTACCTCTTCCTCTCTCTCTGCCCCCCTTCTCTGTTCAAACTCACCATTTGTGTCTCACCTCTCTCTACATCTCTCTCAGATTATGCATCTGATTCCATTAATAGTTGAGTGGGGGTCCACAGAAATGAAAAGGTTTAGAACTGATGCTTTAGATAGTCCAAAATTATGAGGCTGTGCAAATTGTATCCAAAGCTGAAATGCAGAGAAACGTCTACTTCAAATAGTAAAACAAAGCTAGCGATAAATCAGTAGGTCTTCTAGCTGCTATAAAAAACCAATCTATTTTAGATTCTGTAATGGCTATATCCCTAGGCTGAAATAAATAGCAGCATTATTATATTGAGAACCATTTATTGAAAAACACTGCATAAGATATGACTTACAGAATTTTTACATTATCTCTGGAAAGTTATTACCTTCATGCAAAATTCTGTTAGTTCTTCAAGTCTTTTTTGAAAGTCATATCTCATTAGAAATGTTAGGGCCTTACTTCAATTACTACACTTTTGTTTTTCTGAGGATATGGGGACAGATGTACGACCATTTTTAGCAATCGCAAACAGAAACTTGGGCTTTTTGCGACCGCTAAAAAGGGTTGTAGTATGTACAAACCCTATTTTGCGAGTCAGTAACCTATTACTGACTTGCAAGTTTGGATTTGTGAGTCAGGATCAGGAAGGGGCGTCCCTTCATAATAGCGAGTCAGAGGGGGATGTACAATTGTTTTGTGACCGCAAATGTGGTTGCAAAACAATCGCAGTTTACCACCTACTTCTAGTAGGTAGTAAGCCAGTCACAAACGGGAAGGGGTCCTCAGGGGACCCCTTCCCCTTTGTGAATGTAGGCGAAAATATTTTTTTAGAGCAGGCAGTGGTCCCACAGACCAATGCCTTCACTTAAAAAATTAAAAGAAAACTTTTCATTTTTTTATTCTAAACACATCCCTCTTTCCATTAAGGAATACGGACTGCATTGAAAAAAAAAAGTTGCTTTATTTAAAAAGCAAGCACAGACATGGTGGTCTGCTGTCCTCAGCAGGCCACCATCTCTGTGATTGTCACCCATTCCCAATGGGTTGCAAATTGCGACCTGCCTCGTGAATATTGATGAGGCAGATCATTTGCGATCCTATTGGGAATCGCTAAATGTGTCTGAGACACATTAATACATTCTGTTTTGCAAGTCGCAAATTACGAGTCGCAAAGAATCGCAATTTGTGACCCGCTAAACGGAATGGTCGTACATCTGGCACATGAGCCTTAGTCAGTCTTCTCTGACAGTTTGATTTTTCCCAAAGGAAACAAGCATTGCCATGTCCTTTGTAGAAACCAGAGTGTGGATTAAACTGCTAATGCTGATAATTACGAAAAGGGACCAGCTAGGAAAATATTTAAATCACTACTTTAATAGTTATTAAAAATCCAATTCAATGGTGACGTCTGATTTTAATAAATATTAAGGAAAAGTAACTTTTAGAAAGTTAGCCTTTGCCTGGTTGAATTGTCAGAAGGCTAATTATCATAATCCTGTGCCAGCTCTCAGCAAATAATAGGGTGACCCGAATAAGCAAAGATTGCTCCTCTGATCTCTCCAGAATATGCATATGCAGTTTGGGGACTGAGTTAATCTTTTTTAAGACTACAGTCCCAAATCTTGCTTGACAGGTCTGCTGAGCCAATTGTAGCCCTTGAAAGGGAGAGAGCAGGATGCCAAGACAAAGCTTGTTTATCCACCGTCTGGTTGCTGGAGGACCCTGATTTTGTCCTACTAGACTTCTGTCTCTGGCTTTGTTCTGTGTAGAGTCCTGCCTGAAACTTGATTCAGTGTTAAATGTGGCAGGAAACTAGGACACTCCCTTACACATACATTCAGCCCTCAGAGCCCTAGTTTAATGTGGAACACTATTGTGATTTTGAAAATGCCCTGAAACATGGCATTTGGACTGCTGGAAAAGTGGGTGGGGTTAACCCTGGGAACGTTTGCCCCATTGGTTAGGGCATGCTCAGGAGTCATTCCCAGCAACTAGTTTTTGCTAGAGCCTGAAATTGCACGTAGGTCCTGGTCTACTACGACCATAGTCTATTGTTGGTGCATTGTGCTTTTTGACACTATTTTCTCTAAACTCATATTTGTGGTTCCCTCATTTAATTTTTGTCATTTTAGTCTCATTTTCTTTATTACATTATACTCTATTTTCTGATTTGGTTTGCCATTTTTATTGTTTTGCATTTTGACTTTATTACTGTTTTCGTACTACACAAATAATTTACACATTGCCCAAATCTAAGCCTCTCTGCTCTGTGGCATAGCCAGCAGGGGTTTGAGGGCATGTTAATTTAGTGTAATTAAGGGTTTACTCTGACAAGAGTTATGGCTATTTCTTTTGGTGGGCTTTGCCCACCCAAAATACTAATCTAATTTATTTCAGTCTGTTAAAGACAGTTACAGCTTTCTGTAAAGAGACCCCAGACATGGCTGTGTAAGAAATCGGGTTATCATTTGTGCAGGATATGAGGCCTGCAAAGTAATAGGTCTACAATTTCCCTTTACTAGGAACCAAGCACCTCATTGTAGTGATGGACTCTCTTAGGACAGCAAATCAGAGCAATCCAAAGACCTACTCAGGGGAGGTGGTGTAGTAATCACCATTCACGGTCACCCAATAATAACCCTCAATAAATGATTGTCCAGTCATTGCTTTTTCCTTTGAAGAGGAAAAGTACATTTATCACACACAAACTACTTAATACTATGCATTACTTTACAAATCTTTACATCAGGCAGATTGAAGATACCTTTGGTGACACTCTAAAATCACATTTGACCCCTAAAGGAACATGACCTCCACTGTTGCAGTATCCCCCACCTATATCAAATAGAAAATCACAATAAAAGAGGGTATCACTTTAAATAAAGCAGGCTTATTGGCTTCGTCAACATATAAGGCAAGCTATGGGTTTTGTCAGAGGTCCACCATATTAAAAGACAAAAAATCCACTGCTAAAAACCACCATCATGTCACTATAATCAACAACCATGTATTTATGTTAACATCAATGTCAATAAAGTATTTTATTATGGATCAAAAATCACTCATATTATTAGTAATGCATTTAACATGAACAAAACATGTAATTTTATACACCTTTAGGCCACATAAAATTCAGTTGTAGAGCCAACACCTAGAGGAAACTGCGCTTCCAACTAAAAAACAAAAGCTCCAGTCCTGGGAGTACTTTGAAATTATTATGAAAATTCTGGGAGATCATCATTTCCATGGCCCTGTAAACTTAGGGACACTTTTCAAAAGTTACTTCTGGGGGGCTGCTGTCACTCCTACAGTTCCCTACAACACTCCTTACAATTAGTTGGTGGTGCCTCTACCCTCCTGGGGCCACCACAAGTAGCAAAACTTATGCAAATCAAAGAAGCCCCGCAGGGTATTATAGGATGCTCCCTCGAGGATAGCCACTTTCTTTACCAGCGCAGCCTTGTGTTGCATGCCTTTTTCCCTTATTCTTTTTTCTTTTATGGTGGTGCCCAGTCTTTCTGCCCCCCCTGTCATCAAATTAGTTGGGGCTGTATGGGGAGCCCACCACAGCGGGGCCCAACCAGCTGCCCATGCAACCAGCTTTGCCCTTGCTGGTGTGGGAGCTTGCCTCCTCAATCTCCTTGCCCGCTCTGTACGGGCAGGGAGCACAGATTGTAGTGGCACCCCCCCTTGTCTTCCTGCATCAGGAGCCTGGAGATGGATTCTGAGCCCCTTCTTCTTTCTAAGGGGGTGCAACAGTGATCCCCCTTCTCTTATTGGTTTTGGGGGCCTGGAATTGGGGTTCTAGCCCCCCTGTATTTCAGCCCCTCAGAGAGATGGGGTACCCCAGATAATAAAAAAATGAGAGCTTGCGCTTACTTCCAGAAATTGGCCCACCCTGGAGCAATTGTCGAATTAGCTGCGAAGTACCATGTGTTTCATTCCTCAGGGAGGGGTCAAAGGTCAAGATCTTTAAATGTAAACTTTAAATCTAACTGGGGCGATCTTGGGCTCATTGTTTAACTGGTGGTGACCTCTAGTCACCAGAAGCAATTTCAGAAGACCTCCTCACTTCCAAAGTGATACATTCTTCAGGGATTTGGTGTTGTGGGCTTACTGCACCAGCTTTCCTCCTTTCCTTTATCTCTGGTGCACAGAAGTCCAGGTTTTTCCCCAATGGTCCTTAGTGGAGTAAGGGAACCAGTGTCCCTGGTTCTGGAGAAACCCATTGGTCCTGAAGTTAGCTGTAGACAGATTCCTTAGTCCATTGGGGCCTCAGAGGGCTTGTTATTCCAGTTGTCCATGGTGTAGCCGCTGTTGCAGTCCAGGTGAGTGTTCAACAACTATGACTTTCCCCTGTGAAAGAGTTTGGACGTGGACATTTTTAGAAGCCAGGCAATCCTAGGGTGCCACATCACCCTTCCACCCCTGTCCCAACTCTTCTGCACAACATGCTAGGACAACTCAAGATGGCGCTGTCAATAGGTCACTGCTAATATCCCCTCTGGGAGCCTCAGCTCTGCCCCTAGCTGACATTACTGCCAGAGTCTTTCCCACCAAAACTTCAAAGGGGAGCCCCCTCCTGTGTTCGCTCCAGAGGTCTTGACTTCCTCCTTTGTTCAGTGGGCCTGGACTGTCACAGCCCTGGTACAGTGTGATAACTAAATAACAGATGCAGATTTTCCTCCCCATCTCGCCCTCCTCAGGAGCTCAGGGAAGCACTTTTAATTACTCCTTTTGTATGGAAGCCCTGTGTTCCCTCTGTTGGGGAGCTGGGTAATTAACTTGGCCCAGCAGGGTGACAAAAGGCCTGAACTCTGATCCTGAGCTGAGCCAGAGAAATATGAAAAGTGTGAACAACCCTTAAGGTGTACATATATGATCTTGGGACCTGCATAGTCAAAGTGGGCGCACATGGTTCACCCCAGTTTTACACTTCACAGGACTTGGTATGCCTAAGGGAAGCAAAACTGCACTCTACGGCAGATTTCCCACCATATGTATAATATAGAATCACTTCGGACATAACAGTAAATCATACTGATTTTAGCTGTGAGTGACCACTAATATTATAAGGCCTAACCCAGGTCAACACTTAACCTTGCTGAGTCCCCTCTGTGGCCGGCTACCTGTGTGCAGTTAGCGGTCTGTGCCCAACTGTAGTCCCCTCACGTGCAGCTCGCATACGTGTGCACACGTGTGTGCATCAGTGTTCACTTGTAACCAGCTAAGGGGCCGATTCCGATCTCGGTCGGAGGCGCACCCAATACCATTCGGTCGGGAAAAAAGCCATGCGAAAGCCTGTTTCCCGACCGAACCGTACGCGGGTCCGGCCGAGCGAAGTACGATGCGACTCGCCGACCGACTCGTCCGGGCGTCCCGACAACTCCGACCGACTCGCTCGGACTCGAACCGCTCCGACCGACTCGGTCGGACCCGATCCGCACCGCGCAATGGAGACGTTTCCCGGCCGGGTAAGTACGATGCGCGCCGCGAGCAGTCCGACCGAGCCGCGCACTCCGGCTCGTAAGAGCTGTCGGAGCCGTACTTTGGGGGTCCGTGTCGGACCCCCTGTACGCGTAGCCGCGCGAGGCGCACACAGGGGGGACCCAGGGGTCCCCCTACCTGTGCGTGTACGCCGCGGAGCGCTCCGCGGCGCACCCGCTGTAGGGGGCGCCTGTCCGCCTCGCACCCATTGAGGCAATGGGAGCCCGCGTACGCGTTGTGACGACCGGCTCCCATTGAGTTCAATGGGAGTCCGACCGACTTCGTGTCCGATAACATACGGCCGCATCGTACTCGTTCGGTCGGACTGCACGGGTCCGATTCGGTCGGAAATCTCTCCGGGTCCGGCTCGGTCGGAGAAATTTCCGGCCCGAATCGGAATCGACCCCTAAGTGTCCCTTACCCTAGCTGTATCACAGCAGCCGTATCTTAAAAGGTGGACATTGGTGGTATATATGCAGCCCATTTACTGTGTGATTACCACAGGTGAGTCACAAGAAGTGAGACTTACCCACAGTAAAATGTCCAAACCCAGATGATTAAAAAAGTTGAAAATCTGGGCGTATGTTGCGGGTGAACCCAATTGCAACAGGCTGCTTAATTTTTCTTTTTTTTTTAATTGAGCTCAGAATAGTTAAGGACTCTTGCTTAATGCTAATACACGTGCTTAGTAATGTTAATCAATTCGATCCCATTTAATTTTTAAGGTCAGTCTAAGGTCGATTTGATTATTGTACTTTAGTTTGACTTTTGTTTTATATATTATTGTAACTGATAATTAACTGGATGTTTTTACTTTATTTTAGTATAATGATATCTTGTGAAGTACTGTTCTCTTGAGCTTTTTAATTGTATTGTATGTCAACAGTATACAATGTCATAATTATAGTACTTCATTCATTTTACATATTGAAGAACATCTCTCCCAGAAATTCTCTGCTAACGCTATATATTTGAAAAAGGTTATTTAAAAGTTTTAGGAAAGCTGTTTTCAGTGAACTAAGCCTTAAATCTGTTAATCAGGCTAGAAAGGATACTGCCCTCGGTTTGCAAGATCTTAAAAGCTTTTAATACCTTGCCGAAAGCATCCCGGAAGACATCAGCTAATGAGAAAATGAAATTGAAAAAATTAAAGAATTCTTTAGTGTAAAGTATCCCCAAAAGCTTTGACATTCTTAATGACGACACGGAGATGATGCATTACACATATATGCACTTGGATCTTTAACATGCAGCAACAAGTGAGAATGCCCACTAAGTAAATGTTCTTTCCTCAAGCGTGTGTTCATTCCATGTAATGGTAAATTGAATTTCAAACAAGAGTCTACAGTCCAATTCCAGCTGATGATTGTTAAAGGGGCCATCCCCTTCAGAGACAAAAGTAGTTCACTTTGCACTCTGCACAGCCCTACATGTCTAGTAATCAGCAATAATTGACATTATAGAATATTACTTTGATGATCTCAGCTGGAATTTGAAGATCTATTGTTAGGCCATTCAATGGTTGGCCCCTTTAATGAAGAAATCTGAAAGGGTCATGGGGATTTTGACATCCATGGTCAGACTTCAAAACGAATCACAGCAATGTTTTTTGTATATGTATTAGTACTACTATGTGTGGAATCCCTGCTTAATGGAACTTCTGGAATGGAAGGTTGGGTTGGGTTGTGTTGGAAGGTTGGGGGGACAACGGTGTAGCGTCTTCCCCACCCAAGAGCATGCAGATGAATTATGCCACATGGAAGCTGCGATCAAGCACTGCTTCATTCTTCAGCATACACTCACACACTGCGCATTACAACATACTTCCCATTAGCCACACCCTAACACTTCCCCGCATATTACCTATTTCCTCTTCAGAGTCCACCCAGGACCATGAGGGTCCTAGTACGCATGACATCAATATGCTACATCTCCCCTTTTGTTAAATAAATAATAATGGCAGACATTACTACAATCAAATTTCCCTGGTTAATCTGAGGTGAACAAGGTCCGCACTGATTGGGCTACAGCGCCTTAAGCTCAGGTGCTTGAGCCGGACCTGCTGACTCTTGCCTCATGCATGGTTTCAGAAATCGACAAGTGATGCAGTAGGTTTTTAAAATGTGATATGTCCCGGGTGATGAATTGTCCAGGACAATGTGCTGTCATAGTATGTCCCTTGCACGCCACGACCTGTAAAGGATCAATGGTAAAAGTAGTATCTGTTTTTTGTCTTCGTCTCTGCTTGACCAGTACCCAGTTTCCTTTGCAAAAGACTATCTCCTGGGCATGGCGACGCTGATCTGCATATGTTTTCATTTTCCTTTTCTGAGTCACGTTCGTGTCTCAAGCCTTGTCAGTATTCATGAATCGATCTTGGGTCCACTGAGGCAGTTTTGCTCTGATGGCTCTTCCAAATAGCAAGGTGGCTGGACTCTTACGAGTTGTGGAGTGAGGAGTTGATCGATGGGCCCAAACGGCCTGGCACATGAATTAGGTCAGATCAATTCCCACCATGGACACTTGTTGCGTGACCCTCTTGAGGGTGCCCATGAATTGTTCAACTACACCATTGGCATGGGGCCAGAGGGGTGTACTCTTTTGGTGTTTGACATTGAGTTGGACAAGAAATTCCCTGAACTCTTTGCTGTTAAAAGGTGGGCCATTATCAAATTTGAGGATTTTGGGGATACCCCACATTGCAAAGATATAATCAAGCTGTTCTACAACTTTGCCATGGATTGTCGAAGATAGGTTTTCCACCAAAGGAAAACATGAACATTCATCTATGACTGCCATGAGATGGCGTCCATTTACTAAAGCCCCCAAAAAGTCAACAGCAACCCTCTCCCAAGCATGGGCAGGAAGGTCAGACTTTGTCACTGGGTTCCGCGTCACCTTGGGGGACAAACAATTGCAAATGTTTCACGCCTTCAGCTTCTTCTCGACTCGCTCATCTAGCCGAGGGAACCACACTTGATCTCTTAAGGCTCTTTTGGTGGCTACAATACTACGGTGTCCTTCATGGACAAGATCGATGACCCATTGTCTTAGGCTTTCAGGTATGGCAATTCTCAAGCCTTGCAGTATTATGCTTTCTTGGGTGACTGCTAACTCATCCTGTGCATTTTTGAACTTTTGGAATTCAACATCATTGGCAAGGGGTCGGGTATGTTTCCTACATGATTGTGTAGTAATAAGTTGTTTGATTATGGTCATATCTTTATCTGCATTGGTGACAGCAATGATTTGTTCCACAAAGAGAGCTGCTGGTGTGCTGGATTCACAACAAAGTTGAGATATGTTTCAGCTGTCCTTGAGGTCGAACTGTGACAAGATAGTGGCACTCATGAAAAGTAATCTGCCGGGTTTTGATCCTTTCTCAGTTTGTGCATGATCTCATAGTCATACTTTTACAGTCTTAACCCCCACCTCTCGATGTGAGGAGGCATCTTAGTCTTTGGGTTTCTAAACATTGTAAGCAATGCCTGATGATCCGTGATGACATTGAATCATTTTCCGTAGAGGAATACATGAAAATGTTTGCAGGCCCACACCGCAGACAAACTCTCCTTCTCTGGCTGAGAGTAGGCATGTTCTGTTTCAGACAGGCTTTGACATAAGCCACAATGTATCTCTGAGCTTTCAGATGGCCATTATGTTGAGCAAAGATTGCCCCTTGCCCTACTGGGCTCGCATCAACCATTGTTTCAGTATGTAACTTGGAGCTACGATGCCACCCTCAATGAGAGAGGCAATTATTGTGACGATCCTGAAGCCGGGTAAACCCCCTGAGGAGTGTTCGTCTTACCGACCTCTCTCTTTGCTTAATGTCGACACCAAAATCTTTGCAAAGATCCTGGCGAATAGACTGGTCCCTTTGGTCCCATTGTTGGTAGCTCCGGAGCAGGCAGGGTTTGTTCCGGGTCGAAACCTTACTTATAATTTACGCACGGTGTTTGGCGCTCTCCAGCATACTAAGCCGGACACTCCAGCGGTCGCGGTATTTCTCAACATGGAGAAGGCCTTCGACTCAGTTGAATGGACCTTCATGAGACAGGTTTTGTTGCAGATGGGGCTGGGGGAGGTCTTTTTACAGTTGCTAGGGGTGCTGTATAGTTCACCTACGGCCAGAATAAAAATCGGTGACCTGGTGACGGACTCGATAAGTATCACTAGGAGTACGCAGCAGGGCTGCCCGCTTTCTCCGATTCTTTATGCATTGGTGGCCGAACCCTTAGCCTGTGCACTCCGCGAATATCATAGATATAAAGGTATCCGTGTTCCAGGCTACAATCTTATTGTTTCGACGTACGCAGATGACACGCTCCTTTATATTCGAGATCCCGAACGGCATCTCTCATCTGTATTGCGAGAAATAGTTCGATTTGGGGGGTTTTCAGGGCTGTGAGTTAACTGGTCGAAGTCCATCATATTTCCTCTTACTCCGTCCACGACTCAATTTGAACCTGATTATCCGCTGCAGTGGACGACAGACTCGGTTCGATATTTTGGTATTCAGGTGCACTCGGACTTGGAAGTTGTCTTCAGGGAAACTATGGCGTGCTGGTTAGTAAATTGGAGGATGAAGTGGAGAGCTGGATCCGATTGCCGTTGTCTCTCCTAGGCAGAATCTTTATAATGAAAATGGTGATACTCCCTCGTTTTCTGTTTCTTTTTACAAACATCCCAATGGTTCTCCCAAGTACATTTTTTAAGAGGCTCACAACAATGATGGTTAAGCTGGCATGGGCGGGCAAACAGCCGAGGGTCAAATGGCAAATTCTCACGTTACCTTACCACTTGGGAGGGCTGGGGACACCCAATTTCGACCTTTACTATAGGGCGGCGCAAAGTGCACACGCATCCTTTTGGATACACGGCTCGACAGACACCCCTCACCTACGCATTGAGAGGGAGGTGGCTTCCCCCCGTCCCTTGCCCATGCTGCTTTTTTCGCCCCCAGATCGCAGGACTGGAATACTGGACTCAATCAATGCGACTACCCATGCCTGGCATCACCTCCTAAAGTTGCAGGCAGGGGCTATTCTGTACTCACCTCTAGCTCCCCTAGAATGGTGCCACTGGTTGCCTCCGTGTAGGGATGGTGGCGTAGTTCGCTCGCTTAATTCCATAGAGATCAGTACTATAGGTAATTTATTTGAGGGAGGCACAGCGAAAAACTGGGAATCCGTGGCAGTAGGGGACGCTACACCCACTCTTCTCACCAAGTTTCAATTTCATAGAACCAGACATGCGTTACATCAGCTATTGGGGGGTGATCTGGTGGAACCACCGGAACTGACCGCCCTTTCTCTTGTTATAAAAACTGATGCACCGACGAGACTAGTATCTAAAATTTACAAACACACTATGTCCTATAGGGAGAACTATTTTACTAAGGCCCGCTTGGCATGGCAAAGGGATTTAAATAGGGAAATAGACGACGCAATGTGGACGTACTGTTGCATCAATACGAAACGAGTTACCGGCTAATACACTTCAAATATCTCAAAAGAGTTTACTACACCCCGGAAAGGCTTTGCAGGTATGGTCTGAGGGAGGAATCGAGGTGCGAGCGTTGCAGCGAGCAGGTGGCCGACTTCATACATCTGGCATGGTTCTGCCCGGGGGTCGCGATGTTTTGGGAACGTGTTTTTTCTGAAATGGCCGCGATGACAGGGCGAGCGCTGGTGCCGGAGCCGGCTCTGGCGCTGCTGGGCTACTCTAAACCTTTGCCCACAGGGATGCGTAGGTTAGTGGACATGGGCCTGTTGATGGCCAAGTGCAGAGTGGCGATTTGTTGGTTGAAAGGACCGCTCCCTTCGACTGCTCAATGGGCGACTGATATGATGTACTGTTGCACTCAAACAGAGTACTATTGCGACCTCCTCCCTCCACGCAATAGGCCTAAGAACTTTTGGGCACTGTATAGTGCATATAGAACTGCTAAAGAAGGGGGCAATGAGGCAGCTGAGGGTGAGTGCCAAGAAATGAGTGTACCCAACCCTGAAGTGTTGTAACACCGAAGCGGGCCCGGGCGGGGACAGTCGCTACATAGTGGGACCATTTGGAGTGTGGGGATATGTGCGATACCGTAAATCTTAGTGATAATTTGAAGTTGGGGGTATAATGTATTTTAAACTCATGGCTTGCTGGAGGGCGCAGAATGATAACAACATGATATGGAGTACTGCTTGTCTACTGTGCTGTACCGCCTTGGACTGGATGACTGCAAGAAATTACTGTTAATGTAATGTCATGTAAGTGGGAAAGTGTCCTTTGTTTACTGTTTTGTTAATTGACGAAGGTTTGAAATACAAAATAAAGAAATATAATAAAAATATTATAAGCAAAAAAAAAACACAAAAAAACACAAAAAAAACTTGGATTAAAGTATGCCATTTCAGTTGCAATCTCAATTACATGTTTAATGTCTTTGAAACTCTGCTCACATTCCGTAGACCACTGAAACTGTAAATTTTGCTTTGTCAAGTCTCTCAATGGGGCACTCACTGTAGCAAAGTTATGAATGGATCTCAAGCAACAACTGACCATGCCTAAAAAGGATTGCAGTATGGTAACATCTTGAGTGGGGCAAGTGGATCACAACTTGTCGTGGTCTGGAGTCATGCCCCCATCAGAGAATATGTGCCCAAAAAACTTGAATTTGGTTTTGAGAAACTCACATTTTGCGACCTTCAGAATGAGACCTGCATCAGTGAGTAACTGGCACACTTGTGTAAGGTCTTTGTCATATTCTTCCTTTGTTCTCCCAAAGAACAGTATATCATCACTGTAATTGAAACCACATGTAACAGGTTGGATTACTCGGCGAATAAAATCCTGAAATATCTCAGCAGCCGAAGATACTCCAAAACTCAGTCTCTTATATCTGAATGAACCAACAAGAGTCGAAAAGGTAGTAATGTACCTGCAGTTCTCCTCCAGCTTGAGTGGATGGTATCCTTTATGCAGGTCAAGACAGGATAACACTTTGGCTCCATTCAATTGTATGATCATGTCCGCCATGTGTAGACCAGGGTGTCTCTCCCTCTCAATGGCTTTGTTTGCCTGGTGAGTACCACTCTACTACTGTCCTATTTTGGTACTACTACTATGGGCGAAACCCATGGTGTGGGGCCTGAGGAGCGTTTGATGGTGCCATGTTTTAAGAGTGCTTCCAACTTGTTACTACAGCTTCTTGTAGATGAAAATCAACTCTACGGTGCCACTGAGTAACAGGGCGGATGTCTTCATTGATATGAAGCTGTACTTTCATTTGCTTGAGTTTTCCCAGGCCATGGAACAATGACCGGAATCAGCTTGTGATCTCAGACTGAGCACAGGGGTTGTGGTTGAGGGATATCAACCCCATGTCAGCAGCGGTGGCAAAACTGAGCAAGCAGGCACTTGACAAAGGCCCTTGTAGAACATGAATGGTGGTTCGCACTGCTGTCTTTTTGTGTCTTATTGTCGCTGAGAATGACCCTTGGCTTTGCAATGACTCAGAAGCAGCCCAGGTATACACCTTTGTGCCTGACGGAGTGAGGAGAGGCACAGGGGAGAGGCTGTTAAACTTTTCCACTGCCATGATATTAATCAATGCATCGCTGTCTAGGATGAAAGTTATCTGGTGGTCATTCACTTTCAATGTGATTTTGGGACTGTGTCAAAATGAAGAGTGTCGCTTTGTTTGGTACACTTTCTTTGAACTGTTATTTTCATTACAGGCAGCTAACCCCACATGTGCAACCTGTTCTTTGGTAGATATCCTCAGGGCACACCCATCTTCTTCAGCTGGTATTCGATTGTGACATCGAAGAGCCTTTGTATGATGAACTTGGTGACAATTGCTTTTGCCTAGTTTCTACTTATGATAGCTGATGTTGCTATTTTATTTTAGGGCCAGGCCGAGAATGCTTCTGGAACATTCTTGCATCCATCTTCCCTTGCTGTCGTGATGCACTTGATTTTTCTTTAGCTCGGCACACAGTTATAAAATGGTTCTCTTTTCCACAACCTCTGCAAACCTGTCCCATGGCCAGACATTTACCTTCATGGGGAAACAAAAATCCACATCCGAAGCATAGTTTTGTTTTCCCTGAAAATGCCGACTTACATGTATCTTGTAAATGGTTGTGCTTTCTTTTCACAGTTAATGCTGATTCATTGTGTGCTGTTTCTGCTTCAATGTCAGCAGCCTTCCTATCTGCTGGCTCTTCTGCTTCGGCAGCATTTCCTCTATCAAATGTTTGTTTCTCTCAGCACTTGCCTTCTAAATGAATCTGAAAGGCAGCCATCAATGACTCTGAGGCTCATGGCTTCTTCGTTGGTGAAGGCAAAGAACTTGCAATGTTTGATAAGGGCATCAAGTCTTTCAACAACCTTGTGCATTGTTTCACCAACCTGTTGTTGTGCTTGGTTGAAGAAATACCTTTCATAGTTGACATTTGGCATTGGATTGAACTTGGCCTCCAATGCTCTTTTGCCTTTAGGTACGATTTTACATAAGTCTGTGAGATTTTCTTCAGCATATCTTTCACTCCATCACCTGCAAGGATTTTCAAATATTTGATGGTCTTGTCATCCTCTTCCTCTAGTACATCTATGAAGTCATCGAAGAGTTCAATCTACACAGCCCACCTGGCACCAATATTCTGTTGCTTAGAAGTGTTGAAAAGTGGTGATGAGTTCAGGAAAACAATTGCATTGTATTTTGTGCTCCCTTCTGCTGCCATTGTGTTGGTACATGCCGGTAGGTGATCGTGATGCAGACTTGCTCCAATAACTCCTGCAAGCAGAAGTTGCAGTCGAAGCATGTGTCGCAGTATGCTTCAGTCAGCCATGATGGTGAGTAAGTTCTTTATTTCTTGCACTTTGCTGACGTGATCATTATCTCTGGCTTCGTCTGATTAGTTGTTCTGTATTTAGGGTTCGGTGCAGCATATCTGTGGACCACCCCATCAGCGGATTTGGCAGGATTTTTTAACATGATCCTCTGTAGCAGATTCAATTTCTTCTGCGGCTGTGTATGAGCTGGAGCAGAGCTTTAACCCCACATGTGGCAGTCGCAGACCACTCTGCATCGATCCTGGCCACACGTGGAATGCACGAGCAGTTTTCAGTATCGTTGCAAACTCTCAGGGAGAACAGTCTTGCCCTTTTGGGGACATATTCCCTACTCTGCGCCAGTTGTAGCATCTTACCCTGCCCCGGAGCATGCAGATAAATTCTGCCATTTGAGAACTGCGATCAAGTACTACATTATTCTTCAGCATACACTCACACACTGTGCATTACATCATACTTCCCATTAACCACATCCTAACACCTCCCAGCAAATGACGTACTTCCTCCTCAGAGTCTGCCCAGAAGGTTCTAGTGTACATGGCATCAATATGCTACAGATGGTTGGCAGTTGCTGATTGACTGTAGAGCAGGAAGGTTGCATTGTGGATTACCAATAAAGCCTATCTAACATACCTGTTGCTGTTCCGTTCGTGGTATCACATGTTTATAGAGAGATTTCTATCAGCAGTCAGAAACAATCAACAGAGGACTGCACATGTACTTCTATTAGGACCTTTTAATTAAGTTTTATCTTTTGACAGTGCAATGAAGTATAATCAGGCGCACTGAAACTAGGAAGTAGCAAATGCCCAGATTAGTTGTCAAGAAAAGGAAAATTAGGCAGCCTTATGTGATATATTCTTTAGTGCTATGGTATAAAAATGTTGACATTTAATACATGCTTTTGTGTTCCATTTTAATGCCTGAAAGGTGACCAGCTAACCTTTGCAAAGTGTCTTGCATGGCATTGGACCAACTGCGATACCTTTTGACTTATTTGCGCGAGGAACACATATTTTGCTTGTTTTTTTAAATCGACAAATTTTGCAGTTGATGTATTTTGAGGTAACTTTAACATATTCATAGTTATAGTAAAAATGCTGCAGGTGCACAATTGCATTTTTCCGGTACCCCTCAGAATAATGAAAGAGCCGTTTTCAATACTGAGATAATAAAATAAGTGACGGTCCCTAGAATTATGGACAAAAGTAACAATACAATGAGAAAATCTACAAAACTCGATTCTCATAAAGAAAGATGTGTTTAATTCTGCAAATAATGAACCCAGTTTTGTATCCTGATGAAAATGTGTGTACTGATATTGCTGCATACACTGACATTGCTCATGCCTCATTCAAAAGGCCAAACCCATGTTCGGACTGGCCATTCTATAGGGCATATTCACAAGAAAATGTTGGAGCGTGGAGCTGCACCAAATTGAGCAGCCCCGTGCTCTGACATTTTCAAAATGCAGGGATGCGACGTATTCGCAAGCATACAGCGCACCCCTGTGTTTCCCCTAGCGCTGGCTCAAAAAAACATTGCTTTGAGCCAGCGCAGGTACCTTGTTGCAGGGGTGCCTGCTCTGCAGGGACGATTGCTTATGTGCAGGAAGGGATACCTTCCTGCACATAAACAATCAATAATAGTGATTCACACCTTCTATGTGTGCTGCAGAATGCAGGACACATGGAAAGAACAAAAAACGAGGAGAAATTAATAATTTCTCCTCGTTAGGCCATTCTAATGCCTGGTATTCCATGGCGTTCGTTTTTGGCACTGCCTTAGCCTTGTAAACCTGGGGCAGTGTCAAAAAGCAATAGGTGTTGTGGTGGAATGCCCACAGCAACACCCATTACACGTCCCTTTGCCACAGAGGACTGCGGCGGAAAGGGGCATATTTACATGGTGGCGTTTCACACACAGACATTCAGTAGACTCGGACATACCATCTCACTCAGGGGAGATCTCTATTAGAAAGCCACCAGCGAGAATGGTGCACATCATAGGCATAAGGCATTGGAGGAGTGCATGGTGGCCTGTGCCTGGCTGTTATTTCTTTATCTGCACTGTTCTTTCAGAATGACTAAGTGAAAGAAGAGACTATGTGAACATACATAATGCTAATTTGGATCCTATTATTTCTGAACATTGACTGTAAAAAGTGTGGACGCATGACCCCAGTGCTTTAAACTGGAAGAATTGGCTAAGTGGTTGGAGTACAAGGAGAGGGTCTGACACTTCATGGTGGTACCAGGTACATGATAGGCTGCCTAGGTGAAAACTTCAGCTGGAGTAACAGAGCCCCATGTGGTGGATTCTAGGATTGTATTTTGTGGCCTGAAAAATGACTCCAAGGCAATGTGATGTTTTTTTCAGTAAGGCTTTATTGAAAATATTTTCTGGATGTCACTTGTATTAAACATTGCAATCTGTGAACTTATAAAATATACATGTTCTTATAATTATTGGTGGATGTTTGACAGACTATAGGCATGCTCTATCTATGTTGATATGTTGACCCCTTCATAAAGTCAATAGGCCCACTTTTTATAGGTTGCTGGTCTTGCCCTTTGACAAAGTCAGTAGGTCTGCCTTACTTAAAATGACACCCTTTATTGACAAAGCCAAGAGGTCTGTCTTACTTAAAATGACACCCTTTATATTGTTACATCACATAGTTAGCTGTGAATGCCCGCTAGCGTTGGGCGCAGGAAGCCCAACCCCACACCCTGCATGGCAACAGACATCTTATTTTAAGTTTAAAAAAACATTGAAATTAACTGAAAAAAAGTTTATAGTTGGTATTGTAATAATATCCTACTTTACATTTAAAAAGTGAATTCACCGAAAAAAAATATTAAAGGGCCGTTATAGTTAGTTGAAATTGTCAGTTAAAACATCCAGGGGCATATTCTCAAGGAGCCATCGCCGATTTATCGGCACTTTAGCGCCGCAAAAGTGGCGATAGACTTATCGCCCAATTCACAAGCTGGTGCAACTGCCGTCATCGCCAGTTTTCCCGCGATAGCTGCCGCAAAACACATCGCCACGGATGAGAGCGACAACTAACGCTAATGATATGCAGAGTAGGAATTCCCGTGCAAAAACACACGAAAACACCACTTCGCAACATTCCCAACGAGTAGCCAGATCAGCGATGCGATCTGAAAACAGGCGATAAGGTGCGTTAGCAGCAGGTATTCAACACCTGCCTCTCACTGGTGTTAAGCAGGACGACAACCTGCAGCATGAAAGGGAGCCCAGCCTAGAGCCACATCTGAAGACCAACAGATGCCATGGAGACAATGATCATGCAGCCTCAAGACCCAAGAGGGCCACAACACCCACCGCAACCACCCCTGGGACCCTCCCCCCCAGGTCATGAAGTCCAGCAGTCAACGGTAGTGGAAAAACAGAACTTTATTACAAATACATAAACAACAAGACGAAAAGCTCAGCCAACGCGTTCCGTTCCCAACCGGGAAACTTCACCAGGGCAACGTGTGGATCCAAAAACGGTAAATGCTGCGGGAACTCCCCAATACCATTCCATATCCCGAAATCAGTAGTCAGAAACCTGTTGGAGAAATGGTGACAATGGTCAAGCGTCCTCATAGTCACAAACGTAATCTGGCACAGTGTATTGCACTTGGACAAACCGGAATGCATACAGGTACGATGAATCCAGTCCAAACATACTGTAACAGAAGTCCGTGTGCTCGTAACCTCCGCAGGAAAGAAAAGGAAGGTTACGACCACACAAACATCTGTTACGGTCTCATCATGCAGGATTCATCATACCTGTAAACATCACGGTTTGTATCATCTTGATACCCCTGCACCTTCACTTCCCCCATGCTGTGCATGAACAGCTGGAGACCATGCAAGGGAATTACGCCATAGCTGCCTTACCGCACGTGTCGGGGCAATTGACTGTACACATGTACCACTTGTGCCCCCTGCCAACCCTGCACACAATAACCGCCACAGAAAGCACATGCATACCATCAATGTGCAGGCGATAGTGGACCACCGAGGACAGCTCCCCAATGTCGTCGCCAACTTCACAGGCAGTGTGCATGATACATACATCTTCCGACAGTCCATCATCAACCAGCGCTTCCAGGATGGCACCCATGGCAATGCACTGCTCATTGGTAAGTACTAACTGCACACACCACACACCTCAACTCCACAATCACACAACTCACAACTGTGGGAGAGCACACGTAACAAAATCACATACAACATGCCAACCAACAGGCCCAACTACCGGACACGACAACACAGGTAACCGTGGTAACAGGGGACAGACATGTAGACAAACCATCCACAAAGGCAGAGCCCCTCTGCCACACCATTGCAGAATGTGGGGAGAGGTGGGAACCAAGAATGTGCGAAGGAGGCAAGTGACTCAGCAATAAGAAAGGACACAATGCCAAGTGTGGCAGAGATGTGCTGGACAGACTGCAGTATGCGGAGCACAGACAGGTCCATGTGGACATCTATGTAGGAAGGTGGAATCTGACTATATGGTTGCCCCCATTTTTTTTTATGGTGTTTTGCTGGTTTATGACTTAGTTGGACTGGGATCCTGCTATTCAGGGCCCCAGTCTATCTGCTTTCTCTGTAAAAGGTTTCCATGTGCCTTAGGCACATCTCTGATTGGAATCTGGAGTGCCCTTATAAGTCCCTAGTATATGGTATACTATGTACCAAGGGCATAGGTACCTCAGAGGCCTACCAGGGGCTGCAGCATGTATTATGCCACCCCTGGAAGGCCATCCAAACTGACACCACAGGTCTGCTACTGCAGCCTGGGTAGGTGGTGCATGCACCCTTACTGTGATATAGGTTACCTATATCACTACATACATACACACATATAAACCTATAAGTCACTCCTATGGCAGGCCTTATCAATCCTGAAGGCAGAGTGCGTGGTTCCTATGTGAGAGGGTGCCCCTGCATGAGCAGGGCCCCTCTGCAGCGTTCGGAGACCCTTCTCTGATGCTGTTTGTAGTGCAGCCTGACCATATACTCTTAAGCGCATTATAACCTCGCGTTAAATGCTAACTTTGGAATGGCTGCACCTAAACATGTCGTGTTTGGTGTCAAACATCTTGGAATACTACCCCCCACCAATTCTGGTGGCGGGGGTAGCATTCCACCCTTCTAGAGGGAGAGACATGTTAACCCTGGCCTGGCCGGTAACTTCTTTCTAAAGCCTGGCATCACAAAATGGATGCTACTGCCACAGACACAAGTCTGGCCTCCTGCTGCTGGACGAAACTCCGGCAGGGGAGGCCTGGACAATAGGTTTCCTGTCCCAGGGAGGTGTGACCACCTCCCCAGACAGGATAATGTGTATTGGGGCTGGGCGGGAGCACTTTCTGGTGCTTTGAAGTCCTGCACTGGGGGCACACTTGGTGTCCCTCTGCATACCCCAGTTCAAACCGGATCAGGGGCTTGCAGCCCCTGCTTTGGTGCGAACTGGACAAAGGAAAGGGGTGTAGCCACCCTCTGCCCTGACCCACCCATAGGTGGGGCCACAGAGTAGTCCAACCCCTATCCTTAGTATAAGTATAGGAACCCAGTCCTTAGGACTTTAGATTATCCCTGGACGAAACTCTGAAACTGAATCCTGGACCTTCGATGCTCTACTCACGATTAGAGGACAGAAGAATCTCCCTTGGGGTCAAGGAGTGACTCCCCTGCTTGGCAGGCACCAAAGAAGCATCTGTCCGGTTCGCATTTCTGAAGCTCCCGTCGGACGCCGAAGTCATCGCATCACCAGAGGTAGATTCTCAGACTTCCCCGAGGCTACCCTGAGTCCCCAGCAAAGCTGAGGCCCGTGGCTATCGTGGGTGACTTGAGACCGTGACCCCTGGACACCGAGTACATTTACAAGTGCATCCTCTTCTGGGTATCCCAAGAAGTCGTGCTTTGGGCTCCGAGTAGCCCTAGCCTCCAGCACCAACTGCACCGAAGATCACTGGCCCCCACTCCACGAGTGTCCTGTGAGCCAGATCCACGTGCGGCGTCACGAGGCTCCTTCGCGGTTGCTAGCCCGTTGGCTAGTAGCCCTTAACGAAGGCCAATCTTTTTCTAACTTGGCATCCTGGTTGCTCCAGGACTGCCCTCACTTACCTTCGCTGGGTGAGTTCCCCAGACCTTGCTGGTCTGCACCATCGACGATCTTCCTCTGCATCAAGACTTGCCGTTGCCAAGGCTTGTTGGGTCCAATCCAGTCGCCGACACCTCAGCACTCGAAAGACATCATGTACCAGCCCGAATCCTGCTCCTGGTCGCCGACAACGCCTCCTGGACCTCGTGGCTGAAGAGACAAGATGACCATCAACGCACCTGAAGCACTCAACATCGGTGGGCATCTGTCCATCGCCTTCCTGGTCACTGGCTAGTGACCCAGACTCTGTCCCCTCTGCTTTCAGGTTCTTCAGAACTCCGATCCACTCTTGGATCCACCCGGACACTTTTCACTTGGTCGCCAGCAGCACTTTGCAGCAGATCGCCATTCAAATCGACGACGAAACCCGACCCCGAAAGGCACCTATGCACCCGGCTTCCCTGGGTGAGGTAACACGAGTACTCCGGTGCTCCCGTGGGTAGAGACTCTTCAAAGTCCTAGATCTCAAAGGGTTTGGTCCAAGTCCTCTTTTAAGTGTCCCTTTTCTCTAATTTCCCGATCACGACTTTCTCCATAGAAGTCAACGGCGTATCGCGGTTGTGTATTTACACTGCACGCGTCTCCCGTGGGTCCCCTGTGTCACTACCTTGGGTGGTTCCTTGTGGTCCAAGCACTTCTAGAGGCTCTAGGCCTAGTGTCTAGTTCAGTCGTGGTTCTTATACCACTTTATTGGTATATGGTTTGGTACGCCCCTAGGGCCCAAACGTGTATTTGTGCTATTACTGTGTTTAAATAACTTCTAACTTATGTACTTCGAACTCTAGCCTCATAAAGAGACTAGAGGGGTGTGTTTAGCAATAAATACATATATTTTGAATATATACCTGGTGTGGTGCTCTTTCATTTGGTCACTCAAGAGATTATAGACTGGTAAAACAAGCTGCTTTACATTCCTTCAAGACTTAGCCTGAAGGCTGCTCTCCATAGCTACCACTAGGATAGCTTTCAATAAGGTTGTCTTTAACCTATCTCCAATAAGGGGTTGTTTGGACTGGTGCAAGGTGCCCACTATAATTAGTGGACAGCATATACCAGGCCAACTTCTCACATTGGTGTGCAGCGTGTGGGATTCCAGCTTGCTATTGTTTTACCAGATAATCTCAATTGAATTGATCAACTGAAAACCACTAAAGGTACCTAAGGTACATATAATTTAAGCTTAGAATACAGTAAGTTCTACTGAACTTAGAGTTGTGTGTTAAGGGATAGCACACCCTTTCTACAACTCAAGAGAGTTTAGTAGGCCACACTAGAGTAGGTAGTGCATACACCACACCACACTAGTAATGTCTTTAAGGGTAGGATCTAAAGAATCCTTGCAGGAAGCCACTGAGCTTCCACCCTCCAAGTATGATACACTCCCATTCTTGGAATTGAGAGCTTTATGCAACTTGAGAAAAATAAGGACAGGCCAAAGCCCCACCACCCAACACCTCAAGGAGTTGTTGGTGGCTTATGACCTTAGTAAGCCCTTGGGGACTGAAGGGGTAGGAGCTGAGGGTGGGGCAGAAGATGAGGATGGGACCAGGGGTAGAAATACCCCCAGCCCCCCTCTGAAACTGGCCAGGAGGGTGAAAATGACCCTGACCTGGATAACCCAATCCCTCCTGAGGAAGATGAAGAGGATAATCAGGATGATGCCCTCTTTGTCCCCCCAGGAAGGATTATGAGTGTGCCCAGAAAGTCTAGATCTCCTTCTCAGGAGTCTAACCACTCTGGCACCTCAATAGGGAGCTCTGTCTCATCTCATAGGAGGGAATCCTCTCATGAGAGAAGAAAGAGGCTGGTTCAATATGAGGAAGCTCAGCTTGAAATCAAAAAGAAGCAACTGGCTATAGACAGGGAGTCCCTAGATCTCTTTAGAGAGAGAAGAAAGTTGGGACTAGAGTCCCATGGTGGCAGCAATATCCCTAGAGATAGGGAAAGGTCTTATGACCATAGAAACCTAAACAAGATTGTCCCTCCCTACCAGAGTGGGGATGACATCCACAAATGGATAACTGCACTGGAGAGGGCCTGTAAAGTTCAGAAGGTCCCCCAGAGGCAGTGGGCAGCAATCTTGTGGCTCTCCTTTGCAGACAAAGGTAGAGACAAGCTCCTCACTGTAAGAGAAGAGGATGCTGACAATTACACAGTCTTGAAGAGTGCTCTGATAGATGGGTTTGGCCTAACCACTGAACAGTATAGGTTGAAGTTCAGAGACACCCAAAAAGCTCAGACTCAAGACTGGGTTGATTTTGTAGATTGTGCTACAAAGGCTCTGGAAGGTTGGATACATGGCAACAAAGTGCATGACTTTTTAGGATTGTACAATTTGATTATGAGGGAGCAGATCCTTAATAATTGTCAAAACCAGCTTTTGCACCAGTATCTGGTGGACTCTGATCTGACCTCTCCCCAAGAATTGGGAAAGAAGGCAGACAAATGGGTCAGAACCAGAGTAAAGACTAGAAATCAGGGTGGTGACCAGAAGAAAGATTCTACTAAGTCCCAAGAGAAAGGTGGGGATAAATCTAAGGATAAGTCCACTACAGGGCCCCAAAATTCCTCTTCTGGGGGTGGGTCCCAAACTCCTTCCTCTCCTGAAAAGAAACCATATTGCCATGTCTGTAAAAAGCCTGGGCACTGGAAATCTGATCCCAGTTGCCCCAGGATTGGCAATAAAGAAAATGTTCCCCCAGCAACTACTACCCCCCTCCTGGTACTACCAGTAGTAATCCTCCAGTTGGGAGTAGTGCACCCAAAAAGTTAGGTGCTTTTGCAACAGGAACAGAGGTGGGCCCTGGTTCAGACAGGGACCCCTCAACAGACTCCTCTGACTCTGATGGTGGTGTAGGATTTGCCACCTTTACCATGGGTCCCACAGCAATGGGCAGGTACAGACTGGAGCCAATGATTAATGGTCAGAAAGCTGTGGCATTTAGGGACACAGGGGCTAGTGTCACCATGGTGGCAGGGAAACTAGTCCCCCTCACCAGCTTTTACCTGAGTTTAAATACCAGGTGACCAACATTGATGGTGTCAGAACAGATCACCCCATGGCCATAGTCAATCTCAGCTGGGAGGGGGTCACAGGCCCAAAGAGAGTGGCAGTGTCCCCCACCTTACCTGTAGATTGCCTGATGGGCAATGATCTGGAGATTTCAGCCTGGGCTGAAGTTGAACACCAAACCCACCTTAGGATGTTGGGCGTCCCTGTAAAGGTTAGTGGGGCTGTGATGGCCACAGCCCCAGCCCAAGAATTTGGAGAGATGGAGCCTGAAAGAATGGCCCACTCTCCCCCAAAAGAGAGCACAAGGGTTGAAGAAAAGTCTTCTTCCCTCCAGACAGTAGGTAAGGGTCAGCCTCCTCAGGGAACTGACCCTACCCCTAGTGAAGGAACTGCCCCAGAGGTAGTCAGGCCTGGCCTGGCCACACCCCTGAGGGCAGAGGACCCTTCCAAGGTGGTACCCAGTCTGGAGCAGGTAACCTGCCCCTCTCTACCCTGCCTCAGTCAGCCCAGGGCTGCAGAGGTCAGGGAGGTCAGTGGACCCCCCAGGGCCCCCTGTCCAGAGGAACCCCCCATCAGCAGATTAGGGGCACCCAGTCTAGTAGCCCTAGCCAGGTGAAAACTCCTCTACACACTGAGGGATCCCCCATGCCTTTATGTAGGGACCTCCCCCAGAAGGACTCTGGTAGGCAAGGGCAAACCTGGGACCTGAAGGTTCCAAACCTGCCATGTCCCTCCAGTAATCCATCCAAAGGGACCCAACCCCCAGCTGTAGGCAGCCAAAGGTTGACCCTTAGAGCAAAGTGCAACTCAGTCATGGAAAGACAGGCATACATGGTGACCAGTGATCTGAGGAAGCTGAGGCCAACATTCCTAGGGCCTCACTTCCCTACTCAGACACCTCACCTGCCTTGTACTTTACCTACGCACACCACAGGTAGTGATTCCCCATGGTGGAGACCCTCTCATACCCTTAGGGTGAGGGATTGCTTAGTGGACCATAAGACAGGGGGCAACCATGCTAGTGCAGGTGCTTCCTTATATGACCACTTAGTCAATGAAGGCTCAACTGGTCAAGGTTAGCCTTATCTCCTTTCGTTTGGGGGGTTATGTAGGAAGGTGGAATCTGACTATATGGTTGCCCCCATCTTTTTTTATGGTGTTTTGCTGGTTTATGACTTAGTTGGACTGGGATCCTGCTATTCAGGGCCCCAGTCTATCTGCTTTCTCTGTAAAAGGTTTCCATGTGCCTTAGGCACATCTCTGATTGGAATCTGGAGTGCCCTTATAAGTCCCTAGTATATGGTATACTATGTACCAAGGGCATAGGTACCTCAGAGGCCTACCAGGGGCTGCAGCATGTATTGTGCCAACCCTGGAAGGCCATCCAAACTGACACCACAGGTCTGCTACTGCAGCCTGGGTAAGGTGGTGCATGCACTCCTTACTGTGATATAGGTTACCTATATCACTACATACATACACACATATAAACCTATAAGTCACTCCTATGGCAGGCCTTATCAATCCTGAAGGCAGAGTGCGTGGTTCCTATGTGAGGGGGTGCCCCTGCATGAGCAGGGTCCCTCTGCAGCGTTCGGAGACCCTTCTCTGATGCTGTTTGTAGTGCAGCCTGACCATAAACTCTTAAGCGCATTATAACCTCGTGTTAAATGCTAACTTTGGAATGGCTGCACCTAAACATGTCGTGTTTGGTGTCAAACATCTTGGAATACTACCCCCCGCCAATTCTGGCGGCGGGGGTAGCATTCCACCCTTCTAGAGGGAGAGACATGTTAACCCTGGCCTGGCCGGTAACTTCTTTCTAAAGCCTGGCATCACAAAATGGATGCTACTGCCACAGACACAAGTCTGGCCTCCTGCTGCTGGACGAAACTCCGGCAGGGGAGGCCTGGACAATAGGTTTCCTGTCCCAGGGAGGTGTGACCACCTCCCCAGACAGGATAATGTGTATTGGGGCTGGGCGGGAGCACTTTCTGGTGCTTTGAAGTCCTGCACTGGGGGCACACTTGGTGCCCCTGTGCATACCCCAGTTCAAACCGGATCAGGGGCTTGCAGCCCTTGCTTTGGCGCGAACTGGACAAAGGGAAAGGGGTGTAGCCACCCCTCTGCCCTGACCCACCCATAGGTGGGGCCACAGAGTAGTCCAACCCCTATCCTTAGTATAAGTATAGGAACCCCGTCCTTAGGACTTTAGATTATCCCTGGACAAAACTCTGAAACTGAATCCTGGACCTTCGACGCTCTACACACGATTAGAGGACAGAAGAATCTCCCTTGGGGTCAAGGAGTGACTCCCCTGCTTGGCAGGCACCAAAGAAGCATCTGTCCGGTTCGCATTTCTGAAGCTCCCGTCGGACGCCGAAGTCATTGCATCACCAGAGATGGATTCTCAGATTTCCCCGAGGCTACCCTGAGTCCCCAGCAAAGCTGAAGCCCGTGGCTATTGTGGGTGACTTGAGACCGTGACCCCTGGACACCGAGCACATTTGCAAGTGCATCCTCTTCTGGGTCTCCCAAGAAATTGTGCTTTGGGCTCCGAGTAGCCCTAGCCTCCAGCACCAACTGCACCGAAGATCACTGGCCCCCACTCCACGAGTGTCCTGTGAGCCAGATCCACGTGTGGCGTCACAAGGCTCCTTTGCGGTTGCTAGCCCATTGGCTAGTAGCCCTTAACGAAGGCCAATCTTTTTCTAACTTGGCATCCTGGTTGCTCCAGGCCTGTCCTCACTTACCCTCGCTGGGTGAGTTCCCCAGACCTTGCTGGTCTGCACCATCGACAATCTTCTTCTGTATCAAGACTTGCCGTTGCCAAGGCTTGTTGGGTCCAATCCGGTCGCCGACACCTCAGCACTCGACAGACATCGTGTACCAGCCTGAATCCTGTTCTTGGTCACCGACAACGTTTCCTGGACCTCGTGGCTGAAGAGACAAGACAACTGTCAATGCACCTGAAGCACTCGACATCGGTGGGCATCTGTCCATCGCCTTCCTGGTCACTGGCTAGTGACCCAGACTCTGTCCCCTCTGCTTTCAGGTTCTTCAGAACTCCGATCCACTCTTGGATCCACCCGGACACTTTTCACTTGGTCGCCAGCAGCACTTTGCAGCAGATCGCCATTCAAATCGACGACGAAACCCGACCCCGAAAGGCACCTATGCACCCGGCTTCCCTGGGTGAGGTAACAGGAGTACTCCGGTGCTCCCCTGGGTAGAGACTCTTCAAAGTCCTAGATCTCAAAGGGTTTGGTCCAAGTCCTCTTTTAAGTGTCCCTTTTCTCTAATTTCCCGATCACAACTTTCTCCATAGAAGTCAACGGCGTATCGCGGTTGTGTATTTACACTGCACGCGTCTCCCGTGGGTCCCCTGTGTCACTACCTTGGGTGGTTCCTTGTGGTTCAAGCACTTCTAGAGGCTCTAGGCCTAGTGTCTAGTTCAGTCGTGGTTCTTATACCACTTTATTGGTATATGGTTTGGTACGCCCCTAGGGCCCAAACGTGTATTTGTGCTATTACTGTGTTTAAATAACTTCTAACTTATGTACTTCGAACTCTAGCCTCATAAAGAGACTAGAGGGGTGTGTTTAGCAATAAATACATATATTTTGAATATACCTGGTGTGGTGCTCTTTCATTTGGTCACTCAAGAGATTATAGACTGGTAAAACAAGCTGCTTTACATTCCTTCAAGACTTAGCCTGAAGGCTGCTCTCCATAGCTACCACTAGGATAGCTTTCAATAAGGTTGTCTTTAACCTATCTCCAATAAGGGGTTGTTTGGACTGGTGCAAGGTGCCCACTATAATTAGTGGACAGCATATACCAGGCCAACTTCTCACAATCTACTGCTGGTGTTTGCAGTGTAGTGGACAGTGGACGAAAACAGGTTACCCCAGGCAGTGTGGAAGACCTTGGACATGTAGCCATGTGGTCCCCCCCTGTAAGCCTGAGCGGAGCGGCCTTGGCAGGCGTATGTTTGCGAATGAATAGCCCGCGGCCCTGGGCGTGGTCCACTTCCGGGATGGCCACCACAGTAACTACTGCGTGTGCCACTGTGTCTGCCATATCATGACTATAGGCCCACACACACGTGCCCGACCACATTCAACGGCCGTATTCACACTGGAGACGAGGTGACTACGTCCCAAGCCAACCCGTGTACATCTCGTCAGTGCATGCAGGCTCGTGTCTGCCAGGGCGGCGCCCCCCACCCAGCCACATGGCCGCCGCCGTGACCAGTGGTGCCTGCGCGATCCTGTGCGCCTGCTGCACCCCAGCCCTGGTCCCCAGATGGGTCCACCGCCCAGCGATGACTGCCCGCCCCTGCGCACCCAGGCCTCAATGCTCACCTGCAGCCACCGGCGTGTCTCCAAGAGGGCCCTCCACATGCCGGTGCAACCTCCTCAGCCGATCGCTGGATTCTGCGCCACAGGCCCCCAGCGCACCCTGCGGCACCCCACCGCAGAGTCATGTGTGTGCTGACTGCTGCCTGGCGTACACTGCGGTCCAGCAGGGCTCACAGTTCAATTTGAGTCTTGATTTGCTGGACGTATCGAGGCCAACGCATCATCGCAGGCTGCACACCCGCTCAGCTCTTCAGGTGCCCCTACCTCAGTGCACTGCAAGTCACCGTCCCATGGCGGTACGCCCGTGCCAGACGCAGGCCATCGCGTGCCACTAACTCTGTGCAACGCAAGTCATCGCCACGTGGCGGTAGGCCTGTGCCGGACGCAGGCCATCGGGTGCCACTAACTCTGTGCAACGCAAGTCACGGACCCTTTATGATTGAGTTCTGTGGATGCGGACGCCATCATGTCACCTCCAGCAGTGGGGGATGTGCTGTGGTGGGCCCCTTTTATTGGCAGGGTCACTTGTCCCGTGATGCCTGTGCTGGATGGGTGTGGTGTGGGTGTAAACCAGCCCTCAGGGAGTGGCTGTGGCATGCTGACAACTAGACCAGTGACCAGCAGATCACTACAGGGAAGACCTGCGACATGTAGCAGTGTCGTCACCCCCTGTGAGCGTAAGTGGAGTGGGCTGGGCTGGTGTATGCCAGTCCAGCATAGTGGTGTGAACAATGAGCCCGGGGCTCTGGGCGTGGTTCAGTTCTGGCCTGGACAAGGAAGTAATCATTGCGTGTGTCTCCGTTGTAGTGACTGCGCCACCCGGACCGCAATTGGCAATGTTGCACCATGTGACCCAAGACCCACAACATGTGCAAAATGGACGTGAGGGGGAATCAGTGACCCGACATTCATCCATACTGTCATACTTGAAGGTTCATAGACATGACACATCTGTGTGAATTTGAATGTTTTATTCACATTCATTGGAGTGTAGCAGCTGGAGCAGTACAGAGCCATGCACACCCCACTTGACATTGTTGCCCCGTGGAGGACCAGCCAGAGTCCATTAGGGAAGGACAAGTTCATCGGAAGAGGAAGAGTCCAGTCCGCAGTCTGATTGCTGTGTCGTTGGTAACCAAACAGTATATGGCAGTCCATGTCGAGGTCCAAGGTGAGTGCCGCAGAGTGTATCGGGGGACAGTGGAAGGTGATGATGCAAAGGGCCGAACCAAGCAGAAACAGGCCATATGGCGGAGATGAATGCTACCGCTTCCTCATTATCACAACAGCAGTCTCATCCACATCATCATCCCCTGATGTGTGATGTGCCTCACCTGGCGGTGGTGGTGTTTCGGCTGCAGCACTGTGTGGCACTGACACATCAGGGGCCGGAGGTGGATTGTCGGCCGCACTGTGTGGCAGTGACCCATCAGGGGGCGGAGATGTGGATGGTGTAGGAGCAGCAGCATTCATCTGCACCAGGCCTTGTGGCAGCAATGCCATGATGAGGATCTGCAGGGCATGGTAGATCCCAGCTACATCTCGCTGATGTGCAGCCGTGGCAGCCATCCTTTCCACCTCCATCCGCACCACGTCCTCCATGAGCCTCCGCATGTGTCCCATCTCCCGGCTGAGATCGCTGGAGCCACTCTGACCAGACAGGTGTTCTTGTCTCCGAGTCAGGACTCCAGCGATGTCAGCCAGGGCTCGTTGGAGACCATGGAGCAGACTGTGGGTGTCCGTTAGGGACTGTAAGTGGTCCCTGATGGGACGTAGACACCCATGGATGGCATCCTGTTTGGCTGCCATGAGGTCGAACCCCACCCGCACCTGATCAGCCATCTCCTTCTGGCCCTCTAACACATGGCATTGGAAGGCCATGTTTTGTTCGTGGGGGGCCTGGGAGACAGCCGGGGTGGTGGGTGCCTCCTGCTGTGTGGTCTGTGCAGGGGGTGGGGTCTCCTCGATGCAGCTGGGCTGCCCTGCTCCTGGGGGTGGTGTGCCGAAGCTGTCCATGAGCTCTTGGAGGGCGTCAGTGTCGTAGGTGGGGAGGTCCTCCTTGTCATAAGTGAGGAGGTGTTCGGTCTGCTTTGCAGGAGTAGATGATTCTCCCTCTGCAATGTAAAGGGGAGATGCAGTTTAACAGTGTGTTCCATGTATGTTCACGCATTGGCCAAGTTTCAAAACAGGATGCATGACAATGTACATTGTGACTGTTTAGGATGTGCTGCCTATTTGAAGCGGGACAGTGGACATATGTGCACCATCAGGGATGTGGGGTTGTACTTGTCCATTATCATGTCACAGTTTCCTGCTATGCCAAATGTGATTGGCCAGCTTCTACACACAAGTGGCAGCAGTTGTGTCCTCTGTTCTGTTGTGAAAGTGTTGCAGTTTGTACCACATTGTTGTCAATGTTGATGTGCTCTGATTCTTGTGTGTGTGCTGCATTGTGGGAGAGTCGCCCCTGCAGCTCCGACTTTGCTTGGCCTACTCCCTTTCAGGCGGTGTGCCTTTGACTTCTGTGCTTATGCAGTGCTGAGATGTTGCATACTTGGGTACATTGGGCTCTTGGTGGGAGTTGGGACTCTTGGGCATGGTTTGTCCGCAGATGTCTTGTTACCGTCAGGGGTTGTTTGTGCACGTGGATGTGTCAGTGTGTGACCTGCTCCTATCCGGATGTGGACCACACTCAGCCACCTCGGTGTCGTGGCGTGCAACATGTCATGATGAGTGGCCTGCAGACATGCTCATAGTCATGCAGTGTCACTTGCATTGTCAGTGGGGATCACGGATCCGCAGCTTTGCTGGGTTCAGCACATGTGCATGGCTTTGTTGTGAAATTGGTGATGTGTGGGGAGGGCCCCCTCTGGGCACATTGTGGACGGGGGACTACTTGCTGTTACTATGTGTGCTGCAGTATGGCAAGGAGATCAGGGACATGATCCAGAGTCATTGTGGTTGTGCAGTGTGCTATCCTCCATTGTGCATGTGTGCCATTGTGCCCATCTCCCCCCGTCCCCCCAGTCCCTTGTGGTTACTCACCCTGTTGCTGTTGTGTCAGGTCATGTTGAGCATTGTCCGGTCCCCCGACTCCTGCCACCGTCTCCACACTGATGACTGTGGACCCCAATTCCTCCATCTCATCCAGCTCCTCCTATGGTGCAGGACTCCCACCCTCAGTCTGCATTGCTTCTTTGCTGTTGTCTGCGAGTTTCTGCTTGGTTTTGCGCTTCACATCATTCCAGCGCCTCTTGACCTCATCCATTGTCCTCCTCAGCCCTCCGACTGCATTCACCTTGTCCACGATGGACTGCCATATTCTATTTTTTGTTGCCAATGACACAGTGGAGGTGACGAACAGATGTTGATGGTGTTCTATCACCTCCGTAATAAGGATCCTGTTTTCCTGCGGACTAAACCGCGTCTTCCTCTTCTTCTTCTCCTTGCCCTTCCCTGACCCCGAGGTCCCAGGCTGGTCCTCCGTGGGGCTTGTGGGGTCCGGGTTGTCCTCTGTACTTGCTCCGGCTGCCTCCATTGTGCTTCGCAGTTGTTATGTGTTTTTTTAATTTATTTTTTTGCTGCTTTTATGGTGATTTTTCCTGCCTGACGTGGGAATTGCAAGCCTGGCGCTGCTTGTCGCCGATTTTTCTATCGCGGTTGGGCCCATCGCAACTTTTTTCACGTTCGGGTTTCCTTTTTTATCGCCGTCGCGGTGGTTGTATCGCGGACATTTGAGGCGTTATCGGTATACTATCGCATGTTACCGCCTTGTTGGGAATACGACATTGACACAGAGTTATTTTCCCGCGATAGACGGCGATATGAGAAATTGCGTTAGCCTATTTTGGCGATGTTTATCGCACATTCTTGTGAATATCCCCCCCAATTTTAAACTAAGAAAGCCAGTGGAATTCACCAGTTATAGATATCTCAAGTAACTATAACTTGAGACCTAAATTAGCCATAACTCGAGCCCCTGCCATGCACATTGTTGTTATCAATGATGTTGTTTTAGATATGTTATCACTCATGTCATAGAACATGTCATAAGTGATGTATATGTGAGGTAATTAGCAGTGCATGGAGAGGGTGCCATTTTAGGCTTCCCCTTTGCAAGATCAAGTTATAGAACACTTGCTGCTTTAAATTATCCTAAAGAAATGAGTTAGAAGGTAACATCTATCAACGGTACCAAACACTAATGTCTGCCCAGCCATAGTCACTAATAGTTTTGGCCACAGAGGTGCATAGGTGGTCAACCACCTGGAAGAGTGACAACATTTCACTTTTTTGTATTTCCATTGAATATTATGTTTTCCTATGGGAAGATGTTGGTTTTCTTTTTAGTTGTTAGCATTTCTTGATTTGGCTTGTTTTTGCAGAAATGCCACGAGCATTTTCAATATGCAATGCCATGGTGCTTGTGCCAAGCTAGTAGGTGTGAGTCAAGAATTTCTCAATGAAACAAGTTTATCTTTGCTGGTCTGGTTGTTTGGGCCAGGTGAAAGCTCCTTCACAGCGCCTGTCACTCTCACATTGTGCCTTAAACTGTGATTTCCCACAGCTTTTCATAGGCATAATTCTTTATGAAAGTGTTCTTCTTTCCTACAGAGTCATCACACCGCTGAAGACTTCACTGAACATTCATGGTCGGTGTCATTCCAAGCTAAAAACTCTAGAGTAAAAAAGAATCCGTTATTTTCCATAAAATTAGTTATTTTATTTCTTCTTAATGTCACCACTATAGTTCTTTTCTCCCTCTCAAATGACATTTAAATTTACATATACAAATATAAATTGCTTTTTTCATTATGTCGTGCATCTGCCAGGAGACTGAAACTGCAGCTCTATTTTGTTACTGTTTATGCTTAAATCCTAATGAAGCACCCTTCCAGGCAATTAAATTGTTGTTTACTCGAGACCATAGGCATGAGCAGCCATTGCAGGACTACAAAAGCATCTGTGCCAACCATTAGAACAGTAATACCTGCCATCTGTTCAGCTCCAGCTTTAGCTCTGGTGGTACCCTGAGCAACAATCTCTGTTGACACCCCCTGGATGTACCAAGTTTGAGGAGGGAGGGATGCTATGTACGCATGCACTCTGAAAGTACGGTCTGTTGGGACTCCCAACGTGCTTTCAGAGGGTATGCACAAATGGCAACTAGAGCTTTGCGCCAGGTGCGGCTGCATCACCCATACGGCCCAACAGTCAGTGCTCCATCTGTTCTTTTCACAGGATATAAAATACTCAGGGGCATATTTACTAGGAAATAATGCAGCGCAGCACTGCAAGCCATCTTGCTGCACCGAGTTGAATCATTAGGAAAGTGCAGGGATGCGTCGTATTTACAGCAATATAACTCATCTCTGCACTTTCCTATGTGCTGGTGCACAATTGGCTGCCTAGCGCCAACGTTGGCGCCCTTGCAGCATGGTGCAAGGGTACCTGCGTTGCAGGGATGATTGTTTTTGTGCACAAAAACAATCATTGATAGCATTTTCCTCCTGCTATGTGTGCTGCAGATTCCAGCACACGTAGAAAGAGCAAAAAATGAGGAGAAATAAAGGTATTTCTCTTCGCTGCGCCACTTTAATGCCTCTCCTGGAGAGCCACTAGAATCTGATGCATTCCCAGGTTTAAGAAACTTTGCAAATCTGGGAATGTGTCAGAATCCATGGGTCTTGCATGGGAACACCCACAGCAACACCGATGGACACCCTTTCATGCAGAGTAATGCGTGAAAGGGTGTCATATTTACAAGGCCATGAAAAGCCAAGCAAAGTGGCTTTGCGTGGCCTGTTAATATGGCTCAGCATTCTGCACCACCAGAGCATCAAAAAAAGTGACGCACCGACGGGGCGCAGGGGCCTTGTAAAAATGTCCCCTTTGTTTTCTTACTTGGGTCTTGACTCAGCGGTGGCCCTGAGCTCAAAGGAGAACAAAGTTAATTTCATGTCTTGCATGTGGAGTTGTGAACTAGTTAATTCCTTCTCTCCTTTAACTGTATTTTCAAATCAAGTGGCCCAAAGGCTAACATTAAACTTCTCTTTAGTTCTTATTTATTAATTTCTGAAACATTGTGGCGCCAACTGCATGATTCTTATCATGGACTTTTTGAAAGGCCACGCGTTGCTGCTCAAAGGACTTAGGTACATTGGCTTTGGGTTTTCTTGCGGTAATTATTGTATTGTATTGTATTGTAATTGCATTTGTATAGCGCTTACTACCCCTGACGAGGCGTCGAAGCGCTTTTCGGCGAGTAGCACACTACTCCGGGACCCATAGAGTATTAATGTTGAATTAGTATAGTGAAACATGCAAGTAAATTTTAAGTGGTGGATATGTTAGTCAGTTATTCGGATGGATAGCAGAAGGATAGAAGAGGAAAAAAGGTTTGTATTTATATAGCGCTTCTTACCCCTGATGGAGTTTGAAGCACTTTTTTTTTTTTTTTGGTGAGTAGCACGCTACTCCAAAAACCCATAAAGGATTAGTGGTGAATTAGTATGGTGAAATATGAAAGTAATTTGAGTGGTGGATATTAGTCAGTTATTTGGAGTGAGAAGGATAGCGGAGGGATAGCGGAGGGAAAGAAAGGTTTGCATTCATATAGCGCCTGTTACCCCTGATGGGGTGTTAAAGCGCTTTTCTGGCGAGTAGCAGGCTGCTCCGGAACCCATAAAGGATTAGTGTTGAAAATTAGTGTAGTGAAATATGAAGTAATTTGAGTGGTGGATATGTTAGTCAGTTATTTGGATTGAGAAGGGTTAGGCAGGGGTAAAAAAGGGAAAAAGGTTTGCATTTATATAGCGTTTGTAACCCTGATGAGGTGTTGAAACGTTTGGTTGGCGAGTAGCACGCTACTCTGGAACCCATAAAGGATTAGTGGTGAATTAGTATAGTGGAATATGGAATTAGAGAAGTGAACATGTTAGTCTGTTATTTTGATTGAAAAGGATAGTGGAGGGATAGAAGAGTGAAGGATTTCTTTTTTAGGTCATAGCAGTAGGAGGAGGCTTTTGGATGAGTAAAAAGGGTTTTTGGAGGGGAAGAGTCAGAGGGAAGAGTTTAGAAAGGTTTGTTTTGGGGGATCGGTACAGTAAAGGAGGTGTCAGAAGATGCAAGGAGGGGTAGAGTAGGAGAGAGTCAAGAAAGGGTTATTTTGGGGAACATAGTAGTGGTATGGGGTTTGGGATAAATGAGAGAGTGGGTGTAGAGGATATAATGATAGATGTATAGGGTGAGATAGGGTAGTGAATTGGAAAGAGTAGTAGAAAGAAGTTTGAGATGAGTCAGAAAGTTGGGCTAGAAGATATATTGAGAGAAGTATAGGCTGAGAAATAGGGTAGTGCATTGGAAATGCTAAATTAGAAGAAAGTGATAACTATATAGATCCATAAGTACATTGAAAGTATATAGATGCATGAAGGAGGTAAGTATATGCAGATTGAAGATATTGATAGAGGTACAGGATTAGAAATAGGGTAGTGCATTGGATATGCTTTTTCAGGAGAAAAGTAACAGACACACAGATCCAAGTACATGGAGGTACATAGATGCACAATGGAAGCAAGTACATGTAGACCAAAGATGATTTTTTTTTTTAACATAATTATTCTACATGTTTATACAAAGCAATACACAAAGATAGGTACATATCTATAGTGAAAATAAATGCTTATATATAGAGGGACACATACATGGGGTGGGTATTAATGAATGGGAAAATGGGCAGCATTTCTGGCCCAGGTCTTGAACAGGCTCAAACAGGCACTCACCCTTGTCCTCTCCACCCTTAACAGGCTCAAACAGGCACTCACCCTTGTCCTCTCCACCCTTAGCCTCGACGCCCGGGCTGAGACGCCCTAAGCCTTGGCCTTTTATAGCCCTAGTAGTCAGGTGACCCCTTCAGTCAATGGGACCCCTAGCCCTAACACTATCCAATCACACTAGCCCTAATATCCAGAACCAATAGGAGACTAGGACCTTACAGCCAATCTTAGCCCTAGTCCAAGCACCCAATCAGTTTCAAAAACCCTGATCTCTACGCCCAATAGAGGCCCTAGCCCTACCAGTAGTCCCAACCCTAGTCCAAGCAACCAATGGCACAGGAAGTGTTAGTCCCTACTTCCAATAGAAAGCCTAACCCTACTATTAGTCCCACACCTAGTCCAGCAACCAATAACACCAGAAGCCCTAATCGCTACTTCCAATTAAAGATTAAAGGCCTAGCCCTAGTCCCACCCTAGTCCCAACAACCAATAATACAGGAAGCCCTAGTCCCTACTTCCAAAAACATCCTACCCCTAGCCCTAGTCCCAACCCTACATTGATTGAATCACAGACCCAGAAACCAATCAGAACCCTCAAATACCCAACCAGTGAGGACACTAACCCTAATCCAATAGAAACATCAGATACAACCACCAATCCGTGTACACATGTACCAAACAATATCAGACTATATAAGGTCCCAGCTACCTTAGACAAGGTTTGCTGGCCAGGGAGTTGGAAGCTACTCCTCTATTCAGAAATCTCGTAGGAGACAGGCTCAATCCACACTTTGGTAAGGCCCTAACAAACTTGTCCTCTAACACCACTATTTGTATAAAGCTTATTATGTTAAATTTGCAGATGATTTATGTGCCTTGACATGATTTGCAAAAAGGAAAGTGCAATTTTACTAACTGGTATCCTAATTCTGTTTGCATCCCTAAATGACCCCAAAAGGCCCTATGATGATTCTCTCTAATTGCCGAAAACGTAAAAGGTGGAGAATTCTTGAAATCGGTAAACTTTTCAGAAGAAAAAAAAAAAGGATAAATCAATACAATATAAGAGCATCTTTTGTAGCAAATGCTTCGTCACAACGCCGATTTGTTTGTTTGTAGTGGCGATGGGTTATAGATACCTCTCTCTCTCTGTCAGTGACATCTCAGAGGGAGAGCTGTTCAAAACATCCCCCTAACCCAGTGGTTCCCAAACTTTTTCAAATTATGGCTCCCTTGACCTATTGGCTGTTGGCCGTGGCTCCCTATTAGGTTAATGTTTTTTTGCGGGTGGGGGGATGTAAGCCTGACCTTGGGAGTACTTCCATTTTTCTCCCTGAAAATAATTGGGATGAAGTTGATTAAGGTATTATATCATGCGGCCTCCCTCTGGCCTGCAGCCCCCACATTGGCAGCAGTGTGCACATTCATGGAGGCAGGTGCTGGAGGCCCTTCCCTCCAGCCTTTGCTGGACACTGTGTGCCAGTGGTGCTCCTACAGCATCTCGGAGATGAGGTGTTTACTTTTGCCCTCCTCTCTGTATGTCTGCAGTGCGCACATCGTGTGCAAGTGGAGTGGTGGCCATCCTGGGCCTGCTCTTGCTTCTCCACTGAAGCTCACTCAGTATGCCAGCAGTTTCAGTCTACATCCTGGTGTGGAGGGATTCACCTTGTACCTGCTGCTCCGTTTCCCCTCAAGCCCCATCAGTTTGTCCAAGGAAGGAGTTGGTCATCTTGGATTTGCTGACCCGTGTAACCTCTGTCCTCCTCAAGTGCCAGTAGCATTTACTCAATGACGCAGCAGGAGAGGGCTTACCTTGGGCCCGCTGTCACTCTCCCCTCTACTATTATCCATCACAATTTTCTTTAAACAGCTTTTATGATTCTAGCTTGTTTTATGTTGATAAAGTGATCATGTTTAATTTAACTGACCCATCTTAACTGTATCACTATCAGTCCAAATTTCAACTATGTATGTATTACATGGATAAAGCAATGTGCCTGTTATGCACTCAAAAAGCCATACAAACACAGACATACAAAAAGAAATACCAAACCACAATCATCCATGTCCACCTGTGTTACATAACATGCATTACAAAAAAGTCAGATCTATTTGCTTCTTAGAATATGTTCTAGTTATTAATTGCAGATCCAAAGCATGCTCTTAAGTCTGAGCAGGGCAATGCGATTGTGTGCTATAAAAAAAAGCCTAAAGGGAACAGCATATGAAGATACGTCAAGTGTCACTAACTGGGAGTCAAATTTGGATTGCTGCAAGTAGTTGGCTTCAAGGTGTGGCTACAAATAACGGACAGCTTACAAACAGGTTATATGCTGAGTTGAAGCAGTCCACTGATGCAAGAAACTCTAATTCTTGCTCTTGGGAAAACATTTTTTTTGTATTCTAAGATCTTGTACATGGTATCTCCTCGCTTAGCGCTGCAGAGAAAATGTACACAACTCTTCAGAAAGTCACTAATAATCTGATTAAATGTAAATGCTACTAACACAGGATGAGATGAAGCCACTTGTGTTTACAAAATCACTGCCTGCAGGCTCCGCACACTTGGTAACAGCAAACACATAGCAAGTAAAGGGCTTCCACGTTGCTCCTTTACTCCGGACTAATAAAACAGTGAGGCACCTTTGCATGTCAGCTGCCTGGGCCATGCTATCCATGCTGGGCACGATCATTAAGCTGACCTTTGTGGACTACCTCTGGCTGATGCTGGCAGTGGCTCTCCTGATGGCGCAACTTTTACATTGGAGCGTCAGCACTGCCTACTTCCGGGCCCTGCACTGTCTTGCTGCACCGCTGTGACCTACTAAAGAGGTCAGTACACCAGAAGGAAAACTTCAGTTGGAACTGAACTGCAGACAGCAAGGTTCAAGTTAGGTCGTAGAGCAAAGTAGCAGCGACGTAAAAGGAAGGGATTAGTGCAGTGATTCCCAAATTGGTGTGCATCTGTTTGTGGCGCCCCTGGCTAGTTTTAACGGTGCACAGGGGTGCCCCGGCGCACAGATTGGGAACCACTGCCCTAACCATTCGCACTGTGGTGTGTTTATTGATTTATTTTAGGGTGTTTAAGTCTGACCATTGAGTCCCAAGGGGTATCATAACGTTGTCCAAGGAGACAGTGCATACATAGTAAACAAGGGAACACTATAGACTCAGGGGCTTATTTACAAGGCCATTGTGCCGCCAGTGCGTCACTTTTTTTGATGCACCGGTGGCACTATGGGCTTGCTTTTTGCGTGGCTTTTCATGGCCTTGTAAATATGGGCCTCTTTCACGCATTACTCTGCATGAAAGGGGTGTTCCCTGGGTGCTGCTGGGGGTGTTCCCACGCAACATCCGTGGAATTTGATGCATCCCCAGATTTATAACATTTTGAAAAACTGGGAATGCGTCAGAGTCCTAGGCCTCCCTAGGGGAGGCACAGGAATGGCACAACAAGGAGAAATACTTCTATTTCTATTCGTTTTTTCCCTTTTCTATGCATGCTGCTTTCTGCAGCATGCATAGAAAGAGCAACACCCTATTAATGATTGTTTTTGTACAGGAAGGTGTCCCATTCTTCACAAAAACAATCATCCCCTCAACGCAGGCACCCTTGCAAAATGACGCAAGGGTGCCTGCACTGTCACTTTGCAGCCAATTGTGCACCAGCGCAGGGGAAAGCACAGAGATGCATCATATTGTTGTTAATACGATGCATCCCAGTGCTTTGAAAATGACACAGCACGGCACAGCTAAATGGCTTCCGGCACCGAGCAGCATCATTTTCCTGTAGATGAGTCCCTCAGGACTTAGCATAAAATTTGATGCAGATTGTATTTAATAGAAGATAAAAGCTAAAGGTGCTCACTTCTAAATCTGGAAGGCCAAGCACCGCCAACTACAGTGTTTGTGTGCTTTTCCCCATTTGTATCCCTTGTCTGTAAAGTGGGTTCATAAATACCAGCAGCGACAAGCGCAAATGGTACTTTCTCCTGTGAGTTTTTGCATTCCTTCTGGTCAAACTAAGGGTTAAATGATCCCCAAAATTGCCAAATACAGTCACACATTCATCTAGGCTCCAGCTGGAAAACAGAAACTGAGGATATCTTGTATTGACTCAGGGCTTGATTCACAAAGTTAAAGTTAGACCAAAAGTCTAAGTTTAGATCAAAAGTCTAACTTTACTGCTTTTGGAATTCTGAAAGAGAGTTATGAGTAGCATCTTTGCGACTGCTGAGGTTCTGCACTTGGGGCGGAATCTCTGAGTGTGGAATCTCCGAACTACGGTTGAATCTCCGCAATCGGGGCTGAGACTCCGCTATCAGGGCGGAACACAACGCAGTGAAAGAAAAGGGCATTCATTGGTGTATTCCCCAACACATATGCCTAAATACACACATCATGACATCTAGTTGTGCAACCAACATAGCACAAAATACCTGACTTAAAAAAGAAAAGAGCTCTATGTAGGCAAGGGTTGTTACCTATGTGTATGTGTAGGGAGTGTATTGGAGGGGTAAATGTGATGGCAAAAACACACCCTTCTACAACAGTGTAGAAATATCCTGTAAGAAACAATAATAGAAGCCTATACATGTGACACTTCAAGTGGGAACCAGAACATCACAAGTTTGGATTATCCAACATCCTTACTACAGTTGCACATTTAACTATTAGTTATGTGTCATGTAATGTCTTCTACAAACAGCCCAAATGTGAATGGAATATACAAGTCAAAATCTCTGAGCAAACCTCAGATTTCTAAGTTTCTCCCATGCATACCACACACACCAGTGTCCATGCTTACCATCCCTGCACCCAGCTCCAGCTGAAAGTAATTTGCCCAACAGCAAATCCCAGCCTGGCTGCATACACAAAATCAGAACTGCCACACACAAACCCTTTCAGACCTTGCAACATGTCACTGAATATGTTTGTTGGTTTGCCCCTTGTGATGTGATAGAATGATTTGAGGAAAAGGAGGAGGAGAGCAGAGAGGATCTTCAGACAAAGGATCAACCTCTTTGGGATGTCCAGCCAAGATGTTAGCTCCAGATTCTGTTTTCCCCCTGATGTAATCTTGGACATGTTTTCAGAGTGGGAGGAGGATCTTGACTCTGAGACATGCCTTTCCAACTCCATCCCAGCCTATGTCAATAAGGTGAAACCTGGTGGTGAGAGGCATTGAAAAGTGCTCAATTAAACCCTTGCTATTGAAGGAAACTCTGATGGCAACGAATGTAAAAAAAAAAACATTTTGAAAACAAAATCCCGCTTTGGGATTTAAAAAATAAATAAAAATAACTTGGTAAGTTTGTCATAAAGGTCCATTATGTTGACTGAGCAGTATGGCAAAATTACAAAGCTTTGACAGAATCCGCTGTGACGGCGGTTTCTGCAAGTGCTAGAAATGTCCACTTGGCTGGCGGGCATTTTAAAATTTGGCCATAAGCACCTCCGTCAGGGGGATTGAGTAATTTACTCTGTGGTCATGGCAGAGGATGGGCCGACCATATAATATAAATGAGGCCCTAAACACCAACATAAATCCTCCAAGACTATTATTTCTCGTTTTGCACGTTTTGGCACTACTTGTACTTAAATCTATAAAAATTAATTTTACCAGTTCTCATTGGATAATCATTATGCTTATTAACTTTTTATGTGTTGTGTTTTTGACTCTTTACATGTTTTGGCATTACTAAATTTGTTACACATTTTATCTAAGTTAAGCCTATCTGCTCTATGCCATAGCTACAAAAGGTTGAGCTCAGGTTTAAATTACTGAATCCTTTTATTAGAGCTAACAGGATAGTGCCTTTATTACTTGTGGAGGACCACTATCGATACCAAATATTAAACCACATTCTTAAAATAAGCCACTTCAGTGAATGCATCATTTTCTAAGTAACTTTATAAGCACAAATTGCACTTGTACATAACCAATTTTGTTCTGTGCTTTATTTGGTACGCAAACAGGGAAACATCTGCATACAATTTGAAGGGGAGGTGCCTATTTCTAAGTTTATCAAATGTTCTGTAAAGTGTCCTGTGCCTGAAAATCTGAGCATTTTCATTGACTGACAGAAGACTGACTTCATAATATTACCTATCATATAATGGCTCTAAATCAGGTTTCATACCTAAATTCTCAGAATACGTTGAATAAATGTAAGCATCAGGTAATGTAATTTTCAGTCACATTAACGCACCTGTTTTTTTGGGCTATTCTGTCACATGCCTCCTAACCTTCAGATGTAGCAGACCTCCACACTAGCTCATTTTCTTCTTCTGATCCAACTTGGCTGAGTGTACAGGTGGCAGGGCCACAAACTTCACAGGGGAAAACATGACATTCTTATGGTGGGGGCCCTGACCAACAACAGTCAGCTGTATTCTCCAGCTGAGAGTCAGGCAGTCTCCATACATGAAAAAGTCTAAGATAAAAATGTCAGATTTCTTTAAACTGATTATGAGTGACTTGACAATCTAAAAGTAATGTTTTTATATTCACATCAGACATATTTGAGAGCAATGTTCTCATATTTCTTCATTGAAAAACATGCTCATATAAAAAAACTGTTAATTTTGACCTAGTGTGTCTATATTATGAATAAGCAGGCTTGCTAAGCCCTGCTGAACCCTGAACCTACAATGAAACAGAAATGTAAAAATAAGGTACCCTGAGGAACCACCAAATATATATTTATATAAATATATGTATGGGTGAATAAGTGGGTGTGTGAGTAGCTGTATGGGTGAGTCATTACTGTGTGAGTGGTTGTATTGGTGAGTGAGTAGATGTGTGAGTGGGTGTATGAGAGGTTGCATGGGGGGGTGTTTGGGTGTGTGAGTGGTCAGTGGATGATGTCATCAGTGACATCATTTAAGATGTCATCAGCAATGTCATCAATGATGTCACTGACCAAGTCATGAGTGATGTAATATGTGAGGTCATAAGCAGTTCATTAAGGGGGCATAAGTCATAGTTAACTCAGGTAACTATAACTGCTGCATTTCTATGGTTTTGTACATGTGAAATCTGAGCCCAACTATAACATCCCTGTTACTCTGTTAGCTTTGGTTTTCTCAGTGAATTTCTAAGGTTTTTTTTCTCTTTCCTAACTATAACATCCTTGTAACTTTGGTTTTTTCAGTCAGTCAATAAGATAGCTTGTATTTTGGTTAAAATAACCGTAAAAAGACGCAATAACACATAGAACAAGAAATGCAAAATCTCATATACATACAAAGTATTTACAGTTTCACAGCACAATAAATACATAGCACTTTACGCTAAAACCTACTAAAAATGTTTTAAAAGAAATAGTCTTTACTCAGTCAAGGGCATTAAAATTTCAATCCTTTCTTCCTTCATACAAGGCTCACAGCAAACAAATATCTGCTAATGCCAAACACTATCATTACTTCAGTCAATTTCTATGGTTTTTCAAACACAGTGGGGAGTACGGCCAGTTTCTTACATGCTTAAAACACTATGCTATAATAGCAAAACTAGGGATTGTCTCTTATAACATGCAAAGAGAAAATAGTGAAAACTTTGAGAAAGCAAGGAGAAGGCAAAGAAAAAATAAGGGAAATCGCAAGGTAAGAGCAATAGAAACTATGGTAAAGGAAAGAGAGGGCACACAAAATATGGGGGAAAAAGCTATGAGAAAGTATTGCTAATAAAGGTAAATAAAAAAATAGTGATTTTAAAAGTGGGTAAAAATTAAAAACAAATGGGGATAGAAAGTAGCAATAGCAAACGGTAGGTCCTGTAGTAATATATGAAAAAGGAACAAGAGCACCTTATGAGCAAATAAAATGCAAAAAGAAGTCACAGGAAAAATGGGGATGAAGTTAGGAGAATGCAATGGAAATATCATTTAAACAGCAAAATAAAACATAGTTACATCCAGTTACGGACCCATACTCCCAGTTATACATGCAGTCTCCCACAGACACTGATGTATGCACTAACACACCCAGATACAATCTTATGCATACAAAAACTCCGCCAGGCACACACTGATGTATACACTGAGACACCCAGGCACACGCTGACCCATACACAAAGACATCCATGCACACACAGGCACACACTTATGCAGGTACATATTCATGTATACACTAACACACCAAATGACACACTTATAGATAAAGTAGCAGACTCAGACACATACTTCTTCATACAGTATGGCACCTGGACACTCATTTAAGCATACAGTGAGACACCCTAAGACACACTGATGCATATCCTTGGACACTGATGCATACTGTAGTATAGTCAGGCACAGACTGATGGATATGGTGAGACAGGTAGAGACAGACAGATATAAACATTGAAATGAATAGACTTAGAGTGGCTATAATATAGTAACATAACTGCTTATGTCGCCAATTAGATGTTTAAAATGTGTAATTTAATCGTATGTTATGAGAAGCTAAATATAGTGATTTGTTTTTTTCTATCCAGACTTCTCCTTCTGCTTAAAACCAGAGAATTACAATGCCAAAAAAAACTAAAACAAGAAAGAAACAGAAGCAAGGATTTTATTGTCTTACAACAGAGAAACAAAAGGGGGAGACTTTGGACAATGTGGTTAAAGAGAAAAGAGCTGCTGGTAAGAAAACTAAAAGAATTCTTAAAATATTATGTGGAAACCTGCAAACTGAGCAAAAGTAAGTAAATAAAGAGCAAAGTTTCAATTTAGCTAAAAATGAACAAAAACTTAGTGACATTAAGAGAAATAAAACATACCAGAAAGCAAATAGTTTAACAACAAGACAGATCCAGTTTAAGGAATTTAGAGTCACAATCTTTCACAGTAGGCTAATTCAGAATCTTGTACAAACTAAGAAGCAGTATGAAAGGAGAAGAGAAGCACTGAAACAAAGGGAACGTGTTGAGTCTATAGTTTATAAGGCATTTGCCCTGAAGAGGAAGCTATTTATTTTGGTTCTGAGCGGAACGAGTACACTGGATAAACAGTGTTGTCTATGAGGAGAAGAAACCAGAAAAAGACTACTTGTTAATAGAAGTTACTTTTGTAAAATATTTAGTAGCAAATGGAAGTATACTTCCAATACTAAGCCTTTCTTTAATGAAGAAAGCTACTTTCAAGAGAACACATTAATGCATACAGTTGAAACAACTGGTTGACGCATGAGGTGAAGGATGGTACTCCTATTCCAAAATAGGAGATAGTTCCTAGGAATGTAGATGAAGTGATAGCTGAAGAGGTACAAGGAAGGCATAAACAGGCCCCAGTAAAAAGATGGAACTGTAGCAGTATTTGCAATGTTTGGCAGGAATCAATTGATATGTTGAGAAGTTTCCTACGTAAGTTTCCATGCAAACGTCTGAAACAGAAAATGTTCATGTTGTAAGGATTAGATCTATCCAAAGTGAGGAAGTATACTAATTTACAGGGACATTCACTGGCATGTCTATCAAAGAAAGTGTGCAGAAACACTTTTCATTACTTCAGAATGTTAGCTGTTCGCCACTCTAAAATGCAAAATTTAGTTAGGAGACTTTACTATGTGAAATCTATTGCCTTATGTGTAGGAGAAATGAATAACGCTCTTTTGAATGGTACAGTAGCAGAGGTAGAAAACGTTTGTGAAGATGTTCAGTTTAATTTCTTTGGTCCAGAACAGGAGTCTAAGGAAAATGAGGAGTTGGTATAAGCAGGTGTAGAGGAACAGGAGACAGGTATTAGTGTTGATTGCTTTACAGAAGAAATTAGGAAGTTTAATACAGTTTCTTCTGGGAAACCATACTGTTTGCATTTGTTATTGATGCACTCACTACAAAAGCTAAACTCGTAATGTAATTGTAGTCTCAAAAACTAAACAGGAGAACAGAGATAAGTATCAAGAATTTGCTGTTTATTTATTTGTAGAGTTATGCTTTGAGTTGTCCACACAACAAATTATATATAATTAATGCTATGATAAGTTAGAGGATAGCAAAATGCCAGCTAGAGCAGTACATAATAAGTTAGTATTAGTATCTATTCCACAAGCAGTGTGAGATTTAAATGTTTATGAATCAATTCTTATACAATGTGTACACCAATTTCAGGCTATAGTTCATATGGAGCCAAAGACAGGGAAGCTGACACCAACCAACCTTCAGAAAGGCCTTATAAAAAGAGTTGTCTACTTACCTTTAGATTCTTAATAAAATATTGAAACTGTAGGGGTAGAGAGAGATATTGATGAACCACTAATCATTCTACTAAATGGTGAACCTACCAAGAATAAAAAAATCTGGCAAGAGTTAGTGTATGTAAAGTAAAAAAGCAACATTATACCTGGTACAAAATAATATTTATTATAAAAATGTTGATGTTGTTCGAGATGTAACATATATGGAGGATGAAACTTTACTATCGAGTGGACAGATTGAAAAAGTGGATTGATCTAGATCAGAAGAGATTTATGAACACTACAGCATCCATCCCCTATATTCTAAAGAAGTCATCGGTGATGAAATTGATCTCTTTCAAATGAAACAAGCAAAAGGAGCTCCTATGAGCATGTGGGATTTTAGAAGCTCACTGGGTCCCAAAACTGTTTTCCACTGGAGCAGGTAGCCGCTATGATGACAGCCTCGTACAGATATCAGAAGCTGAATACAGTTAACCAGGCTATATTCAGAGGATCCAAGATTTGATCAGTGTATTCCCTACATATTCCATCTTCTGTTTGAGAGTGACTAGTCTGGACTTACATATGCTGTAAGCCACATACTGAAGACAGTAGTTGATCTTCAAAATCTCACTGCAAGGGAATTCATTGACAAAGTTCATGAAAAGGATGAAAACATTATAAATAAAGCTTGACTAATTTGATGGTGTGCCAACATGACACCAATGAGTATTGGTATCACCGTCATGGAGAACTGAAATGTATGTTGAGAAATCTAGGTGCACCTATTTGGTTTCTGACACTCAGTTGTGCTGAGTATGCCTGGGATGACCTGCTTGAATTTTTGAGAGAAGCAAACTCACACATTAAGGACATCAATCTGAAGACAGCAGGAGAACTTTGCTCCTTGGATCCTGCTAATATTTGTAGATATTTTAACTACAGATTTTGAGAGATGCTGTCTTTCATCTGCAACAAAATAAATCCTCCTCTTGGCGAAGAAATTGATTTATTTTGGCGTAAGGAGTACCAAGCAAGTGGTGCTCCTCATATGCACATGCTGTTATGGTTAAAAGATGCACCAACATTTGGACGAGTGATGAGTCTGTACTCTCTTTTATAGAAGAGTATGTAACACGCACATCCCGAAAGACAGTAGTGATAAAGGCCTGAGACACCAATTTCTGTGTTCTAAAACACATATATGTGGGAAGTACTGCAGTCGAAGATACAGGGCTAAGGGACAATTTTACACCAGGTGCCGTTTTGTATTTCCACAACTTGTCATTTCCCAAGGAAGAGTGAACCGCTTTTTGTCTGCAGTCAGACATACACTTACACGGAAATCACAGAAAAACACATACAACCTGAGAAAAACGGAGGCCTCGAAGTATATTGATGACTATAACCCTGTAATTCTCAAAATGTGGAATGCAAACATGGATATACAATTTGTTGCAAAAACTCCATTGCTGTTGCTCGGTATGTCACTTCATATATTTCAAAATCTGAGAAGGCAGAGATGAAGGAGATGTGGGATGAGATTTCGGCAGAAAAGAGTCTAACCAACAAATTGTACAGCTTCAGCTTGCAAACTGCTTTGCCGTAGAGAGATGGGTTCCTATGAGTACTGTGACAGGTTGAGCTCAGCCAGTTTGTTCTCGAAGTCAATGGATATGGTTTGGGTAAGTCTAGGCCTTGCAAGTACGCAAAACAATCTTGAAGTCTTTCTCAGAAATTCAGTAGATAGCAGAGCTTGAACACAAGGTACAGACATTGTCAAATCAAACCTGTTGGATATGTAGTATCCAAGAACGAGCCCACATCTAGAAAACATGTGACTTTATGATGCATTTCAGCACTACAGATACAGAAGCAATGTAACAGAATACATAGAAGAAGGAGATTTGCAGTGGTTGGATGTGATGGTTGTTTAGTGAGACACGCTAAAGGAAATTTAATTAACCACAGAAAACGTAGTTGCCAAACTAAAGACAGAAAAGAGTTTTTCCTATTTGGCACTTCTACAACTCTTCAGGCCTTGGCGTGCTGAATCTGAATTACTTGGAGACTATGGCTGCTATGAAGATTCTTTTAATCCTGTGAAAGACAGTATTGAGAGTTCAGTCTTCCCAAGCTACTTGTGCATGTTAAATGAAGAAATTTAACAGGAAGAAATGATTGCTGCTGAGGTAGCTAAGGAGACTTCCCAAAGCAGTCAAAGTTCTGCATCATTGAGTCAAGATCCTCTTGGACAACCCATTATGGAAAATGAAGCAGCAATAGCCATAAATGAGGTGGAAAGTGCAATGGAACAAGCAAAACAGGAAACTGTTGATTTTGAACACTTAGTTGAACAACTCAACAATAAGCAGAAAGAAATGTATATAGAGGTAAAGGAGAAAATAGAGCATCGATTTCTCTATGAGAAGATAGAATGCAATTGCACATTTTTTAAGTCAATGCTATTATATATCAGTGGTCAAGCTGGCACAGGACAGGAAAAGCTTTTTAATTAAAGTTCTCATGGCTTACCTACAGAGGACAACAGAATTAAATTGATCATGTCTAGTAACAACACCATCCGGACTTACTGCACACAACATTAAAGGAATTACACTCCAGCGACTACTAATGCTACCTGTTGAACATGACAATAAACTGGAATACAAGAAGTTATCTGGTGAAGCTTGTCATGAGGTGTCAAGAGTATTGCAGAAACTGAGGCTTTTAATCATTGATGAGGTGAGCATGGTCTCAAACTTAATCCTTTTATTTGTACCCTTGAGAATGCAACAGATTTTAAGAACAGACTACTACGTCATGTTTGGAGGAAAGCATTTAATTGTCTTTGGTGACCTACTGCTACTTGCGCCTGTCAAAGGACAACCTGTTTTCAAGACACTTCTGCATGATCAGAATCTGAATTCTTTGGAAGTATTGGCAATGTAAACATTTGGTTAAACTTCCAATACAAGGAACTACTGAGGAATATGTATCAAGAATCTTATGTGGAATACGGAAATATTCTGAAGGACATTAGAGTAGGAGTTCTGACAAAGGAGGGCCAACGTACCCTAGAAAGTCGATTTATCAAGAAACTGTTTTCCTCTAACAATACAGCAGCACAGCTAATGTTCAATTTAATTGAAGAAAGGAAGCCCATAGTCTGTTATGCCTACACTTCAGGAGTGCTCCAATTTTAATGGACAGTTACTAATTTGGAGAAAGAAGACATTTTGGAAATGACAGCTATTGACAAAATTGAACAGCAGAGAGTGACAGTACTGCTAAGTGGAAAACTACAAGCAAAAGTGGATTAATTGTAGAAATCTGTATTCAGGACTGCAAAATTAGAAATTTGCACAATTTAAATGTTGAGGAAGGATTAGTAAATGGAGCAATGGGTATGGTTATTAATTTAATCAATTTTCCAAATAGGGATGAGGTTGAATACTTAGACATAACATTTGACCAGCTTGATGGCATGAAGCAGATTAGCCGGTGTGTTGTATGTTTCTTGCTAGCAAAAGACTTATATGTCTGGTAGCAGCAGTTCCCACTATCTCTAGTCTAGTGTATGCTGTAATTATCCATAAAGCACAAGGTTTAAATGTAGATGCAGCTTTTGTTAATATTGGAAGTACTGTACTTAAAGAAGGTATGGCATATGTAGCATTGTTGCGAGATAGAATAGTGTCCAGTTTGTTTTTAATTGATTTAAATGATAAGAAAGATAGTGCTGATGCAAGTTGTGTCAGAGAGTACAATCAGTTAAGAAGTCTATCTGCTCCTCATTTAGGACAGTATCCCATTGATGAAAAACAAATAATCTGCCCAAAGTGGAAGCTCATAAAAGAATCTACAGATGTTGCTGAAAAGAGGAAAAAGAAGGGCAATACAGAAGGTGTTAAGATGAAAAAGACTGGAGAATGAGGGAGATATTGTTGGTTACCAGTTGTCAAATCCTTCTGGTGTCAACTGCTATGCAAATGTTGTTCTCACTGTTCTGTGTCATTTACCACATCTTATAAATGCAATTGAACATAATCCACAGGAGGGCTTATGTTCTGTACTGTGTGGTTTGCTGCAATGTTTACATAGTGATAGCTCTGGTATACATTGTACTTCAGGCATTCGAGATCTAGGAGATACATGTAGCAGCTCAGTACTATTTACTCAGAACCGTCAACAAGATGCACAGGAATTTATAAGGGTCATCCTTAGAGTTTTAGAAGAAGAAGAAATAAGAATTGATGACTTATTTGGGCTCAGTTACAAATGGAACCATGACTGTGAAGACTGCTATTTTTACGTCTCCCACTCAAATAAATTCTGAGAGATTCATACACTGACACACCCAGATACACACCAGCTCATACACTGACACATCCAGGCACACACTCAGTGCATGCATCAGTGTGTGCCAGGGTGTGTCAGTGAATAAATGACACACCCAGGCACACACTTATTTAAACAGTGACACACCCAGGCACACATTGATGTATACACTGACACACCCAAGCATACACTGATGCATTCACTGATACACCCAGGCATAAACCTATTCACATCCAGACACACACTGACACATACACTGACACACCCAGGCACACACTAATTTAAACACTGGCACACCCAGGCATACAGTGATGCATACACTGACACACCCAGGCACAGACACATTCATTCACTGACACACCCAGGCACACGGTGATGCATGCACTGACACACTAAGGCACACACATATTTATACATTAACCCACTCAGGAAGACACTTATACATACAATGACACACCCATGCTCACAGATAACCATACACTGACACACCCAGGCACACACTCATTCATTTACTGACAAAACCAGCAACACATTGACGCAAACACTGAGACACCCAGGCACACACTCATTCATTCACTGACACACTCAGATACATATTCCTTCATACCATTACACAGTCAGGTGCACAGTAATATATAGAGTAACTTGCTAATACATACTCAACAATAGTCAGACACCTAATAACATACAGAGACAGATACACAAGAATAATAAACAGACCGTTCAGCTCTTTTGATTGATTAAATGGTGGTTCTAGCAAGAACCGTTTATTTATGTATTTAAAATGCTTCATTTTTTTTGTTCTTGTTTTTGTTCTCAAAAACTAAACTTAATGTAAACAAATAAACCAGATGCAGCAACTTTGCGTTCTTTAGAAAACGATGTTGTGCAACAGCAGTAACAGCACAATAAGGAAAAAAAACATCTAACAATCTGCTTCTGAAAAGCAACAAAAAAATCAGACACATTCTGTATTTTAACTGCCACAAGCTTGCACAATGTGTGACCATGCCTCCTAACTCACTGCAGGCAGCTGGCACAGTAATTTCAACAGGAGTAGTAGTTGCTGAAAAAGTTGAGGCAAATGTGGCATCTATAGATCTTGTCTCCTTCTCCCTCACCATCCACAGATAAGCCAGTTTGTGTATTGTTTTGATGTGTTTCCACATGCTGGAAGTCCCGTGGCTGTACTTCTTTGCAGTGCCAGGTGATAAATCTTTGCCACACAGTTTGCATTTCACAAATTGGGCACAAACCTTCTTATACCCTAATGGTATACTAAAAACATGCCACACCTCGCTCTCTTTCCTGGATGGCAATTGTTCTTGTTCATCATCTTCAATGACCTCAGGATCTCCAGATGGAGGTGGAGCACTCCCTTCTGCCATTGCAATTTTTATTTCCAGACAGCAGGTGATGGAAAGTAATGCTTCCACCAGAATAGTTAGAATAAGAATAACTGTTTTAGGGACTGGTTGTATCCAAAAAGAGGTGTCATTTAACATTAACCAATTAAATGTGACCTTTTCTTTTTCACATTGAGTGGGTCAGCGGTTCTTGACCACAGATATGCAGAGCCACTGAAATCGTAAACACTTATTTAAAAATAAAAATAAACTTATAGTACCGATTTTGTGCTTTCAAATATGTTCAGTCTTGTGATATAATTTCAAACAGAGACTCCTATATACTTAAAATAATGTATTTAAAAAATATACCAACGCATCCACAGACTGGAATTGCGGGTAAATTCCGATCACGTGATCACAACAAAAACCATAGAATAGGATCCTTCTGTGTTTGCGGTTCTGCGTAAGTACCGTGCAACCAAACATTTTGTTTTTAAATGTTAAAATTATAAAATTAAATAGTCAGCACTTTCTCTTTCAAGCTAATTTCACTCACTAGTTGTTCATTTAATATTTTTTATACAGATTTTATTTTGCTGCTTCAATGAAATTTTCATTGCATTCTCCTAACTTCATCCCCATTTTTCCTGTGACTTCTGCTTGCCTTTTACCTGTTCATAAAGTGCTCTTGTTCCTTTTTCATATATTACTACAGGACCTACCATTTGCTTTTCCTACTTTCTATCATCTTTTTTTTAAATTTTTACCCATTTTTAAAATCACTATTTCTTTATTTACCTTTATTAGTAATACTTTTTCGTAGCTTTTTCCCCCATATTTTCTGTGCCGTCTCTTTACCATAGTTTCCAGTGGTTTCACCTTGCAATTTCCCTTTTCTTTGCCTTCTACTTGCTTTCTCAAAGTTTTCACTACTTTCTCTTTGTATTTTCCACATGTTATAAGACACAACTCCTAGTTTTGCTATTATAGCGTAGTGTTCCAATCATATAGGGGAGTTGCCGCACGCCCCACTGCGTTTGAAAAACCATAGTAATTCACTGAAAAAAACAAAGGTTACAGGGACATTATAGTTCGGAAATAACATCAAAAACCTTGGCAATGCACTGAAAAAAACAAAGGCTACAGGGACTTTCTAGTTAGGCTCAGATGTCACATGTACAAAACCATAGAAATTCAGCAGTTATAGTTACCTGAGCTAACCATAACTTATGCCCCTACAATGCACTGCTTATGACCTCACATATTACATCAGTCATGACATGGTCTGTACATCACTGATGAAATCGGTGATAAAATCACTGATGACATCTCAAATGACATCACTGATGACATCATTGATGACATCATTCACAGAACCACTCACATACTCAATCACACCCCCTTGCAACCTCCCATATACCCACTCACACACCCATACAGCCACTCACATACCCATTCAGAGACCCATACAACTACTGCTACACAGACATTCGCTCACTCATACAGCTACTCACACAACCACTCACTCACCAATATAGTCACTCACACAGCCTCTCACCCACCCATACAGCTACTGAAAGAGCTACTCACTCACCCATACAGCCACTAATCTTATACATTCATATTTTCACAAAACCACTTAAAACCCATTTACAAGAACTAACACGCAAACTCACTCACTTATACAGACAGTCATAGAGACACTGACTGAACAATACAGCTACTCACATACCCACTCATTTACCCATACACACACCCAAGCAGCCAGTCACTCGCCTTTACAACCACTTACACACCCGCTCACTCACCCATAGAGCTGCTCACACAGCCACTCAGTCACCCATACAGACACTAACAGAATCACTCACTCACCCATACAGACACTCACACAGCCACTCACTCACCCATACAGCCACTCACACACACACACACACACACACACACACACACACACACTCATCCACCCTTACAGCCACTCACACACCAACACATTCACCAATGCAACCCCTCACAGTTACGCACTCACCCATACAGATACTCACACACCCACGTATTTACCCATACAGCTACTCACACAGCCACTTATTCAGTCATACAGCCACTTCCACACCCACTCACACACCCATACAGCCACTCACACAGCCACTCCCACACTGATACAGACAGTCACACAGCCACTTAGATGACATATGTTAGAAACAGTATCACTCATTAGAAGTAGAAAAATAATATCAATTTCACTTACGCAGTAGCTTAGTATATATCTTTAAGTCTCAGAAATATTTTCAAAACACTCACTGTAGGAAAATAGGATCTGCTTTCATGGTTACCCCCATGTTTTGCCTGGTGTCAGTGTGAATTGACTGTAGTTTGCTAGGATCCTTCTAATCAGGACCCCAGCATCTGTGCTCTATCTCCCAAAAGGGCTTTGGTAAGTACTTTTGTACCTCCACAATTGGCTACTGGTGTACCCTTATAAGTCCCTAGTATATGGTACTAAGGTACCCTGGGCATAGGTACACCAGGGGTCTCCCATGGGCTGCAGTATGCATTGGGCCACCCATGGAAGTCCACTTAAACTTAGACTACAGGCCTACAATTGCACATGTGTGAGATGGTGCTTGCACTCCTCTCGACAGATATACATTTCTTATATCTGAGGTCACTGCACTTAAAATCTATAAGTCACCCCTATGGTAAGCCCTTCAATCCTGAGGGCAGCGTGATTGGTTATAATTGTGAGAGTGCCCTAGCATGAGCAGGATACCCCTACAAACCCCTGAGTAGATTCTCCAGGCTTTGTAAGTGTGGTCAGTAATTCTAAGACATATAGTGGACATCAGTCAATAAGAGATGTCAAACTATATAATGGCTGCACCAAACCTAGTCATGTTTGGTATCAAACATGTTGGAAACATACCACAACACCAATTCCGGTGTTGGAGGTATGATCCCATGCACTTGGGGTACCGGTAGGGGAGCCCTCTGTACTCCCGGTTACAGCGTTTCAGGGTCTGACAGCAAGCTAGTGCTGCTGCCAACCACAGACCCTGTTTTGCCCTCCTGCTGCTGAGCTGAGCTCGAGCAGGGGAAGGTAGAACAATAGGTTTCCTGTCAAAGGGAGGTATGACCACCTCCCAGACAGGACTTATTGTATTGGGCCGGGCTGGAGGTGCTTTCCAGTGCCACCAGACTGCATTGAAGGGCACAAATGGTGCCCTCACTGCATACTCTGGTTTGAGCCAGTTCAGGAACCCTTGGTTCCCGCTTTGGTACAAAACTGGACTAAGGACAGGGGAGTATTCTCCCCTCTGTCCAGACGCTCATCTGGGAGGGATCCTGGAGTCGTCCCAACACTTTCCTTGGGTATTTAAGGGCTCTCCCGCGGGTGGGCCCTCAGATTCAGGCATTTAGGAGTAGCAAAGTTAGAATTGCTAACTTTACTACTCCTAAACTGAGAAAAATCCTAACTTTACTACTCCTAAATGCCTTTTGTGAATACCGAAAGTCGTAAAGTTAGGATTTTTCCTCAGTTTAGGAGTAATAAAGTTAGGAATCCTAACTTTACTACTCCTAAATGCCTTTTGTGAATACCGAAAGTCGTAAAGTTAGGATTTTGTCTCAGATTACTTTTGTGAATCGGGCCCTTGGACTTTGTTGGACTTTGCCTGGAACCGAGGCTTCATCGTGGAAGACTCCTGCTGCTCCTGGTCTCACTGTTCTTCAAGTCTTCTGCCTCGTCTGTGTCTGTGCTCAGATTCTCCAGAAGACCTGTGGGTATCCAGGACATCCAAAGAAATCTCGCTTGGAGACACTCCCCTGCATCTGCAGGCACTGCAACAAAGCTGACCGGTCTGCTGCTCCTGTTGTCCTACGGACTTCCCAAGGCCCAGAAACACAGGTGGTGGTTCTGTGGCTCTCCAAAGGCCTGACCTGTCTTCCCTGCAGTTTGAAGGACAGCATCTCTCGTCGAAGCTGCTGGGACCAAACACCTGTGCACCGCATTTACTTGCTGTTTCCAAGGCTCGTTGGTTCTTCACTTCAGAGATCTTCGAGCTACAAGAAGCTCCAGCCTCCAGCACCTCATCCCTGTAAGATCAGCATCCTCACTGCACCCCTTGCACCGTGGCCTCCATTTTTGATGAGCTGCTTGAGATCCTCTTGCGACTCCTGTGTCATCAGCCTGGAGGTCCTCTTGAGGGTTTTCTCCTGTTGTTGCCAGTTCCCCTGCTTGCTCAGGGCCTGCTCTGATTCTCCTGCACTTGGTGAGTCCCTTGGACCTTGCTGGTCCCAACGATTGCATCTTGTAATTTTCCACGCCAGTTGCAGCTATGAAGGCTTGTTGGTGTTACTGCCAGACACGGACCATCTAGACACTGACATCTGACATGGGACAGCTTGTGTACAGCCCTGGTCTTCCTTAGAGCCGCCTTGTCCCCACAGCTGCAGCAACAAGGTCCTTGTCAACTCTCCTGAGCTACATGCCAAGGGTGGGCATTGTGCTCCTGTGCCTCCTGGTCACATCCGAATGGCATAGACTCTGTTCTCTCTGCTTGCAGGTTCACCTCTTCATGAATCTACCCTTGGATTCCACCAAGCGTCTTCAGAGACTTCTCCAGAGGCCTTTCTTCCAAAGTCTTCCATTGTCGTCTACGGTAGGTTCCGACGTCACTTCCCCACTATGCACCCAGCTTCCCTGGTGCAACTAACCTGGACCCTGGGGCATTCTACGGGTGAGGTGGCTCTCCAACCTTCCATCCTCCAAAGGGTTTCTTAGGGGTCCTCTGGGAAGAGTCCTTTTCTTTAAAACTGCAAACACGACTTCTCCATTGACTTCCATTGGGCACACAGCTGTGTTTCCACTGTGCACACAGCCTCCGTGGTGTTCCTGGATACTTACATTGGGTGGTTCCTGGTTCTCCCAGCTCCCCTGAGTCCGTTGGTCCAAGTTCCGTTCTTCCTTACAGTTCACATTTCACTTATTTATTATATGGTTTGTTCTCCCCCTGGAGGCCAGTGTATATTTGTGCTACTTACCTGATTTCTTTGAAGTATTTTCGTATGTATTGTTGTTCCCTCCGGTTTGGAGATATACCAATGTGATAGTGATTGTGTAGTGTAATAAAGAGCCTTATTTGTTACAAACACTGTGTAGTTTGTTTTCATCTAATCTACACTATTGATTGAAGGTGGTAAAAGAAGCTGTTTTACACTCCTTTTATTTAAGCCTGAAGGCTACTCTCCACAGATGCCACTTTGAGAGCCTAAGGTTATCAAAGACCACTAAAAGCACCATAAGAGTTGCCTGGATGAGTGCAAGGTGCATCACCACTTTAAGTGTGCACCATATACTAACCTAGCCTCCTACACTCACACTCACTGCATGATGTATTCAGTGATGTCATTTGAGATGTATTCAGTGATGTCACTGATCATGTCATGAGTGATGTAATATGTGAGGTCATAAGCAGTTCATTGCAGGGGCATAAGTTATAGTTAGCTCAGGTAACTATAACTGTTGAATTTCTATGGTTTTGTATGTGCAAAATCTGAGCCTAAATATAATGTCCCTGTAACATTTGTTTTTTTCAATAAACAAATAAATATATATATATATATATTCACTGAAAAAACCATAGGTTTTAGGGACAGTTATAGTTAGTTGGACATTGCACTCGTACAAAACCCGTGAAATTCCCCTGTTATAGTTAGTTCAGCTAACTATAACTCGCGCCCCGCAATGCACTGCTGATGACGTCACATATTACATCACTCATGACATGGTCAGTGACATCACTGATGACATCACTGATGACATCTCAAATGACATCACTGATGACATCACTGATGACATCATCCAGTGACTGTGTGTTTCTGTAAAGTTTAAATATGTTTAATATATATAGGGAAAGGCGTATTGAAGAATGAGTGGGTGTATAAGTGTCTGAATGGATGATTTAGTACGTGAGTGACTGACTCTACAAGTGAGTGATTAAACGTATCTTACTGAATGCATGGGTTAGTGACTAAACTGTGTGAATGTCTGTATCCGTCTGTTTGTTGGTGTGTAAGTGGATGCATGGATTTGCGAATAGCTACATGAGTGTCTATATGGGTTATTTATTGGTTCTCTGAGTATCTGTATGGCTGCCTGAGTGTTTGTGTGGGTGGGGTGTGTGTGACTCTGTACATGGATGTGTGAGTGGGTGATTCACTGGGTGCATGATTTCAAGAGTGCATCTGTGATGGACTGCTTGGGTGGGTGAGTGTGTGTATGGGTGTGTTAGTCAGTGAATGTATATCTCAGTGGTACATGTGCAAGTAACTACATATGTAAAAGGCAGTATATATGTGTGTTAGAGTATTTAAATGGCTATAAGTGAGAGTGTGTTATTGTGAGAGTGGCTGTATGGATGCGTGTGTGCTTGTATCAGTTATTGTATAAGAGCGTAAGAATGTGCTAGTATTTGTATGAGTAAGTGAGCTGGTGTGTGTATAACTGTATAGGTGAGTAAATGGGTGTGTGATTAATTTTTTGCATGACTGACTAGGTGTGTGAGTACCTCTATGGATGAGTGGCGGTGTGTGAGTGTTTATATAGGTGTATGAGTGCATATGATAGTCCTGTACTGAGTGACTGTAAGTATGAGTGACTGTACGGGTGAGTGAGTGGATGTGTGTGTAGACCTAAGAATCAGTGAGTGGGTATGTAGTTTTTTGGTGTTGGAGTGTCTATGGTTTTGAGAATGGCAGTCTGTAATTTAGAGTGGGTGTATCAAAAGTTATATTAGGGTGTGAGAAGATGCATGAAATTATCACATGGATGATGTCATCAGTGATGTCATTTGAGATGTCATCAGTGATGTCATCAGTGATGTCACTGACCATGTCATGAGTGATGTAATATGTGACGTCATCAGCAGTGCATTGCGGGGCGCGAGTTATAGTTAGCTGAACTAACTATAACAGGGGAATTTCACGGGTTTTGTACGAGTGCAATGTCCAACTAACTATAACTGTCCCTAAAACCTATGGTTTTTTCAGTGAATTTCAAAGGTTTTTTAAATGCTAATTTCTAACTATAACGTGTCTGAAACCTATGGTTTTTTCAGTGAATTTCAAAGGTTTTTTAAATGCTAATTTCTAACTATAACGTGCCTGAAACCTATGGTTTTTTCAGTGAATTTCAAAGGTTTTTTAAATGCTAATTTCTAACTATAACGTGCCTGAAACCTATGGTTTTTTCAGTGAATTTCAAAGGATTTTTAAATGCTAATTTCTAACTATAACGTGCTTGAAACCTATGATTTTTAAGTGAATTTCAAAGGTTTTTTAAATGCTAGTTTCTAACTATGCCAACAGAGGTAGGACATGTGAAGAAAGAAGAAAAACGCACTGAAAGAAGCAAAAGATGTGCAGAAAGAACCAACAGAGGAGCAGAAAGAGGCCTTGTAGCAAAATCATCCTGTGCCCACAACTTTTTCAGACGGGTACTGGTGGTAACTGACTCTGACTAACCAGAGGTGAAGGGAGGGGCCTGAGGTGACATGTGTGCAAACGCGCTCCATGGCGCGTTTTAAGTTGCGGGATTAAGTCCCCTTGAATCCTGAGGGTCCCTGGGGCCCAACTAGCTCCCCCAGGTGCCTACAGTTAGGACCACAGAGCTGAGTTGCAGAGAGGCGTTCCGAGGCCACGCACCTTTTTCACCTCTCTGCAACGCAACTCTGTTGTGCTTACTGAAGGTACCTGGTGGGCTAGTTGGCCCCCAGGATTCAAAGGGAATTAACTCCCCAACTTAAAACGCACCACAGGGCGTGTTTGCGCACATGTCACCTGAGGCCACGCCCCTCCCTCCACCACTGTGCAAACGCGCCCCGTGGCGCGTTTTAAGTTGGGGGATTAGGTCACCTTGAATCCTGAGAGTCCCTGGGGCCCAACCAGCCCACCAGGTACTTCCAGTAAGCACCACAGGCCTGCGTTGCAACGCCTGTAACAAATTGTGCAGTTGTGTTTAGGTAGTGAAGAGAGTCGTGCTGGGGGTAGTGTTTTAGGGTTTAGGGTAGTGCAGTGGTGTTTGTGTAGTGTAGGGGGTCATGCTGGGGGTAGATTTAGGGTTAAGGGTAGTGCAGTGGTGTTTGTGTAGTGTAGGGGGTCATGCTGGGGGTAGATTTAGGGTTTAGGGTAGTGCAGTGGTGTTTGGGTAGTGTAGGGAGTCGTCCTGGGGGAGTGTTTTAGGTTTAGGGTAGTACATTGGTGTTTGGGTAGTGTAGGGGGTTGTGCTGGGGTTAGTGTTTTAGGGTTTTAGGGTTTAGGGTAGTGCAGTGGTGTTTGGGTAGTGTAGGGGGTCGTGCTGGGGGAGTGTTTTAGGTTTAGGGCAGTGCAGTGGTGTTCGGGTAGTGTAGGCGGTCGTGCTGGGGGAGTGTTTTAGGGTTTAGGGCAGTGCAGTCGTGTTCGGGTAGTGTAGGGGGTCGTGCTGGGGGAGTATTTTAGGGTTTAGGGTAGTGCAGTGGTGTTCGGGTAGTGTAGGGGGTCATGCTGGGGGTAGTGTTCTAGGGTTTAGGGCAGTGCAGTGGTGTTCGGGCAGTGTAGGGGTCGTGCTGGGGGTGGTGTTTTAGGGTTTAGGGCAGTGCAGTAGTGTTCGGGCAGTGTAGGGGGTCGTGCTGGGGGTGGTGTTTCAGGGTTTAGGGCAGTGCAGTGGTGTTCGGGCAGTGTAGGGGTCGTGCAGGGGGTGGTGTTTCAGGGTTTAGGGCAGTGCAGTGGTGTTCGGGCAGTGTAGGGGGTTGTGCAGGGGTGGTGTTTCAGGGTTTAGGGCAGTGGTGTTCGGGCAGTGTAGGGGGTCATGCTGGGGTGGTGTTTCAGGGTTTGGGGCAGTGCAGTGGTGTTCGAGCAGTAAAGGGGGTCATGCTGGGGGTGGTGTTTCAGGGTTTAGGGCAGTGCAGTGGTGTTCGGGCAGTGTAGGGGCGGTGCAGGGGTGGCGTTTCAGGGTTTAGGGCAGTGCAGTGGTGTTCGGGCAGTGTAGGGGTGGTGCAGGGGTGGTGTTTCAGGGTTTAGGGCAGTGCAGTGGTGTTCGGGCAGTGTAGGGGGTCGTGCAGGGGGTGGTGTTTCAGGGTTTAGGGCAGTGCAGTGGTGTTCGGGCAGTGTAGGAGGCGGTGCAGGGGGTGGTGTTTCAGGGTTTAGGGCAGTACAGTGGTGTTCAGGCATTGTAGGGGGTGGTGCTGGGGCTGGTGTTTCAGGGTTTAGGGCAGTGCAGTGGTGTTCGGGCAGTGTAGGGGTCGTGCTGGGGCTGGTGTTTCAGGGTTTAGGGCAGTGCAGTGGTGTTAGGGCAGTGTAGTGGGTCGTGCTGGGGCTGGTGTTTCAGGGTTTAGGGCAGTGCAGTGGTGTTCGGGCAGTGTAGGGGGTCATGCTGGGGCTGGTGTTTCAGGGTTTAGGGCAGTGCAGTGGTGTTCGGGCAGTGTAGGGGGTCTTGCTGGGGCTGGTGTTTCAGAGTCTAGGGAAATGCAGTGGTGTTTGGACAGTGTAGGGGGTCTTGCTGGGGCTGGTGTTTCAGGGTTTAGGGCAGTGCAGTGGTGTTCGGGCAGTGTAGGGGGTCGTGATGGGGGTGGTGTTTCAGGGTTTAGGCAGTGCAGTGGTGTTCGGGTAGTGTAGGGGGTCGTGCTGGGGGAGTGTTTTAGGGTTTAGGGCAGTGCAGTCGTGTTCGGGTAGTGTAGGGGTTGTGCTGGGGGAGTATTTTAGGGTTTAGGGTAGTGCAGTGGTGTTCGGGTAGTGTAGGGGTCATGCTGGGGGTAGTGTTCTAGGGTTTAGGGCAGGACAGTGGTGTTCGGGCAGTGTAGGGGGTCGTGTTGGGGGTGGTGTTTTAGGGTTTAGGGCAGTGCAGTGGTGTTCGGGCAGTGTAGGGGGTCGTGCTGGGGGTGGTGTTTCAGGGTTTAGGGCAGTGCAGTGGTGTTCGGGCAGTGTAGGGGGTCGTGCAGGGGTGGTGTTTCAGGGTTTAGGGCAGTGCAGTGGTGTTCGGGCAGTGTAGGGGGTTGCGCAGGGGTGGTGTTTCAGGGTTTAGGGCAGTGGTGTTCGGGCAGTGTAGGGGGTCATGCTGGGGGTGGTGTTTCAGGTCCACACTTAGAAGAATTTCCAAGTGAAACCAATCAATGTTAGCCTATGAAGGAAATTCAAGTTACCGGTAAGTACGGTTAAAATTACTTTTGAGGATCAGTACTGGGCTGAAAGATGCAGCACTGAGGTCTCTCCTGATAACAGGTGAGTAAATCGGAATTCGTATTTCGGCTGATTTTAGAGGAATATTTTAAAGTTCCAAAACTCCACACTTAGAAGAATTTCCAAGTGAAACCAGTCAATGTTAGCCTATGGAAGGAAATTTAAGTTACTGGTAAGTACGGTTAAAATTACTTTTGAGGATCAGTACTGGGCTGAAAGATGCAGCACTGAGGTCTCTCCTGTTAACAGGTGAGTAAATCAGAATTCGGATTTCGGCTGATTTTAGAGGAATATTTGTATGTTTAAAAAATCAACACTTAGAAACTTTTTCAGCAAAAAGCAGGCAATGATATCCTATGGAAGGAAATTCAAGTTACTGGTAAGTACGGTTAAAATTACTTTTGAGGATCAGTACTGGGCTGAAAGATGCAGCACTGAGGTCTCTCCTGATAACAGGTGAGTAAATCGGAATTCGTATTTCGGCTGATTTTAGAGGAATATTTTAAAGTTCCAAAACTCCACACTTAGAAGAATTTCCAAGTGAAACCAGTCAATGTTAGCCTATGGATGAAATTCAAGTTACTGGTAAGTACGGTTAAAATTACTTTTGAGGATCAGTACTGGGCTGAAAGATGCAGCACTGAGGTCTCTCCTGATAACAGGTGAGTAAATCGGAATTCGTATTTCGGCTGATTTTAGAGGAATATTTTAAAGTTCCAAAACTCCACACTTAGAAGAATTTCCAAGTGAAACCAGTCAATGTTAGCCTAAGAAGGAAATTCAAGTTACCGGTAAGTACGGTTAAAATTACTTTTCAGGACCAGTACTGGGCTGAAAGATGCAGCACTGAGGTCTCTCCTGATAACAGGTGAGTAAATCAGAATTCGGATTTCGGCTGATTTTAGAGGAATATTTGTATGTTTAAAAAATCAACACTTAGAAACTTTTTCAGCAAAAAGCAGGCAATGATATCTTATGGAAGGAAATTCAAGTTACTGGTAAGTACGGTTAAAATTACTTTTGAGGATCAGTACTGGGCTGAAAGATGCAGCACTGAGGTCTCTCCTGATAACAGGTGAGTAAATCGGAATTCGTATTTCGGCTGATTTTAGAGGAATATTTTAAAGTTCCAAAACTCCACACTTAGAAGAATTTCCAAGTGAAACCAGTCAATGTTAGCCTATGGAATGAAATTCAAGTTACTGGTAAGTACGGTTAAATTACTTTTCAGGATTAGTACTGGGCTGAAAGATGCAGCACTGAGGTCTCTCCTGATAACAGGTGAGTAAATCAGAATTCGGATTTCGGCTGATTTTAGAGGAATATTTGTATGTTTCAAAAATCAACACAGAAACTTTTTCAGCAAAAAGCAGGCAATGATATCCTATGGAAGGAAATTCAAGTTACTGGTAAGTACGGTTAAAATTACTTTTGAGGATCAGTACTGGGCTGAAAGATGCAGCACTGAGGTCTCTCCTGATAACAGGTGAGTAAATCGGAATTCAGTATTTCGGCTGATTTTAGAGGAATATTTTAAAGTTCCAAAACTCCACACTTAGAAGAATTTCCAAGTGAAACCAGTCAATGTTAGCCTATGAAGGAAATTCAAGTTACCGGTAAGTACGGTTAAAATTACTTTTGAGGATCAGTACTGGGCTGAAAGATGCAGCACTGAGGTCTCTCCTGATAACAGGTGAGTAAATCGGAATTCGTATTTCGGCTGATTTTAGAGGAATATTTTAAAGTTCCAAAACTCCACACTTAGAAGAATTTCCAAGTGAAACCAGTCAATGTTAGCCTATGAAGGAAATTCAAGTTACCGGTAAGTACGGTTAAAATTACTTTTGAGGATCAGTACTGGGCTGAAAGATGCAGCACTGAGGTCTCTCCTGATAACAGGTGAGTAAATCGGAATTCGTATTTCGGCTGATTTTAGAGGAATATTTTAAAGTTCCAAAACTCCACACTTAGAAGAATTTCCAAGTGAAACCAGTCAATGTTAGCCTATGAAGGAAATTCAAGTTACCGGTAAGTACGGTTAAAATTACTTTTCAGGACCAGAACTGGGCTGAAAGATGCAGCACTGAGGTCTCTCCTGATAACAGGTGAGTAAATCGGAATTCGTATTTCGGCTGATTTTAGAGGAATATTTTAAAGTTCCAAAACTCCACACTTAGAAGAATTTCCAAGTGAAACCAGTCAATGTTAGCCTATGGAAGGAAATTCAAGTTACTGGTAAGTACGGTTAAAATTACTTTTGAGGATCAGTACTGGGCTGAAAGATGCAGCACTGAGGTCTCTCCTGATAACAGGTGAGTAAATCGGAATTCGTATTTCGGCTGATTTTAGAGGAATATTTTAAAGTTCCAAAACTCCACACTTAGAAGAATTTCCAAGTGAAACCAGTCAATGTTAGCCTATGGAAGGAAATTCAAGTTACTGGTAAGTACGGTTAAAATTACTTTTGAGGATCAGTACTGGGCTGAAAGATGCATCACTGAGGTCTCTCCTGATAACAGGTGAGTAAATCAGAATTCGGATTTCGGCTGATTTTAGAGGAATATTTGTATGTTTAAAAAATCAACACTTAGAAACTTTTTCAGCAAAAAGCAGGCAATGATATCTTATGGAAGGAAATTCAAGTTACTGGTAAGTACGGTTAAAATTACTTTTGAGGATCAGTACTGGGCTGAAAGATGCAGCACTGAGGTCTCTCCTGATAACAGGTGAGTAAATCGGAATTCGTATTTCGGCTGATTTTAGAGGAATATTTTAAAGTTCCAAAACTCCACACTTAGAAGAATTTCCAAGTGAAACCAGTCAATGTTAGCCTATGGAATGAAATTCAAGTTACTGGTAAGTACGGTTAAATTACTTTTCAGGATTAGTACTGGGCTGAAAGATGCAGCACTGAGGTCTCTCCTGATAACAGGTGAGTAAATCAGAATTCGGATTTCGGCTGATTTTAGAGGAATATTTGTATGTTTCAAAAATCAACACAGAAACTTTTTCAGCAAAAAGCAGGCAATGATATCCTATGGAAGGAAATTCAAGTTACTGGTAAGTAAGGTTAAAATTACTTTTGAGGATCAGTACTGGGCTGAAAGATGCAGCACTGAGGTCTCTCCTGATAACAGGTGAGTAAATCGGAATTCGTATTTCGGCTGATTTTAGAGGAATATTTTAAAGTTCCAAAACTCCACACTTAGAAGAATTTCCAAGTGAAACCAGTCAATGTTAGCCTATGAAGGAAATTCAAGTTACCGGTAAGTACGGTTAAAATTACTTTTGAGGATCAGTACTGGGCTGAAAGATGCAGCACTGAGGTCTCTCCTGATAACAGGTGAGTAAATCGGAATTCGCATTTCGGCTGATTTTAGAGGAATATTTTAAATTTCCAAAACTCCACACTTAGAAGAATTTCCAAGTGAAACCAGTCAATGTTAGCCTATGAAGGAAATTCAAGTTACCGGTAAGTACGGTTAAAATTACTTTTGAGGATCAGTACTGGGCTGAAAGATGCAGCACTGAGGTCTCTCCTGATAACAGGTGAGTAAATCGGAATTCGTATTTCGGCTGATTTTAGAGGAATATTTTAAAGTTCCAAAACTCCACACTTAGAAGAATTTCCAAGTGAAACCAGTCAATGTTAGCCTATGAAGGAAATTCAAGTTACCGGTAAGTACGGTTAAAATTACTTTTCAGGACCAGAACTGGGCTGAAAGATGCAGCACTGAGGTCTCTCCTGATAACAGGTGAGTAAATCGGAATTCGTATTTCGGCTGATTTTAGAGGAATATTTTAAAGTTCCAAAACTCCACACTTAGAAGAATTTCCAAGTGAAACCAGTCAATGTTAGCCTATGGAAGGAAATTCAAGTTACTGGTAAGTACGGTTAAAATTACTTTTGAGGATCAGTACTGGGCTGAAAGATGCAGCACTGAGGTCTCTCCTGATAACAGGTGAGTAAATCGGAATTCGTATTTCGGCTGATTTTAGAGGAATATTTTAAAGTTCCAAAACTCCACACTTAGAAGAATTTCCAAGTGAAACCAGTCAATGTTAGCCTATGGAAGGAAATTCAAGTTACTGGTAAGTACGGTTAAAATTACTTTTGAGGATCAGTACTGGGCTGAAAGATGCATCACTGAGGTCTCTCCTGATAACAGGTGAGTAAATCAGAATTCGGATTTCGGCTGATTTTAGAGGAATATTTGTATGTTTAAAAAATCAACACTTAGAAACTTTTTCAGCAAAAAGCAGGCAATGATATCCTATGGAAGGAAATTCAAGTTACTGGTAAGTACGGTTAAAATTACTTTTGAGGATCAGTACTGGGCTGAAAGATGCAGCACTGAGGTCTCTCCTGATAACAGGTGAGTAAATCGAAATTCGTATTTCGGCTGATTTTAGAGGAATATTTTAAAGTTCCAAAACTTCACACTTAGAAGAATTTCCAAGTGAAACCAGTCAATGTTAGCCTATGGAAGGAAATTCAAGTTACTGGTAAGTACGGTTAAAATTACTTTTGAGGATCAGTACTGGGCTGAAAGATGCAGCACTGAGGTCTCTCCTGATAACAGGTGAGTAAATCGGAATTCGTATTTCGGCTGATTTTAGAGGAATATTTTAAAGTTCCAAAACTCCACACTTAGAAGAATTTCCAAGTGAAACCAGTCAATGTTAGCCTAAGAAGGAAATTCAAGTTACCGGTAAGTACGGTTAAAATTACTTTTCAGGACCAGTACTGGGCTGAAAGATGCAGCACTGAGGTCTCTCCTGATAACAGGTGAGTAAATCAGAATTCGGATTTCGGCTGATTTTAGAGGAATATTTGTATGTTTAAAAAATCAACACTTAGAAACTTTTTCCGCAAAAAGCAGGCAATGATATCCTATGGAAGGAAATTCAAGTTACTGGTAAGTACGGTTAAAATTACTTTTGAGGATCAGTACTGGGCTGAAAGATGCAGCACTGAGGTCTCTCCTGATAACAGGTGAGTAAATCAGAATTCGGATTTCGGCTGATTTTAGAGGAATATTTGTATGTTTAAAAAATCAACACTTAGAAACTTTTTCAGCAAAAGCAGGCAATGATATCCTATGGAAGGAAATTCAAGTTACTGGTAAGTACGGTTAAAATTACTTTTGAGGATCAGTACTGGGCTGAAAGATGCAGCACTGAGGTCTCTCCTGATAACAGGTGAGTAAATCGGAATTCGTATTTCGGCTGATTTTAGAGGAATATTTTAAAGTTCCAAAACTTCACACTTAGAAGAATTTCCAAGTGAAACCAGTCAATGTTAGCCTATGGAAGGAAATTCAAGTTACTGGTAAGTACGGTTAAAATTACTTTTGAGGATCAGTACTGGGCTGAAAGATGCAGCACTGAGGTCTCTCCTGATAACAGGTGAGTAAATCGGAATTCGTATTTCGGCTGATTTTAGAGGAATATTTTAAAGTTCCAAAACTCCACACTTAGAAGAATTTCCAAGTGAAACCAGTCAATGTTAGCCTATGGATGAAATTCAAGTTACTGGTAAGTACGGTTAAAATTACTTTTGAGGATCAGTACTGGGCTGAAAGATGCAGCACTGAGGTCTCTCCTGATAACAGGTGAGTAAATCGGAATTCGTATTTCGGCTGATTTTAGAGGAATATTTTAAAGTTCCAAAACTCCACACTTAGAAGAATTTCCAAGTGAAACCAGTCAATGTTAGCCTAAGAAGGAAATTCAAGTTACCGGTAAGTACGGTTAAAATTACTTTTCAGGACCAGTACTGGGCTGAAAGATGCAGCACTGAGGTCTCTCCTGATAACAGGTGAGTAAATCAGAATTCGGATTTCGGCTGATTTTAGAGGAATCTTTGTATGTTTAAAAAATCAACACTTAGAAACTTTTTCAGCAAAAAGCAGGCAATGATATCTTATGGAAGGAAATTCAAGTTACTGGTAAGTACGGTTAAAATTACTTTTGAGGATCAGTACTGGGCTGAAAGATGCAGCACTGAGGTCTCTCCTGATAACAGGTGAGTAAATCGGAATTCGTATTTCGGCTGATTTTAGAGGAATATTTTAAAGTTCCAAAACTCCACACTTAGAAGAATTTCCAAGTGAAACCAGTCAATGTTAGCCTATGGAATGAAATTCAAGTTACTGGTAAGTACGGTTAAATTACTTTTCAGGATTAGTACTGGGCTGAAAGATGCAGCACTGAGGTCTCTCCTGATAACAGGTGAGTAAATCAGAATTCGGATTTCGGCTGATTGTAGAGGAATATTTGTATGTTTCAAAAATCAACACAGAAACTTTTTCAGCAAAAAGCAGGCAATGATATCCTATGGAAGGAAATTCAAGTTACTGGTAAGTACGGTTAAAATTACTTTTGAGGATCAGTACTGGGCTGAAAGATGCAGCACTGAGGTCTCTCCTGATAACAGGTGAGTAAATCGGAATTCGTATTTCGGCTGATTTTAGAGGAATATTTTAAAGTTCCAAAACTCCACACTTAGAAGAATTTCCAAGTGAAACCAGTCAATGTTAGCCTATGAAGGAAATTCAAGTTACCGGTAAGTACGGTTAAAATTACTTTTGAGGATCAGTACTGGGCTGAAAGATGCAGCACTGAGGTCTCTCCTGATAACAGGTGAGTAAATCGGAATTCGCATTTCGGCTGATTTTAGAGGAATATTTTAAAGTTCCAAAACTCCACACTTAGAAGAATTTCCAAGTGAAACCAGTCAATGTTAGCCTATGAAGGAAATTCAAGTTACCGGTAAGTACGGTTAAAATTACTTTTGAGGATCAGTACTGGGCTGAAAGATGCAGCACTGAGGTCTCTCCTGATAACAGGTGAGTAAATCGGAATTCGTATTTCGGCTGATTTTAGAGGAATATTTTAAAGTTCCAAAACTCCACACTTAGAAGAATTTCCAAGTGAAACCAGTCAATGTTAGCCTATGAAGGAAATTCAAGTTACCGGTAAGTACGGTTAAAATTACTTTTCAGGACCAGAACTGGGCTGAAAGATGCAGCCCTGAGGTCTCTCCTGATAACAGGTGAGTAAATCGGAATTCGTATTTCGGCTGATTTTAGAGGAATATTTTAAAGTTCCAAAACTCCACACTTAGAAGAATTTCCAAGTGAAACCAGTCAATGTTAGCCTATGGAAGGAAATTCAAGTTACTGGTAAGTACGGTTAAAATTACTTTTGAGGATCAGTACTGGGCTGAAAGATGCAGCACTGAGGTCTCTCCTGATAACAGGTGAGTAAATCGGAATTCGTATTTCGGCTGATTTTAGAGGAATATTTTAAAGTTCCAAAACTCCACACTTAGAAGAATTTCCAAGTGAAACCAGTCAATGTTAGCCTATGGAAGGAAATTCAAGTTACTGGTAAGTACGGTTAAAATTACTTTTGAGGATCAGTACTGGGCTGAAAGATGCATCACTGAGGTCTCTCCTGATAACAGGTGAGTAAATCAGAATTCGGATTTCGGCTGATTTTAGAGGAATATTTGTATGTTTAAAAATCAACACTTAGAAACTTTTTCAGCAAAAAGCAGGCAATGATATCCTATGGAAGGAAATTCAAGTTACTGGTAAGTACGGTTAAAATTACTTTTGAGGATCAGTACTGGGCTGAAAGATGCAGCACTGAGGTCTCTCCTGATAACAGGTGAGTAAATCGGAATTCGTATTTCGGCTGATTTTAGAGGAATATTTTAAAGTTCCAAAACTTCACACTTAGAAGAATTTCCAAGTGAAACCAGTCAATGTTAGCCTATGGAAGGAAATTCAAGTTACTGGTAAGTACGGTTAAAATTACTTTTGAGGATCAGTACTGGGCTGAAAGATGCAGCACTGAGGTCTCTCCTGATAACAGGTGAGTAAATCGGAATTCGTATTTCGGCTGATTTTAGAGGAATATTTTAAAGTTCCAAAACTCCACACTTAGAAGAATTTCCAAGTGAAACCAGTCAATGTTAGCCTAAGAAGGAAATTCAAGTTACCGGTAAGTACGGTTAAAATTACTTTTCAGGACCAGTACTGGGCTGAAAGATGCAGCACTGAGGTCTCTCCTGATAACAGGTGAGTAAATCAGAATTCGGATTTCGGCTGATTTTAGAGGAATATTTGTATGTTTAAAAATCAACACTTTGAAACTTTTTCAGCAAAAAGCAGGCAATGATATCCTATGGAAGGAAATTCAAGTTACTGGTAAGTACGGTTAAAATTACTTTTGAGGATCAGTACTGGGCTGAAAGATGCAGCACTGAGGTCTCTCCTGATAACAGGTGAGTAAATCGGAATTCGTATTTCGGCTGATTTTAGAGGAATATTTTAAAGTTCCAAAACTCCACACTTAGAAGAATTTCCAAGTGAAACCAGTCAATGTTAGCCTATGGAATGAAATTCAAGTTACTGGTAAGTACGGTTAAAATTACTTTTCAGGATTAGTACTGGGCTGAAAGATGCAGCACTGAGGTCTCTCCTGATAACAGGTGAGTAAATCAGAATTCGTATTTCGGCTGATTTTAGAGGAATATTTGCACAATGGTGAAGGGAGGGGCGGGGCCTGAGGTGACATCTGTGCAAACGCGCCCGTGGCCACACCCCCTTTTACACCTCTCTGCAACGCAGCTCTGTGGCGCTTTCTGGACGTACCTGTTGGGCTAGTTGGCCCCAGGGACCCTCAGGATTGAAGAGGATTTAATTCCCCATCTTAAAACGCGCCACGGGGCCTGTTTGCACACATGTCACCTGAAGCCCCGCCCCTCCCTTCACCACTGTGCAAACGCGCCCCGTGGCGCGTTTTAAGTCGGGGATTAACTCCCTTGAATCCTGAGGGTCCCTGGGGTGCAACTAGCCCACCATATACCTCCAAAGCGCCATAGAGCTGCGTTGCAGAGAGGTGTAAAAGGGCGTGGCCTCTGTACACCTCTCTGCAAGGCAGCCCCTGGCGCATACTGGAGGTTCCTGGTGGGCTAGTTGGCCCCCAGGGACCCCCAGTATTCAAGGGGAATTCGTCTCTCTCTGCAAACGCGCCAGGGGCGTGTTTGCAGAGTTGTGAAGGAAGGGGGCGGGCCTACGGGCCCGATCGTTTTTTTTTTTGTTTTTTTCCTCCTGAAGGGGGCTGTGTGGCCCCCTTCCTTTTTTCCTATTTTTAGGCCCTGGGGACCCCATCCCCCAGGGCCTTTCCCCTTTTTTAAATTAAAATAAATAAAAAAACGGGAAGGGGGCCGCGTGGCTCCCCTTCCCTGGGCCTTTATTGGCCCCGGGGACCCCATCCCCGGGCATGGCCTCTTTTTTTTTTATTTGGAGGGGGCTGCGTGGCTCCCTCCTCAGGCCATTTAAGGCCCCGGGACCCCATCCCCGGGGCCGGCCTTGCACTTTTTTTTTTTTTTTTTAATTTATGTTACTTTGGGGAGGGGGCTGCGTGGCCCCCTCCGTGGCCACTTATGGCCCCGGGGACCCCATCCCCGGGGCCTGGCCTCTCGTTGGGGACTGTGGGGGTCCCTAAGCCCCCACAGTCCCGCCGGCTCCCCGTGTCCTACGGAGCCGGCATTGCTTTACACATGGGGAGCTGCTAAGATGCTGCTCCCCATGTGGAAAGTATCGGCTTTGGATATTGGAAGAGAGAGCAGGTTTCCTGCCTCTCTTCCAATATCCAAAGCAAGTTTGCAATGACAGGACGGGAGCCTCGCGGCAAACAGCAGTGTCCCGGGGGTAGGCACCCCGGGACACTGCAGGAGCCAGCCCTGGGGGTGGCGGTCCCCAGGGCCATCAAGGGCTCCAGGAGGGCCGCGCGGCCCCTCCCTACATTTTGAAAGCCCCGGGAGGTGGTGGTCCCTGGGCTCTGGGGTCCAAAACGGACCCCCATTTTAATTTTTCTTAGTGCCCCGGGAGGTGGTGGTCCTCGGGCGTGTGGGGCTGGAGCCCCCACACAGGTTTTTTTAAATAAAAAGAAGCCCTGGGAGGTGGCGGTCCTCGGGGCTGCAGGAGGGCTCAGAGCCCTCCCGCACCATTATACATAAAGCCCCGGGGGTGGTGGTCCCCGGGCTTGGGGGCCCTTAGAGGCCCCCACACATAAAATTACCCCCCAGCATGCCCCCGGGACTTGGCCCACCCGGGCCACTACATCGAGCGCTGGAGACCGCGCTCGATTTTTTTTTCGGCAGGGTTCGCGCTCCCTGAGCGCATCCTGCCGATTTTTAAAAAAATAAAAAAAAATTTTGCCCAGGGGTCCTTGTGGGACCCCCTGAGCAGACCTAGGGGTCAGGGTGTTTCTACCCTGCCCTCTTTGTGCGCTTTGCGCACTTGTTTCTGTCCCTCGGTTCTACCGAGGGACAAAATGGCTGCCAACACTTCCTGATTCGTCAAGCAGGGGCCGAGAAAAAAGAGGGGTCCCAAAACGCGTTTTCTCCATGTTAATTTCCATAGGAACCTTTATCGAGGCTACAGCCCGAACTGCTGAACGGAATTACACCAAATTTGCCAGAGAAGTAGCTCTTGGTCCAGAGTGCACTCTTTGCTTTAAATGGTGTAAATCTGTTCAGTAGTTCCTGAGAAATGTAAAAATAATAAATATCGATATCTGGTGACCGAGGAGGATTCGCGAACCCTACCGATCACAAGCTTCATTCTGATTGGCTGCCAACACTTCAAACCAAGAAGCGTTGGCAGCCAACTTGTGACTCGGTAAAACCGAGTCACAAGTAAACAGTAAAAAAAAAGATAAAAAACAAGAAAAGGGGGCAGGGTAGAAACACCCTGACCCCCTAGGCCTGCTCAGGGGATCCCACAGGGACCCCCAGGCCCAAAAAAGCTTTTTTTTAAAAACAATTTTGGCCGGAGTCACACCGGGTGAGCCAGGACCCGGGGGCAATCAAAATTTATGTAGCGGGGGCCCATGGGGGCCCCGCAGCCCCAGGGACCGCCTCCTCCCTGGGGCTTTATAAATTATGAGTGGGGGCACGCAGCCCCCCGCAGCCTCGGGGACCGCCACCTCCCCAGGGCTTGAAAAAAAAATGCGTAAGGGAGCTCCAACCCCCCCACGCTGCCACGGGGACCGCCACCTACCTGGGTCTTCAATGTATTTGAGACGGGGGGCCTCGTGGGCCCCCCAAGCCCCAGGGACCACCACCTCCCCGGGGCTTACATTTAAATAAATAAGTGTGGGGGAGGCACCTACCCCCCCACATTGCCCCGGGGACCACCACCTCCCCAGGGCACTAATTAAGATAATCCGGGGGTCAGTTGCGGACCCCTAGCCCCGGGGACCACCACCTCCCCGGGGCTGTGTTTACGTTGGGAGGGGGGCTGCACGGCTCCCCTCCTGGAGCTCTCCATGACCCTGGGGACCGCCACCCCTCAAGGCCGGCTCCAGCAATGTCCCGGGGTGCCTACCCACAGGACATTGCAGTTTGCAATGACGGGGCGGGAGCATGGCTCCCGCCCTGTCATTGCAAACTATGCTTCACTTCATGGAAGCGAGAGCAGAAACCCTGCTCTCGCTTCCATGCAGCGAAGCAGATTGCTTTTGGACAAGGGGAGCTGCATGTCCCTGGGGCCATAATTGGCCTGAGGAGGGGGGCCACTCGGCCCCCCTCTAAAATTACAAATTAAAAATAAAGGCTGGCCAGGCTCTTGGGGATGGGGTCCCCTGGGCCAGAAGTGGCCTAGGGAAGGGGGGCCACGCAACCCCCCTCCTGTAACTAAAAAAAAGAAAATGAGGCCAGGCCACGGGGGATGGGTGTCCTGGGGCCAATAGTGGCCCAGGGAAGGGGGGCCACGCGGCCCCAACCCGTATTAATAAAAAAAAAAAAATAGACACGGCCATGTCCCAGGGGATGGGGTCCTCGGGGCCAAAATCGGAATATTGAGAAAAGGGGGGCCTCACAGCCCCCTTCTAACAAAAAAACAAAAAATAGAAAACCTGGGATCTCGCCGGAGGCCCTGCCCCCTCCGTGCACCACTGTGCAAATGCCCCTCCTGGTGCGTTGTAAGTTGGGGGATTAAGTCCCCTTGAATCCTGAGGGTCCCTGGGGGCCAACTAGCCCACCAGGTACCTCCAGTAAGCCCCACACAGTGGGATTGCTGAGAGGTGGTCCGAGGCCATGCCCCTTTTTACACCACTCTGCAAACGTGCCTCTTGGCGCACTGCTGGTGGGGCAATGAGGTCCTCTTGTGTCCTGAGGACCTCAGGACTAAAGTGGACTTCATCCCCCGAGCAGCAGTGTGCCCCCTTTCTCCACCACTCTGCAAACGCACCTCCTGGCACACTACTGGTTGGGGGATGAAGTCCACTTTACTCCTGAGGGACTTTGGGGGCCAATAAGTCTTCCTTGTACCTCCTGTAAATGCTACGCAGCGGAATTTCTGAGCGCTGGTCGGAGGCCCAGTCCCCTTTCTCCACCACTCTGCAAACGTGACTACTAGTTAAAGAAGCATTTAATGTAATAGGTCTTGCATTTGCGAAAGTTACGGCTATTGGCATTGTAAATGTAAAAGTTTTTTACTAATATTTTTTGGAGTGGAGTGGATGTACGTTGTGTGTAGTGGAATTATACGGTATGTTGTGCAGTGAAATTATGTGGATAGAAAGTATGTGGTATTTAGTGTTTGGGAATTATGTAGAGTGAGATTATGTGTTATGGAGAGTAATTATGTGGTATGGTAGTCTGTGTTGTGGAGTGGTAACCTCAGGTTTAGTCTTCCTTGTTTCCATAGAAGCTAAACTATAAACTCAATGAGACAAAAAAAAGAAGGAACCACTGAGGAGCACTTCTGGACCTAGTCGGAGGTATGAGCAGGGCCACTGGAATTATGCGACTGTCCCGCTGCACCGATTTTTGCATAATTAGACATTTTCCGCATTTGCCACATAATCCATCATCTGCTGTATAATCTGCAGATTTTAACAAAAAAAAACCTTGTTTCTAGCTCAAACGGCTCAAACGTTACCAAAAATGCAGCGACAAGTATTACAGCATGGTGGAAGGCCCTTTGCAAACCTTGAATGGTCACCTGTTACTTATTGCTAAATGTGGGTGTTAAATTGGTACTAATGGTGCACAAATCACTCTTGCTTCTTTCTGCGCCTCTCCTGCCTCTTTCTGCATTTCTCTTGCTTCTTTGTGCACCTTTCCTCCTTTTTCTGCACTTCTCTTGCCTCTTTCTGCACATCTCTTCCGCTTTCTGTACCTAACTTCTTTCTGCAACTCTCTTGCTTCTTTCTGAACCTCTCTTCCTTCTTTCTTCTACACCTCTCTTGCCTCTTTCTGCACCTCTGTTGCTTCTTTCTGCACCCCTCTTGCCTCTTTCTGCACCCCTCTTGCCTCTTTCTGTACCTCTCTTGCCTCTTTCTGCACCCCTGTTCCCTCTTTCTGCACCTCTCCTGCCTGTTTCTGCACCTCTCTTGCCTCTTGCTGTACTTCTCTTGCCTCTTTCTGCACCTCTGTTGTTTCTTTCTGTACCCCTCTTGCCTCTTGCTGTACCCCTGTTCCCTCTTTCTGCACGTCTCTTCCCTCTTTCTGCACCCCTCTTGCCTCTTTCTGCACCTCTCCTGCCTGTTTCTGCACCTCTCTTGCCTTTCTGAACTTCTCTTGCCTCTTTCTGCACCTCTGTTGCTTCTTTCTGTGTTCCTCTTGCCTCTTTCTACACGGCTCTTGACTCTTTCTGCACCTCTGTTGCTTCTTTCTACACTTTTCTTGCTTCTTCCTGCACCTGTCTTGCTTCTTTCTGCACACCTCTTGCCTCTTTCTGTACCCCTGTTCCCTCTTTTTGCACATCTCTTACCTCTTTCAGGCCTTCTATTCCCTCTTTCTGCACCCCTCTTGCCTCTTTCTGCACCTCTCTTGCCTCTTTCTGCACCTGTCATGCCTCTTTCTGATTCTCACTTGCCTCTTTCTGCACTTCTCTTCCTTTTTTCTGCACCTTTCTTGTTTCTTTCTGCAACTCTCTTGTCTGTTCCATCACTTCTCTTGCTTCTTTCTGCACCTCTGTTTCTTCTTTCAGCACTTCTCTTGCCTCTTTCTGAACTTCTTTTGCCTGTTTCTGCAACTCTCTTGTCTCTTTCATCACTTCTCTTGCTTCTTTCTGCAGCTCTGTTGCTTCTTTCTGCACCCCTTTTGCCTCTTTCTGCATCCCTCTTCCATCTTTCTGTACCTCTCTTGCCTCTTTCTGTACCCCTGTTCCCTCTTTCTGCACCTCTCTTGCCTGTTTCTGCACCTCTCTTGCCTCTTTCTGCTTGCCTCTTTCTGCACCTGTGTTGCTTCTTTCTGCACCCCTGTTCCCTCTTTCTGCACCCCTGTTCCTCTTTTTGCACCTCTCCTGCCTGTTTCTGCACTTCTCTTGCCTCTTTCTGCACCTCTGTTGCCTCTTTCTGCAGTTCTCTTGCCTCTTTCTCCACCCGTCTTGCCCCTTTCTGCACCTCTGTTGCTTCTTTCTGCACTTCTGTTGATTCTTTCTGCACCCCTCTTGCCTCTTTCTGCACCCTTCTTCCCTCTTTGTGCACCTCCCTTGCCTCCTTGTGCACCTCTCTTGCCTCTTTCTGCAGTTCTCTTGCCTCTTTCTGTGCCTCTTTTGCTTATTTCTGCACTTCTCTTGCTTCTTTCTGAACCTCTCTTCCTTCTTTCTTCTACACCTCTCTTGCCTCTTTCTGCACCTCTGTTGCTTCTTTCTGCACCCTTCTTGCCTCTTTCTGCACCCCTCTTGCCTCTTTCTGCACCCCTATTCCATCTTTCTGTACCTCTCTTGCCTCTTTCTGCACCCCTGTTCCCTCTTTCTGCATCTCTCCTGCCTGTTTCTGCACCTCTGTTGGTTCTTTCTGCACTCCACTTGCCTCTTACTGCACCTGTGTTGCTTCTTGCTGCACCCCTGTTCCCTCTTTCTGCACCTCTCCTGCCTGTTTCTGCACCTCTCTTGCCTCTTGCTGTACTTCTCTTGCCTTTTTCTGCACCTCTGTTGTTTCTTTCTGTACCCCTCTTGCCTCTTGCTGTACCCCTGTTCCCTCTTTCTGCATGTCTCTTCCCTCTTTCTGCACTTCTCTTCCCTCTTTCTGCACCCCTCTTGCCTCTTTCTGCATCTCTCCTGCCTGTTTCTGCACCTCTCTTGCCTTTCTGAACTTCTCTTGCCTCTTTCTGCACCTCTGTTGCTTCTTTCTGCGTTCCTCTTGCCTCTTTCTACACCGCTCTTGCCTCTTTCTGCACCTCTGTTGCTTCTTTCTACACTTTTCTTGCTTCTTCCTGCACATGTCTTGCTTCTTTCTGCACCCCTCTTGCCTCTTTCTGTACCCCTGTTCCCTCTTTTTGCACATCTCTTACCTCTTTCAGGCCTTCTATTCCCTCTTTCTGCACCCCTCTTGCTCTCTTTCTGCACCTCTCTTGCCTCATTCTGCACCTGTCATGCCTCTTTTCTGATTCTCACTTGCCTCTTTCTGCACTTCTCTTCCTTTTTTCTGCACCTTTCTTGTTTCTTTCTGCAACTCTCTTGTCTGTTCCATCACTTCTCTTGCTTCTTTCTGCATCTTTGTTTCTTCTTTCAGCACTTCTCTTGCCTCTTTCTGAACTTCTTTTGCCTGTTTCTGCAACTCTCTTGTCTCTTTCATCACTTCTCTTGCTTATTTCTGCAGTTCTGTTGCTTCTTTCTGCACCCTTTTGCCTCTTTCTGCACCCCTCTTCCGTCTTTCTGTACCTCTCTTGCCTTTTTCTGTACCCCTGTTCCCTCTTTCTGCACCTCTCCTGCCTGTTTCTGCACCTCTCTTGCCTCTTTATGCACTTCTCTTGCCTCTTTCTGCACCTGTTTTGCTTCTTTCTGTACCCCTGTTCCCTTTTTCTGCACCCCTGTTCCTCTTTCTGCACCTCTCCTGCCTGTTTCTGCACTTCTCTTGCCTCTTTCTGCACCTCTGTTGCCTCTTTCTGCATTTCTCTTGCCTCTTTCTCCACCCGTCTTGCCCCTTTCTGCACCTCTGTTGCTTCTTTCTGTACTTCTCTTGATTCTTTCTTCACCTCTCTTGCTTCTTTCTGCACCCCTCTTGCCTCTTTCTGCACCCTTCTTCCCTCTTTGTGCACCTCCCTTGCCTCTTTGTGCACCTCTCTTGCCTCTTTCTGCAGTTCTCTTGCCTCTTTCTGTGCCTCTTTTGCTTATTTCTGCACTTCTTTTGCTTCTTTCTGCACATCTCTTGCCTCTTTCTGCACCTCTATTGGTTCTTTCTGCACTGCTCTTGCTTCTTTCTGCACCTCTCTTGCCTCTTTCTGCACCCCTCTTCCCTCTTTCTGCACCTCTCTTGCCTTTGTCTGCACCCCTGTTCCCTCTTTTGCACCTCTTTTGCCTGTTTCTGTAACTCCTCTTGCCTCTTTCTGCAGTTCTCTTGCCTCTTTCTGCACCTCTGTTGCTTCTTTCTGCACCTCTTTCCTCTTTCTGCACCGCTCTTGCCTCTTTCTGCACCTCCATTGGTTCTTTCTGCACTTCTCTTGCTTTTTTCTGCACATCTCTTGCTTCTTTCTGTACCGCTCTTGCCTCTTTCTGCACCCCTCTTTCCTCTTTCTACACCTCTCTTGTCTGTTTCTGCACTTCTGTTGACTCTTTCTGCACCTCACTTGCCTCTTTCTGCACCCTTCTTAACTCGTTGTGCACCTCTCTTGCCTCTTTCTGCACATCTCTTGCCTCTTTCAGCACACTTCTTAACTCATTGTGCATGTTTCTTGCCTCTTTCTGCACCCCTCTTGCCTCTTTCTGCATCCTTCTTAACTCGTTGTGCACCTCTCTTACCTCTTTCTGCACATCTCATGCCTCTTTCAGCACCCTTCTTAACTTATTGTGCATGTTTCTTGCCTCTTTCTGCACCCCTTTTGCCTCTTTCTGCACCCTTCTTAACTCGTTGTGCACCTCTCTTGCCTCTTTCTGCACATCTCTTGCCTCTTTCTGCAGTTCTCTTACCTTTTTCTGCATTTCTTTTGCATCTTTCAGCACTTCTCCTGCCTCTTGCTGCACCCCTCTTGCCTCTTTCTGCATCTCTGTTGGTTCTCTCTGCACCTCTCTTGCAAATTACTGTACCCCTCTTTCCTCTTTCTGCACCCCTCTTAACTCTTTCTGTACCTCTCTTGCCTCTGTCTGTACCCCTGTTCCCTCTTTCTGCACCTCTTTTGCCTTTTTCTGTAACTCTCTTGTTTCTTTCTGCAGTTCTCTTACCTCCTTCCGTACCTCTGTTGCTTCTTTCTGCAGTTCTCATGCCTATTTTTGCACCCCTCTAACTTTTTCTGCAACCCTGTTGCTTCTTTCTGCACTTCTCTTGTTTTTTTCTGTACTTCTCTTGCTTTTTTCTGCACCCCTCTTGCCTCTTTCTGCACCCCTCTTCCCACTTTCTGCACCTCTCTTGCCTCTTTCTGTACCTCTCTTGCCTCTTTATGCACTTTTCTTGCCCCTTTTTGCACCTCTGTTGCTGCTTTCTGCACTTTTCTTGCTTCTTTCTGCACCTCTCTTGCTTCTTTCTGCACCCCTGTTGCCTCTTTTTCCAGTTGTCTTCCCTCTTTCTGCACCCCTCCTGCTTCTTTCTGCACCTCTCTTGCCTCTTTCTGCACCCCTCTTCCCTCTTTCTACACCTCTCTTGTCTTTGTCTGCACCCCTGTTCCTTCTTTTTGCACCTCTTTTGTCTGTTTCTGTAACTCTTGCCTCTTTCTTCAGTTCTCTTGACTCTTTCTGCACCTCTGTTGCTTCTTTCTGCACTTCTCTTTCCTATTTCTGCACTCCTCTTGCCTCTTTCTGCACCTCCATTGGTTCTTTCTGCACTTCTCTTGCTTTTTTCAGCATATCTCTTGCTTCTTTCTGTACCCCTCTTGCCTCTTTCTGCACCCCTCTTTCCTCTTTCTGCACCTCTCTTATCTGTTTCTGTACTTCTTTTGACTCTTTCTGCACCTCACTTGCCTCTTTCTGCACTTCTCTTGCTTTTTTCTGCAACTCTCTTGTCTCATCACTTATCTTGCTTCTTTCTACACCTCTGTTGCTTGTTTCAGCACTTCTGTTTCCTCTTTCTGCACTTCTCTTGCCTGTTTCTGCACCTCTCTTGCCTTTTTCTGCACCTGTGTTACCTCTTTCTGCACCTCACTTGCTTCTTCCTGCACCCCTCTTACCTCTTTCTGCACGCTTCTTCCCTCTTTCTTTACCTCTCTTGTCTCTTTTTGCACCCCTGTTCCCTCTTTCTGCACCTCTCCTGCCTGCTTCTGCACCTTTCTTGCTTCTTTCTGCACCTCTATTGCTTATTTCAGCACTTCTTTTGCTTCTTTCTGTACCTCTCTTGCTTCTTTCTGCACCCCTCTTGCCTCTTTCTGCACCCTTCTTAACTTGTTGTGCACCTCTCTTACCTCTTTCTGCACATCTCTTGCCTCTTTCTGCTGTTCTCTTGCCTCTTTCTGCACTTCTTTTGTTTTTTTCTGCACTTCTCTCGCCTCTTGCTGCACCCATCTTGCCTCTTTCTGCACCTCTGTTGGTTCTTTCTGCACCTCTCTTGCAAATTACTGTACCCCTCTTGCCTCTTTCTGTACCCCTCTTAACTCTTTCTGCACCTCTCTTGCCTCTGTCTGTACCCCTGTTCCCTCTTTCTGTACCTCTTTTACCTTTTTCTGTAACTCTCTTGCCTCTTTCTGCAGTTCTCTTACCTCCTTCTTCACCTCTGTTGCTTCTTTCTGCACTTCCTCTTGGTTTTTTCTGTACTTCTCTTGCTTTTTTCTGCACCCCTCTTGCCTCTTTCTGCACACTTTTTGCCTCTTTCTGCACCCCTCTTGCCTCTTTCTGCACTTTTCTTGCCCCTTTCTGCACCTCTGTTGCTGCTTTCTGCACTTCTCTTGCTTCTTTCTGCACCTCTCTGGCTTCTTTCTGCACCCGTTGCCTTTTTTTCCAGTCGTCTTCCCTCTTTCGGTACCCCTCCTGCCTCTTTCTGCATTTCTCTTGCACTTTCTGCACATGTGTTACTCTTTCTGCACCTCTCTTGTTTTTTCTGCACTTCTGTTGCTTCTTTCTGTACTTCTCTCGCCTCTTTCTGTACTCAATTTAGTCTTTATTTCGATTCTTTCAATCATTAAAGACACAAAAATGACAACACAGCACAGTAAAAACTTCATACAGAATTCCTACAATTTCATAAAAGCTATAAACCATTAAATAATCCCTTTAAAAATATTAAATAAGCATAAAAACAATAAAACGATTATGTACAACAATCGATTTCTCAGAGTCAAATGTTCTAACTGTCTCAAGGGAGCCTGACCTAAAAATCATTTTCTAGTCCATACACTGTTATAGCAATCGGCAGATACTGTTGGGCAATGGTACCAGTATACGAACGTTGTTATATACTTGTCGTCTCTTTACCACCTGGTCTGCCACTCTATGTTCCTTGCCTCTTCAGGCAATTTGCTCGGACACCCCACATCCAACTCAGAAATGTAGCTGTTTCTATTACTATAGGTTTGTGTGTGTTAGTTTTCAGTATACGAAGTGCAATATTGCTTGATCTTGTGCTCCATATTGGCACAAATTGGCTTAAGCCATTTATCCCTGGGGCGCTTGTATGCTGGACACACAAACAAAATGTGGGGGTTGTCTCATCCTGCATTTGGCAAGATTCGCATCTGGTGGCCATTGAACTTTGCCATTTTAACATAAATGATTTTATCGGAGGGAACCAACCCTAAATTGATGATACAACTTTCTATCTAAGGGTTTTGATATAAGGTCCCAATAGGCCTCAAACCGGATGTCTTGTTTATGTTCCATAAAAATGCCCGAGAGAGAAGTATTCTTGATGTGTGACATGCGCTTTATTTTAACCATCTTCCAATAGGCTTCTTTAAGAACTTTTTTAGATGGAAATGATTTACTTACTGGATTCTCCCACAGGTGGCTATACCCCATATCCACCAGTGTGCACTTGATTTTTGTAGCCATACAATATTACTTGATGAGTGAGCTTCTCTTACATCTTTCAGTGCATTAGCATAGTGAACCAGCTCTGGAGTAGTCCATAGCCTTCTCCAGTATGCTATTGGTCTGAACCGGGCTAACTCCTCTAGTGTGCAACAACCTAAATCTAAGTAAAGGGGTTTGAGTGGGGTGGATTGTGGAAGACCTGTAAGGGTTCTCAAAAACTTGTTCTGGGCTACAGTTAATGATAATACATTTTCGAAGCCCCAGAGCTCGGCTCCATAAAGGATAGAGGCCCTAACCTTGGCATTATAAATTGTTAGAGCCGGGCCTACCGGCTTCGTTTGGGACAACCTATGTTCTTTTAATAAAGCACCTGCAAGTTGAACATGCTTGAGGGTCATTAAATCTATCTGGGGTTTCCAGTTTAACTTCTTGCCCAGAGTCACGCCCAGGTATGTAAAAATCAGTTTGTTCCAATTGAACATTGTTCATGAATACTCTCCCTGCACCATTTTATGTTTGTGTAGAACCATAAATTTGGTTTTATCAACATTTACTACCAACTCATGGTCACTACAAAAGGTCTCAAATCTATTCAGAGCGCACTGCAGCCCTTTCTGCGTCTTAGATTGGTTAAGGGTATCCTCAGCAAACATTAATAACGGTACATTCGCACCGGCGAGTGAGGGAGCATCCGTTGGATATGAGGAAAAATAATGTACAGCCCTGTTTATAAACAATGAAAAAGTGTAGGGCCAGAACACACTCTTGCCGGACACCTTTGAGACATCAAACCTGTCTGTAACCTTTCCCTGCGACCCCCAGCATACCTGCGCAAAGTTGGACTCATGAAGTTTAACAATTAATGCAAGGAGTTCTACTGGCATCCCAAGATCTTTTAGTACTCCCCATAGTTTGTAGCGCGGCACCAGATCAAACGCGGATTTTTAGATCTATAAAGGCCGCATAAATGGTGCCCCCCACAATAACTACAGAACCTAAAAACCTGATCTATGGTACTGACTTTTTGGTGGAAGCTAGCCTGTAGTGGGGATAGAACATCATTTTCACTAATCCAAGATTGGATTCTACTCAGCACGAGCCTGGCCATGATCTTTTGCATTGAATCTATCAGACTTATTGGCCTATAGTTACTTGGGCACGTGCGATCCCCCTTTTTATAAGTTGGTAAAATTTCCGCACCTCGCCAGGATTCTGGGATAGAAGCCCCACTGGCAATTGCATTAGCAAGTATATGAATGTATTTTAGCCAGTTGTCTCTATCATGCCGAAATAAATCGGCCGGAATACAGTCCAGGCCAGGTGCTCTACCTTTGGGTATCGCATCCAGGGCTGTTTCGACTCTCCCCTATCCCAAAAATCACAATTTTATCAGGCTTTAGTATTGGACATTGTTTAGTACTAACTATTGCGGCAGCAAATTGGGCCTGGTAGTGAGAAACCCACTGATCTGGCGCTACATAGTTAACAGGAACTTGTCTTAGCTCACCACTGCCCCATTTCACTATCTGTCCAAAAGTTCTGCATGCTTTTGTCTCTACTTGCATGCAGAAGTTCCTTCCAACGTTTTTCATCTGACTCCGTTTTAGCTGTGAGTTGAGTTTTCTTATACTTTTGCCGAGCATATTTAACCTCCTCCATCGATTTGGTTTTTATAGCTTGGGACAATTTCATGTATTCTACTCTGCAAGCCTTGTTGTATCAATTGTCTGATTTAATAATAGCTCTATTGCAAGGTTTATAGGTCTTGATAAAAAAGCTCTTGAGCTTTGTAAACAAATCTTCATGAGCCTGCGTAATCACTGCATTGATATCGGCCTGGTTGTCAAATGCAGAAATGGTCATAAGGGTGTTCTCCACTGTTTTCTTCATATGTTCTAGAGATTTGTCGTTCTCCAATAATGTTGCCCACTTAACCCTTCTCATGTCGTTCGAGAGGAGAACATCTGCAGTCACCCTCTCGATCGTCCGGGGCTGTGAGCCTATCCCCTGTACCTGTAGATTTAACAAAAGTGGATTATGGTCACTCTCACTTCTTTCTTGGACTTTCATGTCTACAACACATGACCATATCTCCATGTTGATAAAAAATAGTCAATCCGACTGCTTCTTGACCCATTGCAATATGTATGTAATCCCTTGCTGTCAGATAATGTCCTCCCGTTTGCTGCCCTGATGCCCCTCTCCAGACACAAACTGTTTAATTGGAGGACTGCCTCAGTCCACTTCCTTATTGGCAGCAGGGTTAAGGATGGAATGCCCCACTGTAAGTCCTCTAAATTACCAAAATCTTCATGGACTAGGGGCTCAAAGGTACAATTAAAGTCTCCCGCTATCACCATATTGTTACCACCTCTTTGTTCTTCTATAAAGGCATCTAGCAGAGAAACTGTACTGGAGAGTTTCCTCCGACCATCCCTCTGGCAGGTCCTTGCTTTGGACGTATGATAATGGCCAAAATATCAGGGCTATCAGTTGAGATCTCCTCGGCCCTGTAACCTGGATGTTGTCTAACCCATAAGGTAAGCCCACCTGAAGGCCTACTCCTTTTGGCCAGCGATAGCTGGTTTATGAAAGTTCAAATACCCCGGACGAAAAATCGGACTTATTGACCAGGTTTCCTGAAAAGCCCAAATGTCCTGGTCCTCTATAAATGCTGACCAGTCGACTGACGCTATCTTAGATTTCAATCCAGCTATATTCCAGGAAGCTATTGCTAGCGTCGGGTTGATAGGATTGGAGTTAACAATGATACTGTCAACTATTACCCTGGGCATTTAGCTGATCGGTGGATTCCCCCCCTATAACTGACATTACTCCATGCTGCAATATAGTTGGGCCATTATTTAAGCATCAATCTACCTTGTCCAAAGGCGAGCCCTCATTGGTTGTAGAAGCTACTTCCTGAGGGTTAATTCTACTATGTGGTGCAGGAGGACTATATTTTATCCTTATGTTAGATGAGACCAAGTGAGATGTTCTAAGGTCAAAAGATACTAAATTATCTGCGAGATCCACGGTTTTTAGCCTAAGACACACATAATCTGTGCTAGAGCCGTGGATCACATACCTTCTCGCTGAGTATATGTCTTCTCTTATGACTGATCTACATTTCCTCACATACCGTAACCAATGGATGCTTTTATTAATCAGTTCCTGTTCATTTTCGCGTGTATAATTCGATGTTATTTTGGGAACGTTAATTAGGAAGATCTGTGCTTTAGGGATTGGCTCAATGTGAGTTTAAAACCCTGGGGCATATCAGCAACGGACGGCGATGAATAACGCAAAGCGCGCTTAGCGCTTTAGATTTATCGCTGGAATTTATCGCCCTGTTAGCGCGTTATTAACAACGCGTTTCTCCAGGGCGATGTAAATTCCAGCGATAGCGGGAAATCGCTGCTTAGCAGGGAACATCGCTGGTTTTCCAGCGATGTTCCTGCAAAACGGCGATATGCTTGATGATACGACCCTGTGGTCGTAACACAAGAATCCACCCCCATGTTAAACATACATGAGTCAGGATTTTAGCAGACGTTAGTTTTGGCGAAAACAGTGGTCTTCGCCCAAAACTAACGTCTGCTAAAATGCGTGGTCGCTTTGTAAATATCACGATGTGCACATCAGCGATATTTTACAGGTTGTACTGCCCAGTGACGCTCACTTTGCATCTCATTAGAGATGCAAAGTGAGGCGTCGGGAAAAAGGGTGCTAACATGCGCTACTGCATGTTAGCATCCCCTTGTAGATAGGGCGCTAATATTATCTCCGCTTTTTTGGCTTTTAAAGCCAAAAAGCGGAGATAAGGCCCTTGTAAATATGCCCCCCTGTTCCTTGTGCATCGGAGTACCTGTGCTCCTTAGTGTGCTAGGGGGTGGAAAATGCTGCCGAAGACTATTCTGGCTTGAACTGGGCGACTGGAATTCTGATCGGTTTTCAAAATGCAATCTATCTATATTAAGCTGGGACATTTTGTTAGTAGTTGATTTAATACCTGCTGAAGAAGCTGCAAGTACAACATTCTTTATGCCCATGCCGCCAGGGGGGACCAAAAGTGATGCGCTATCAGAATGTCGTCTGGACTGGGCTGATCTAATAGGTTCATTAGCAGCATTATACACTGTTGTTTTTAGTGTATCAGTTAGCCTAACAACCAAGGTCTTCAAAGAATTGACAAGTTCCATAAGCAAATTTATATGAACCCTCAGACTATCTAAAGATTGATCTGTATGTGAGCAGCTACATCCTTTGGCTGAGGCTGCCATTTTGGAAAACCCAACTACACCTGCATGATCTATTTGAACTATAGGTTCAGTAGACCGAGTGGCCTCAACTGCTCCCATCAACGGCGCGAATCAATTACTACACTCGATCACAAATTCCACGTTGTTGTCAACGGTATTGGAATTGACATGGTAATAGTGGCAAGGCTGTCTGCTCTGTCAAAGATTCCATTGCCTGAGTTTGTAGGGAGGTTTCTTTCTGGATGTGCTTTTAAACATTTCTGGGATAGATTTAGCTGACTCAGAGGATTGGGGGAGCCTAGCAGGGTGGACTACCAATGACCCACAATTAGTACCCACAGGAGTGGATAAAATCTCCTCGCAGTCGCTAATAATATTATCAATACGTGACATGACACAGTTACTATTCAAACACGTGGATGTTTGTCCATCCTTTTGGCTTCTTGCCCTTCCCCGCTGTTCCTCCCGCCGTAGCCTCCACCGCCTTCTTTTACCCATACCAGAAGCTAAAATACACAATAGTTGACAAAAGGTTCCAATAAGTATACTAACAACGACTAAGGCACACTACTGAAAACTACAGTTTCCAGCCTGATATGTCCTCATACTTTTCTATACACAATATACCAGGAGAAACACACTCGCGAAAACTTGTAGCAACCTATGTAGACTTTATGAGGAAATACTACAATGGTTCTTAAAGTTCACATGGGCAGCAATCCTTAGGTGTCCGAAGAAGCAAATAACAGTACCTTAGGGTCGACCCGGGTCTGCAGCCGACATTAGGGGTGGCCCTGTTTTTAGCGCGTTCAAGCAGGCAAAGCTCCTCCCTCCAGGGAGGGCACAGGAAGGCACAGGATTCTGGGACAAGTAGTCCCCACCAGCCACAGACAAGCAAGGTGTCCCACGCCGCGGTGGTGACTCGCGCTTTTTAGCGCGTTCAAGCAGGCAAAGCTCCTCCCTCCAGGGAGGGCACAGGAAGGCACAGGATTCTGGGACAGGTAGTCCCCAGCAGCCGCAGACAAGCAAGGCGTCCCTCAAATGAGAAGTGCAAGCTGTCAAGTTTAAAGGTCTGCGTGCTCTTGTGACTGAGGTATATGTCTACTTGTATATGTATTCTCACATGTGTTATGCATCTGAAGAAGGTAGCTTAAAAGCGGGTAGCTTTTCCTATAGGTGGTGAAATGTTCTCAGTTCTTCTCTGTCATTCAGCTGCACAGGCGGACATGTCTTATGTATATAGGTGTCATAGAGGCCCTAAAATATACTATTGAATACCCATGTGTCTCCGTATTATGAGCAGAAAGAAATACACATTTTTGTACACATATTTACAGAGTATGCTGTTTGAAACACAGGTATTCAAGTATTTGTATGTTTATTTTTATGTAACATGTCACTAGGTAAAAGCAGAGACACGCATGCATACCTTCACAAACTTGGTCAGACTTACAACAGTGATATGCTTAGGTTTGCTGTTTTATATTTGGGAGGCCTAACATTCTGAGCAGTCGATTAATAGTGAACCTTCAAGAGAAAAGTGAGGGTTAAGACATCTTGGGAGAAGGATTAGTGATAAGGCTACTTTGTATGAGTCTGTTGTAAGGTACAGTCGAAGTAGGCCTCTTTCTGCACCTCTGTTGGTTCTTTCTGCACGTATCTTGCTTCTTTCTGCACCTTTCTTCCTCTTTCTGGACTTCTGTTGCCTCTTTCTGCATTTCTTTTGCTTCTTTCTACACATTTCTTCCTTTTTCTGCACCTTTCTTTGCCTCTTTCTCCAATCTGCCTTGCCCCTTTCTGCACCTCTGTTGCTTCTTTCTGTACTTCTCTTGATTCTTTCTTCACCTCTCTTGCTTCTTTCTGCACCCCTCTTGCCTCTTTCTGCACCCTTCTTCCCTCTTTGTGCACCTCCCTTGCCTCTTTGTGCACCTCTCTTGCCTCTTTCTGCAGTTCTCTTGCCTCTTTCTGTGCCTCTTTTGCTTATTTCTGCACTTCTTTTGCTTCTTTCTGCACATCTCTTGCCTCTTTCTGCACCTCTATTGGTTCTTTCTGCACTGCTCTTGCTTCTTTCTGCACCTCTCTTGCCTCTTTCTGCACCCCTCTTCCCTCTTTCTGCACCTCTCTTGCCTTTGTCTGCACCCCTGTTCCCTCTTTTTGCACCTCTTTTGCCTGTTTCTGTAACTCTCTTGCCTCTTTCTGCAGTTCTCTTGCCTCTTTCTGTACCTCTGTTGCTTCTTTCTGCACCTCTTTCCTCTTTCTGCACCGCTCTTGCCTCTTTCTGCACCTCCATTGGTTCTTTCTGCACTTCTCTTGCTTTTTCTGCACATCTCTTGCTTCTTTCTGTACCGCTCTTGCCTCTTTCTGCACCCCTCTTTCCTCTTTCTACACCTCTCTTGTCTGTTTCTGCACTTCTGTTGACTCTTTCTGCACCTCACTTGCCTCTTTCTGCACCCTTCTTAACTCGTTGTGCACCTCTCTTGCCTCTTTCTGCACATCTCTTGCCTCTTTCAGCACTCTTCTTAACTCATTGTGCATGTTTCTTGCCTCTTTCTGCACCCCTCTTGCCTCTTTCTGCATCCTTCTTAACTCGTTGTGCACCTCTCTTGCCTCTTTCTGCACATCTCATGCCTCTTTCAGCACCCTACTTAACTTATTGTGCATGTTTCTTGCCTCTTTCTGCACCCCTTTGCCTCTTTCTGCACCCTTCTTAACTCGTTAGCACCTCTCTTGCCTCTTTCTGCACATCTCTTGCCTCTTTCTGCAGTTCTCTTTACCTTTTTCTGCATTTCTTTTGCATCTTTCAGCACTTCTCTTGCCTCTTGCTGCACCCCTCTTGCCTCTTTCTGCATCTCTGTTGGTTCTCTCTGCACCTCTCTTGCAAATTACTGTACCCATCTTTCCTCTTTCTGCACCCCTCTTAACTCTTTCTGTACCTCTCTTGCCTCTGTCTGTACCCCTGTTCCCTCTTTCTGCACCTCTTTTGCCTTTTTCTGTAACTCTCTTGTTTCTTTCTGCAGTTCTCTTACCTCCTTCCGTACCTCTGTTGCTTCTTTCTGCAGTTCTCATGCCTATTTTTGCACCCTCTAACTTTTTCTGCAACCCTGTTGCTTCTTTCTGCACTTCTCTTGTTTTTTTCTGTACTTCTCTTGCTTTTTTCTGCACCCTCTTGCCTCTTTCTGCACCCCTCTTCCCACTTTCTGCACCTCTCTTGCCTCTTTCTGTACCTCTCTTGCCTCTTTATGCACTTTTCTTGCCCCTTTTGCACCTCTGTTGCTGCTTTCTGCACTTTTCTTGCTTCTTTCTGCACCTCTCTTGCTTCTTTCTGCACCCCTGTTGCCTCTTTTTCCAGTTGTCTTCCCTCTTTCTGCACCCCTCCTGCTTCTTTCTGCACCTCTCTTGCCTCTTTCTGCACCCCTCTTCCCTCTTTCTGCACCTCTCTTGCCTTTGTCTGCACCCCTGTTCCTTCTTTTTGCACCTCTTTTGCCTGTTTCTGTAACTCTTGCCTCTTTCTTCAGTTCTCTTGCCTCTTTCTGCACCTCTGTTGCTTCTTTCTGCACTTCTCTTTCCTATTTCTGCACTCCTCTTGCCTCTTTCTGCACCTCCATTGGTTCTTTCTGCACTTCTCTTGATTTTTCAGCATATCTCTTGCTTCTTTCTGTACCCCTCTTGCCTCTTTCTGCACCCCTCTTTCCTCTTTCTGCACCTCTCTTATCTGTTTCTGTACTTCTTTTGACTCTTTCTGCACCTCACTTGCCTCTTTCTGCACTTCTCTTGCTTTTTTCTGCAACTCTCTTGTCTCATACTTATCTTGCTTCTTTCTACACCTCTGTTGCTTGTTTCAGCACTTCTGTTTCCTCTTTCTGCACTTCTCTTGCCTGTTTCTGCACCTCTCTTGCCTTTTTCTGCACCTGTGTTACCTCTTTCTGCACCTCACTTGCTTCTTCCTGCACCCCTCTTACCTCTTTCTGCACTCTTCTTCCCTCTTTCTTTACCTCTCTTGCACTTTTTGCACCCCTGTTCCCTCTTTCTGCACCTCTCCTGCCTGCTTCTGCACCTTTCTTGCTTCTTTCTGCACCTCTATTGCTTATTTCAGCACTTCTTTTGCTTCTTTCTGTACCTCTCTTGCTTCTTTCTGCACCCTCTTGCCTCTTTCTGCACCCTTCTTAACTTGTTGTGCACCTCTCTTACCTCTTTCTGCACATCTCTTGCCTCTTTCTGCTGTTCTCTTGCCTCTTTCTGCACTTCTTTTGTTTTTTTCTGCACTTCTCTCGCTCTTGCTGCACCCATCTTGCCTCTTTCTGCACCTCTGTTGGTTCTTTCTGCACCTCTCTTGCAAATTACTGTACCCCTCTTGCCTCTTTCTGTACCCCTCTTAACTCTTTCTGCACCTCTCTTGCCTCTGTCTGTACCCCTGTTCCCTCTTTCTGTACCTCTTTTACCTTTTTCTGTAACTCTCTTGCCTCTTTCTGCAGTTCTCTTACCTCCTTCTTCACCTCTGTTGCTTCTTTCTGCACTTCTCTTGGTTTTTTCTGTACTTCTCTTGCTTTTTTCTGCACCCCTCTTGCCTCTTTCTGCACCCCTTTTGCCTCTTTCTGCACCCCTCTTCCCACTTCCTGCACATCTCTTGCTGCTTTCTGCACTTCTCTTGCTTCTTTCTGCACTTTTCTTGCCCCTTTCTGCACCCGTTGCCTTTTTTTCCAGTCGTCTTCCCTCTTTCGGTACCCCTCCTGCCTCTTTCTGCATTTCTCTTGCACTTTCTGCACATGTGTTACTCTTTCTGCACCTCTCTTGTTTTTTCTGCACTTCTGTTGCTTCTTTCTGTACTTCTCTCGCCTCTTTCTGTACTCAATTTAGTCTTTATTTCGATTCTTTCAATCATTAAAGACACAAAAATGACAACACAGCACAGTAAAAACTTCATACAGAATTCCTACAATTTCATAAAAGCTATAAACCATTAAATAATCCCTTTAAAAATATTAAATAAGCATAAAAACAATAAAAACGATTATGTACAACAATCGATTTCTCAGAGTCAAATGTTCTAACTGACTCAAGGGAGCCTGACCTAAAATCATTTTCTAGTCCATACAGTGTTATAGCAATCGGCAGATACTGTTGGGCAATGGTACCAGTATACGAACGTTGTTATATACTTGTCGTCTCTTTACCACCTGGTCTGCCACTCTATGTTCCTTGCCTCTTCAGGCAATTTGCTCGGACACCCCACATCCAACTCAGAAATGTAGCTGTTGCTACTACTATAGGTTTGTGTGTGTTAGTTTTCAGTATACGAAGTGCAATATTGCTTGATCTTGTGCCCATATTGGCACAAATTGGCTTAAGCCATTTATCCCTGGGGCGCTTGTATGCTGGACACACAAACAAAATGTGGGGATTGTCTCATCCTGCATTTGGCAAGATTCGCATCTGGTGGCCATTGAACTTTGCCATTTTAACATAAATGATTTTATCGGGAGGGAACCAACCCTAAATTGATGATACAACTTTCTATCTAAGGGTTTTGATATAAGGTCCCAATAGGCCTCAAACCGGATGTCTTGTTTATGTTCCATAAAAATGCCCGAGAGAGAAGTATTCTTGATGTGTGACATGCGCTTTATTTTAACCATCTTCCAATAGGTTTCTTTAAGAACTTTTTAGATGGAAATGATTTACTTACTGGATTCTCCCACAGGTGGCTATACCCCATATCCACCAGTGTGCACTTGATTTTTGTAGCCATACAATATTACTTGATGAGTGAGCTTCTCTTACATCTTTCAGTGCATTAGCATAGTGAACCAGCTCTGGAGTAGTCCAGAGCCTTCTCCAGTATGCTATTGGTCTGAACCGGCTAACTCCTCTAGTGTGCAACAACCTAAATCTAAGTAAAGGGGTTTGAGTGGGGTGGATTGTGGAAGACCTGTAAGGGTTCTCAAAAACTTGTTCTGGGCTACAGTTAATGATAATACATTTTCGAAGCCCCAGAGCTCGGCTCCATAAAGGATAGAGGCCCTAACCTTGGCATTATAAATTGTTAGAGCCGGGCCTACCGGCTTCATTTGGGACAACCTATGTTCTTTTAATAAAGCACCTGCAAGTTGAACATGCTTGAGGGTCATTAAATCTATCTGGGGTTTCCAGTTTAACTTCTTGCCCAGAGTCACGCCCAGGTATGTAAAAACATCAGTTTGTTCCAATTGAACATTGTTCATGAATACTCTCCCCTGCACCATTTTATGTTTGTGTAGAACCATAAATTTGGTTTTATCAACATTTACTACCAACTCATGGTCACTACAAAAGGTCTCAAATCTATTCAGAGCGCACTGCAGCCCTTTCTGCGTCTTAGATTGGTTAAGGGTATCATCAGCAAACATTAATAACGGTACTTTCGCACCGGCGAGTGAGGGAGCATCCGTTGGATATGAGGAAAATAATGTACAGCCCTGTTTATAAACAATGAAAAAGTGTAGGGGCCAGAACACACTCTTGCCGGACACCTTTGAGACATCAAACCTGTCTGTAACCTTTCCCTGCGACCCCCAGCATACCTGCGCAAAGTTGGACTCATGAAGTTTAACAATTAATGCAAGGAGTTCTACTGGCATCCCAAGATCTTTTAGTACTCCCCATAGTTTGTAGCGCGGCACCAGATCAAACGCGGATTTTTAGATCTATAAAGGCCGCATAAATGGTGCCCCCACAATAACTACAGAACCTAAAAACCTGATCTATGGTACTGACTTTTGGTGGAAGCCAGCCTGTAGTGGGGATAGAACATCATTTTCACTAATCCAAGATTGGATTCTACTCAGCACGAGCCTGGCCATGATCTTTTGCATTGAATCTATCAGACTTATTGGCCTATAGTTACTTGGGCACGTGCGATCCCCTTTTATAAGTTGGTAAAATTTCCGCACCTCGCCAGGATTCTGGGATAGAAGCCCCACTGGCAATTGCATTAGCAAGTATATGAATGTATTTTAGCCAGTTGTCTCTATCATGCCGAAATAAATCGGCCGGAATACAGTCCAGGCCAGGTGCTCTACCTTTGGGTATCGCATCCAGGGCTGTTTCGACTCTCCCCTATCCCAAAAATCACAATTTTATCAGGCTTTAGTATTGGACATTGTTTAGTACTAACTATTGCGGCAGCAAATTGGGCCTGGTAGTGAGAAACCCACTGATCTGGCGCTACATAGTTAACAGGAACTTGTCTTAGCTCACCACTGCCCCATTTCACTATCTGCCCAAAGTTCTGCATGCTTTTGTCTCTACTTGCATGCAGAAGTTCCTTCCAACGTTTTTCATCTGACTCGTTTTAGCTGTGAGTTGAGTTTTCTTATACTTTTGCCGAGCATATTTAACCTCCTCCATCGATTTGGTTTTTATAGCTTGGGACAATTTCATGTATGCTACTCTGCAATCCTTGTTGTACTAATTGGCTGATTTAATAATAGCTCTATTGCAAGGTTTATAGGTCTTGATAAAAAAGCTCTTGAGCTTTGTAAACAAATCTTCATGAGCCTGCGTAATCACTGCATTGATATCGGCCTGGTTGTCAAATGCAGAAATGGTCATAAGGGTGTTCTCCACTGTTTTCTTCATATGTTCTAGAGATTTGTCGTTCTCCAATAATGTTGCCCACTTAACCCTTTCTCATGTCGCTCGAGAGGAGAACATCTGCAGTCACCCTCTCGATCGTCCGGGGCTGTGAGCCTATCCCCTGTACCTGTAGATTTAACAAAAGTGGATTATGGTCACTCTCACTTCTTTCTTGGACTTTCATGTCTACAACACATGACCATATCTCCATGTTGATAAAAAATAGTCAATCCGACTGCTTCTTGACCCATTGCAATATGTATGTAATCCCTTGCTGTCAGATAATGTCCTCCCGTTTGCTGCCCTGATGCCCCTCTCCAGACACAAACTGTTTAATTGGAGGACTGCCTCAGTCCACTTCCTTATTGGCAGCAGGGTTAAGGATGGAATGCCCCACTGTAAGTCCTCTAAATTACCAAAATCTTCATGGACTAGGGGCTCAAAGGTACAATTAAAGTCTCCCGCTATCACCATATTGTTACCACCTCTTTGTTCTTCTATAAAGGCATCTAGCAGAGAAACTGTACTGGAGAGTTTCCTCCGACCATCCCTCTGGCAGGTCCTTGCTTTGGACGTATGATAATGGCCAAAATATCAGGGCTATCAGTTGAGATCTCCTCGGCCCTGTAACCTGGATGTTGTCTAACCCATAAGGTAAGCCCACCTGAAGGCCTACCCTTTTGGCCAGCGATAGCTGGTTTATGAAAGTTCAAATACCCTGGACGAAAAATCGGACTTATTGACCAGGTTTCCTGAAAAGCCCAAATGTCCTGGTCCTCTATAAATGCTGACCAGTCGACTGACGCTATCTTAGATTTCAATCCAACTATATTCCAGGAAGCTATTGCTAGCGTCGGGTTGATAGGATTGGAGTTAACAATGATACTGTCAACTATTACCCTGGGCATTTAGCTTATCGGTGGATTCCCCCTATAACTGACATTACTCCATGCTGCAATATAGTTGGGCCATTATTTAAGCATCAATCTACCTTGTCCAAAGGCGAGCCCTCATTGGTTGTAGAAGCTACTTCCTGAGGGTTAATTCTACTATGTGGTGCAGGAGGACTATATTTTATCCTTATGTTAGATGAGACCAAGTGAGATGTTCTAAGGTCAAAAGATACTAAATTATCTGCGAGATCCACGGTTTTTAGCCTAAGACACACATAATCTGTGCTAGAGCCGTGGATCACATACCTTCTCGCTGAGTATATGTCTTCTCTTATGACTGATCTACATTTCCTCACATACCGTAACCAATGGATGCTTTTATTAATCAGTTCCTGTTCATTTTCGCGTGTATAATTCGATGTTATTTTGGGAACGTTAATTAGGAAGATCTGTGCTTTAGGGATTGGCTCAATGTGAGTTTAAAAACCCTGGGGCATATCAGCAACGGACGGCGATGAATAACGCAAAGCGCGCTTAGCGCTTTAGTATTTATCGCTGGAATTTATCGCCCTGTTAGCGCGTTATTAACAACGCGTTTCTCCAGGGCGATGTAAATTCCAGCGATAGCGGGAAATCGCCGTTTGCAGGGAACATCGCTGGTTTTCCAGCGATGTTCCCTGCAAAACGGCGATATGCTTGATGATACGACCCTGTGGTCGTAACACAAGAATCCACCCCCATGTTAAACATACATGAGTCAGGATTTTAGCAGACGTTAGTTTTGGCGTAAAACAGTGGTCTTCGCCCAAAACTAACGTCTGCTAAAATGCGTGGTCGCTTTGTAAATATCACGATGTGCACATCAGCGATATTTTACAGGTTGTACTGCCCAGTGACGCTCACTTTGCATCTCATTAGAGATGCAAAGTGAGGCTGCGAGAAAGGGTGCTAACATGCGCTACTGCATGTTAGCATCCCCTTGTAGATAGGGCGCTAATATTATCTCTGCTTTTGGCTTTTAAAGCCAAAAAGCGGAGATAAGGCCCTTGTAAATATGCCCCCTGTTCCTTGTGCATCGGAGTACCTGTGCTCCTTAGTGTGCTAGGGGTGGAAAATGCTGCCGAAGACTATTCTGGCTTGAACTGGGCGACTGGAATTCTGATCGGTTTTCAAAATGCACTCTATCTATATTAAGCTGGGACATTTTGTTAGTAGTTGATTTAATACCTGCTGAAGAAGCTGCAAGTACAACATTCTTTATGCCCATGCCGCCAGGGGGACCAAAAGTGATGCGCTATCAGAATGTCGTCTGGACTGGGCTGATCTAATAGGTTCATTAGCAGTATTATACACTGTTGTTTTTAGTGTATCAGTTAGCCTAACAAACCAAGGTCTTCAAAGAATTGACAAGTTCCATAAGCAAATTTATATGAACCCTCAGACTATCTAAAGATTGATCTGTATGTGAGCAGCTACATCCTTTGGCTGAGGCTGCCATTTTGGAAAACCCAACTACACCTGCATGATCTATTTGAACTATAGGTTCAGTAGACCGAGTGGCCTCAACTGCTCCCATCAACGGCGCGAATCAATTACTACACTCGATCACAAATTCCACGTTGTTGTCAACGGTATTGGAATTGACATGGTAATAGTGGCAAGGCTGTCTGCTCTGTCAAAGATTCCATTGCCTGAGTTTGTAGGGAGGTTTCTTTCTGGATGTGCTTTTTAAACATTTCTGGGATAGATTTAGCTGACTCAGAGGATTGGGGAGCCTAGCAGGGTGGACTACCAATGACCCACAATTAGTACCCACAGGAGTGGATAAAATCTCCTCGCAGTCGCTAATAATATTATCAATACGTGACATGACACAGTTACTATTCAAACACGTGGGATGTTTGTCCATCCTTTTGGCTTCTTGCCCTTCCCCGCTGTTCCTCCCGCCGTAGCCTCCACCGCCTTTCTTTTACCCATACCAGAAGCTAAAATACACAATAGTTGACAAAAGGTTCCAATAAGTATACTAACAACGACTAAGGCACACTACTGAAAACTACAGTTTCCAGCCTGATATGTCCTCATACTTTTCTATACACAATATACCAGGAGAAACACACTCGCGAAAACTTGTAGCAACCTATGTAGACTTTATGAGGAAATACTACAATGGTTCTTAAAGTTCACATGGGCAGCAATCCTTAGGTGTCCGAAGAAGCAAATAACAGTACCTTAGGGTCGACCCGGGTCTGCAGCCGACATTAGGGGGGTGGCCCTGTTTTTTAGCGCTGCTCAAGCAGGCAAAGCTCCTCCCTCCAGGGAGGGCACAGGAAGGCACAGGATTCTGGGACAAGTAGTCCCCACCAGCCGCAGACAAGCAAGGTGTCCCACGCCGCGGTGGTGACTCGCGCTTTTAGCGCGTTTAAGCAGGCAAGCTAGTCCCTCCAGGGAGGGCACAGGAAGGCACAGGATTCTGGGACAGGTAGTCCCCAGCAGCCGCAGACAAGCAAGGCGTCCCTCAAATGAGAAGTGCAAGCTGTCAAGTTTAAAGGTCTGCGTGCTCTTGTGACTGAGGTATATGTCTACTTGTATATGTATTCTCACATGTGTTATGCATCTGAAGAAGGTAGCTTAAAAAGCGGGTAGCTTTTCCTATAGGTGGTGAAATGTTCTCAGTTCTTCTCTGTCATTCAGCTGCACAGGCGGACATGTCTTATGTATATAGGTGTCATAGAGGCCCTAAAATATACTATTGAATACCCATGTGCTCCGTGATTATGAGCAGAAAGAAATACACATTTTTGTACACATATTTACAGAGTATGCTGTTTGAAACACAGGTATTCAAGTATTTGTATGTTTATTTTTATGTAACATGTCACTAGGTAAAAGCAGAGACACGCATGCATACCTTCACAAACTTGGTCAGACTTACAACAGTGATATGCTTAGGTTTGCTGTTTTATATTTGGGAGGCCTAACATTCTGAGCAGTCGATTAATAGTGAACCTTCAAGAGAAAAGTGAGGGTTAAGACATCTTGGGAGAAGGATTAGTGATAAGGCTACTTTGTATGAGTCTGTTGTAAGGTACAGTCGAAGTAGGCCTCTTTCTGCACCTCTGTTGGTTCTTTCTGCACGTATCTTGCTTCTTTCTGCACCTTTCTTCCTCTTTCTGGACTTCTGTTGCCTCTTTCTGCATTTCTTTTGCTTCTTTCTACACATTTCTTCCTTTTTCTGCACCTTTCTTGCCTCTTTCTCCACCCGTCTTGCCCCTTTCTGCACCTCTGTTGCTTCTTTCTGTACTTCTCTTGATTCTTTCTTCACCTCTCTTGCTTCTTTCTGCACCCCTCTTGCCTCTTTCTGCACCCTTCTTCCCTCTTTGTGCACCTCCCTTGCCTCTTTGTGCACCTCTCTTGCCTCTTTCTGCAGTTCTCTTGCCTCTTTCTGTGCCTCTTTTGCTTATTTCTGCACTTCTTTTGCTTCTTTCTGCACATCTCTTGCCTCTTTCTGCACCTCTATTGGTTCTTTCTGCACTGCTCTTGCTTCTTTCTGCACCTCTCTTGCCTCTTTCTGCACCCCTCTTCCCTCTTTCTGCACCTCTCTTGCCTTTGTCTGCACCCCTGTTCCCTCTTTTTGCACCTCTTTTGCCTGTTTCTGTAACTCTCTTGCCTCTTTCTGCAGTTCTCTTGCCTCTTTCTGTACCTCTGTTGCTTCTTTCTGCACCTCTTTCCTCTTTCTGCACCGCTCTTGCCTCTTTCTGCACCTCCATTGGTTCTTTCTGCACTTCTCTTGCTTTTTTCTGCACATCTCTTGCTTCTTTCTGTACCGCTCTTGCCTCTTTCTGCACCCTCTTTCCTCTTTCTACACCTCTCTTGTCTGTTTCTGCACTTCTGTTGACTCTTTCTGCACCTCACTTGCCTCTTTCTGCACCCTTCTTAACTCGTTGTGCACCTCTCTTGCCTCTTTCTGCACATCTCTTGCCTCTTTCAGCACTCTTCTTAACTCATTGTGCATGTTTCTTGCCTCTTTCTGCACCCCTCTTGCCTCTTTCTGCATCCTTCTTAACTCGTTGTGCACCTCTCTTGCCTCTTTCTGCACATCTCATGCCTCTTTCAGCACCCTACTTAACTTATTGTGCATGTTTCTTGCCTCTTTCTGCACCCCTTTTGCCTCTTTCTGCACCCTTCTTAACTCGTTGTGCACCTCTCTTGCCTCTTTCTGCACATCTCTTGCCTCTTTCTGCAGTTCTCTTACCTTTTTCTGCATTTCTTTTGCATCTTTCAGCACTTCTCTTGCCTCTTGCTGCACCCCTCTTGCCTCTTTCTGCATCTCTGTTGGTTCTCTCTGCACCTCTCTTGCAAATTACTGTACCCCTCTTTCCTCTTTCTGTACCCCTCTTAACTCTTTCTGTACCTCTCTTGCCTCTGTCTGTACCCCTGTTCCCTCTTTCTGCACCTCTTTTGCCTTTTTCTGTAACTCTCTTGTTTCTTTCTGCAGTTCTCTTACCTCCTTCCGTACCTCTGTTGCTTCTTTCTGCAGTTCTCATGCCTATTTTTGCACCCCTCTAACTTTTTCTGCAACCCTGTGGCTTCTTTCTGCACTTCTCTTGTTTTTTTCTGTACTTCTCTTGCTTTTTTCTGCACCCTCTTGCCTCTTTCTGCACCCCTCTTCCCACTTTCTGCACCTCTCTTGCCTCTTTCTGTACCTCTCTTGCCTCTTTATGCACTTTTCTTGCCCCTTTTGCACCTCTGTTGCTGCTTTCTGCACTTTTCTTGCTTCTTTCTGCACCTCTCTTGCTTCTTTCTGCACCCCTGTTGCCTCTTTTTCCAGTTGTCTTCCCTCTTTCTGCACCCCTCCTGCTTCTTTCTGCACCTCTCTTGCCTCTTTCTGCACCCCTCTTCCCTCTTTCTGCACCTCTCTTGCCTTTGTCTGCACCCCTGTTCCTTCTTTTTGCACCTCTTTTGCCTGTTTCTGTAACTCTTGCCTCTTTCTTCAGTTCTCTTGCCTCTTTCTGCACCTCTGTTGCTTCTTTCTGCACTTCTCTTTCCTATTTCTGCACTCCTCTTGCCTCTTTCTGCACCTCCATTGGTTCTTTCTGCACTTCTCTTGATTTTTCAGCATATCTCTTGCTTCTTTCTGTACCCCTCTTGCCTCTTTCTGCACCCCTCTTTCCTCTTTCTGCACCTCTCTTATCTGTTTCTGTACTTCTTTTGACTCTTTCTGCACCTCACTTGCCTCTTTCTGCACTTCTCTTACTTTTTTCTGCAACTCTCTTGTCTCATACTTATCTTGCTTCTTTCTACACCTCTGTTGCTTGTTTCAGCACTTCTGTTTCCTCTTTCTGCACTTCTCTTGCCTGTTTCTGCACCTCTCTTGCCTTTTTCTGCACCTGTGTTACCTCTTTCTGCACCTCACTTGCTTCTTCCTGCACCCCTCTTACCTCTTTCTGCACTCTTCTTCCCTCTTTCTTTACCTCTCTTGCACTTTTTGCACCCCTGTTCCCTCTTTCTGCACCTCTCCTGCCTGCTTCTGCACCTTTCTTGCTTCTTTCTGCACCTCTATTGCTTATTTCAGCACTTCTTTTGCTTCTTTCTGTACCTCTCTTGCTTCTTTCTGCACCCCTCTTGCCTCTTTCTGCACCCTTCTTAACTTGTTGTGCACCTCTCTTACCTCTTTCTGCACATCTCTTGCCTCTTTCTGCTGTTCTCTTGCCTCTTTCTGCACTTCTTTTGTTTTTTTCTGCACTTCTCTCGCCTCTTGCTGCACCCATCTTGCCTCTTTCTGCACCTCTGTTGGTTCTTTCTGCACCTCTCTTGCAAATTACTGTACCCCTCTTGCCTCTTTCTGTACCCCTCTTAACTCTTTCTGCACCTCTCTTGCCTCTGTCTGTACCCCTGTTCCCTCTTTCTGTACCTCTTTTACCTTTTTCTGTAACTCTCTTGCCTCTTTCTGCAGTTCTCTTACCTCCTTCTTCACCTCTGTTGCTTCTTTCTGCACTTCTCTTGGTTTTTTCTGTACTTCTCTTGCTTTTTTCTGCACCCCTCTTGCCTCTTTCTGCACCCCTTTTGCCTCTTTCTGCACCCCTTTTGCCTCTTTCTGCACCCCTCTTCCCACTTCCTGCACATCTCTTGCTGCTTTCTGCACTTCTCTTGCTTCTTTCTGCACTTTTCTTGCCCCTTTCTGCACCCGTTGCCTTTTTTTCCAGTCGTCTTCCCTCTTTCGGTACCCCTCCTGCCTCTTTCTGCATTTCTCTTGCACTTTCTGCACATGTGTTACTCTTTTCTGCACCTCTCTTGTTTTTTCTGCACTTCTGTTGCTTCTTTCTGTACTTCTCTCGCCTCTTTCTGTACTCAATTTAGTCTTTATTTCGATTCTTTCAATCATTAAAGACACAAAAATGACAACACAGCACAGTAAAAACTTCATACAGAATTCCTACAATTTCATAAAAGCTATAAACCATTAAATAATCCCTTTAAAAATATTAAATAAGCATAAAAACAATAAAAACGATTATGTACAACAATCGATTTCTCAGAGTCAAATGTTCTAACTGACTCAAGGGAGCCTGACCTAAAAATCATTTTCTAGTCCATACAGTGTTATAGCAATCGGCAGATACTGTTGGGCAATGGTACCAGTATACGAACGTTGTTATATACTTGTCGTCTCTTTACCACCTGGTCTGCCACTCTATGTTCCTTGCCTCTTCAGGCAATTTGCTCGGACACCCCACATCCAACTCAGAAATGTAGCTGTTGCTACTACTATAGGTTTGTGTGTGTTAGTTTTCAGTATACGAAGTGCAATATTGCTTGATCTTGTGCCCATATTGGCACAAATTGGCTTAAGCCATTTATCCCTGGGGCGCTTGTATGCTGGACACACAAACAAAATGTGGGGGATTGTCTCATCCTGCATTTGGCAAGATTCGCATCTGGTGGCCATTGAACTTTGCCATTTTAACATAAATGATTTTATCGGGAGGGAACCAACCCTAAATTGATGATACAACTTTCTATCTAAGGGTTTTGATATAAGGTCCCAATAGGCCTCAAACCGGATGTCTTGTTTATGTTCCATAAAAATGCCCGAGAGAGAAGTATTCTTGATGTGTGACATGCGCTTTATTTTAACCATCTTCCAATAGGTTTCTTTAAGAACTTTTTTAGATGGAAATGATTTACTTACTGGATTCTCCCACAGGTGGCTATACCCCATATCCACCAGTGTGCACTTGATTTTTTGTAGCCATACAATATTACTTGATGAGTGAGCTTCTCTTACATCTTTCAGTGCATTAGCATAGTGAACCAGCTCTGGAGTAGTCCAGAGCCTTCTCCAGTATGCTATTGGTCTGAACCGGGCTAACTCCTCTAGTGTGCAACAACCTAAATCTAAGTAAAGGGGTTTGAGTGGGGTGGATTGTGGAAGACCTGTAAGGGTTCTCAAAAACTTGTTCTGGGCTACAGTTAATGATAATACATTTTCGAAGCCCCAGAGCTCGGCTCCATAAAGGATAGAGGCCCTAACCTTGGCATTATAAATTGTTAGAGCCGGGCCTACCGGCTTCATTTGGGACAACCTATGTTCTTTTAATAAAGCACCTGCAAGTTGAACATGCTTGAGGGTCATTAAATCTATCTGGGGTTTCCAGTTTAACTTCTTGCCCAGAGTCACGCCCAGGTATGTAAAAACATCAGTTTGTTCCAATTGAACATTGTTCATGAATACTCTCCCCTGCACCATTTTATGTTTGTGTAGAACCATAAATTTGGTTTTATCAACATTTACTACCAACTCATGGTCACTACAAAAGGTCTCAAATCTATTCAGAGCGCACTGCAGCCCTTTCTGCGTCTTAGATTGGTTAAGGGTATCATCAGCAAACATTAATAACGGTACTTTCGCACCGGCGAGTGAGGGAGCATCCGTTGGATATGAGGAAAAATAATGTACAGCCCTGTTTATAAACAATGAAAAAAGTGTAGGGGCCAGAACACACTCTTGCCGGACACCTTTTGAGACATCAAACCTGTCTGTAACCTTTCCCTGCGACCCCCAGCATACCTGCGCAAAGTTGGACTCATGAAGTTTAACAATTAATGCAAGGAGTTCTACTGGCATCCCAAGATCTTTTAGTACTCCCCATAGTTTGTAGCGCGGCACCAGATCAAACGCGGATTTTTAGATCTATAAAGGCCGCATAAATGGTGCCCCCACAATAACTACAGAACCTAAAAACCTGATCTATGGTACTGACTTTTGGTGGAAGCCAGCCTGTAGTGGGGATAGAACATCATTTTCACTAATCCAAGATTGGATTCTACTCAGCACGAGCCTGGCCATGATCTTTTGCATTGAATCTATCAGACTTATTGGCCTATAGTTACTTGGGCACGTGCGATCCCCCTTTTTATAAGTTGGTAAAATTTCCGCACCTCGCCAGGATTCTGGGATAGAAGCCCCACTGGCAATTGCATTAGCAAGTATATGAATGTATTTTAGCCAGTTGTCTCTATCATGCCGAAATAAATCGGCCGGAATACAGTCCAGGCCAGGTGCTCTACCTTTGGGTATCGCATCCAGGGCTGTTTCGACCTCCCCTATCCCAAAAATCACAATTTTATCAGGCTTTAGTATTGGACATTGTTTAGTACTAACTATTGCGGCAGCAAATTGGGCCTGGTAGTGAGAAACCCACTGATCTGGCGCTACATAGTTAACAGGAACTTGTCTTAGCTCACCACTGCCCCATTTCACTATCTGCCCAAAGTTCTGCATGCTTTTGTCTCTACTTGCATGCAGAAGTTCCTTCCAACGTTTTTCATCTGACTCCGTTTTAGCTGTGAGTTGAGTTTTCTTATACTTTTGCCGAGCATATTTAACCTCCTCCATCGATTTGGTTTTTATAGCTTGGGACAATTTCATGTATGCTACTCTGCAATCCTTGTTGTACTAATTGGCTGATTTAATAATAGCTCTATTGCAAGGTTTATAGGTCTTGATAAAAAAGCTCTTGAGCTTTGTAAACAAATCTTCATGAGCCTGCGTAATCACTGCATTGATATCGGCCTGGTTGTCAAATGCAGAAATGGTCATAAGGGTGTTCTCCACTGTTTTCTTCATATGTTCTAGAGATTTGTCGTTCTCCAATAATGTTGCCCACTTAACCCTTCTCATGTCGTTCGAGAGGAGAACATCTGCAGTCACCCTCTCGATCGTCCGGGGCTGTGAGCCTATCCCCTGTACCTGTAGATTTAACAAAAGTGGATTATGGTCACTCTCACTTCTTTCTTGGACTTTCATGTCTACAACACATGACCATATCTCCATGTTGATAAAAAATAGTCAATCCGACTGCTTCTTGACCCATTGCAATATGTATGTAATCCCTAGCTGTCAGATAATGTCCTCCCGTTTGCTGCCCTGATGCCCCTCTCCAGACACAAACTGTTTAATTGGAGGACTGCCTCAGTCCACTTCCTTATTGGCAGCAGGGTTAAGGATGGAATGCCCCACTGTAAGTCCTCTAAATTACCAAAATCTTCATGGACTAGGGGCTCAAAGGTACAATTAAAGTCTCCCGCTATCACCATATTGTTACCACCTCTTTGTTCTTCTATAAAGGCATCTAGCAGAGAAACTGTACTGGAGAGTTTCCCTCCGACCATCCCTCTGGCAGGTCCTTGCTTTGGACGTATGATAATGGCCAAAATATCAGGGCTATCAGTTGAGATCTCCTCGGCCCTGTAACCTGGATGTTGTCTAACCCATAAGGTAAGCCCACCTGAAGGCCTACCCTTTTGGCCAGCGATAGCTGGTTTATGAAAGTTCAAATACCCCGGACGAAAAATCGGACTTATTGACCAGGTTTCCTGAAAAGCCCAAATGTCCTGGTCCTCTATAAATGCTGACCAGTCGACTGACGCTATCTTAGATTTCAATCCAACTATATTCCAGGAAGCTATTGCTAGCGTCGGGTTGATAGGATTGGAGTTAACAATGATACTGTCAACTATTACCCTGGGCATTTAGCTTATCGGTGGATTCCCCCCCTATAACTGACATTACTCCATGCTGCAATATAGTTGGGCCATTATTTAAGCATCAATCTACCTTGTCCAAAGGCGAGCCCTCATTGGTTGTAGAAGCTACTTCCTGAGGGTTAATTCTACTATGTGGTGCAGGAGGACTATATTTTATCCTTATGTTAGATGAGACCAAGTGAGATGTTCTAAGGTCAAAAGATACTAAATTATCTGCGAGATCCACGTTTTTAGCCTAAGACACACATAATCTGTGCTAGAGCCGTGGATCACATACCTTCTCGCTGAGTATATGTCTTCTCTTATGACTGATCTACATTTCCTCACATACCGTAACCAATGGATGCTTTTATTAATCAGTTCCTGTTCATTTTCGCGTGTATAATTCGATGTTATTTTGGGAACGTTAATTAGGAAGATCTGTGCTTTAGGGGATTGGCTCAATGTGAGTTTAAAAAACCCTGGGGCATATCAGCAACGGACGGCGATGAATAACGCAAAGCGCGCTTAGCGCTTTTGTATTTATCGCTGGAATTTATCGCCCTGTTAGCGCGTTATTAACAACGCGTTTCTCCAGGGCGATGTAAATTCCAGCGATAGCGGGGAAATCGCCGTTTTGCAGGGAACATCGCTGGTTTTCCAGCGATGTTCCCTGCAAAACGGCGATATGCTTGATGATACGACCCTGTGGTCGTAACACAAGAATCCACCCCCCATGTTAAACATACATGAGTCAGGATTTTAGCAGACGTTAGTTTTTGGCGAAAACAGTGGTCTTCGCCCAAAACTAACGTCTGCTAAAATGCGTGGGCCGCCTTGTAAATATCACGATGTGCACATCAGCGATATTTTACAGGTTGTACTGCCCAGTGACGCCCACTTTGCATCTCATTAGAGATGCAAAGTGAGGCGTCGGGAAAAAGGGTGCTAACATGCGCTACTGCATGTTAGCATCCCCTTGTAGATAGGGCGCTAATATTATCTCTGCTTTTTTGGCTTTTAAAGCCAAAAAGCGGAGATAAGGCCCTTGTAAATATGCCCCCCTGTTCCTTGTGCATCGGAGTACCTGTGCTCCTTAGTGTGCTAGGGGGTGGAAAATGCTGCCGAAGACTATTCTGGCTTGAACTGGGCGACTGGAATTCTGATCGGTTTTCAAAATGCACTCTATCTATATTAAGCTGGGACATTTTGTTAGTAGTTGATTTAATACCTGCTGAAGAAGCTGCAAGTACAACATTCTTTATGCCCATGCCGCCAGGGGGGACCAAAAGTGATGCGCTATCAGAATGTCGTCTGGACTGGGCTGATCTAATAGGTTCATTAGCAGTATTATACACTGTTGTTTTTAGTGTATCAGTTAGCCTAACAACCAAGGTCTTCAAAGAATTGACAAGTTCCATAAGCAAATTTATATGAACCCTCAGACTATCTAAAGATTGATCTGTATGTGAGCAGCTACATCCTTTGGCTGAGGCTGCCATTTTGGAAAACCCAACTACACCTGCATGATCTATTTGAACTATAGGTTCAGTAGACCGAGTGGCCTCAACTGCTCCCATCAACGGCGCGAATCAATTACTACACTCGATCACAAATTCCACGTTGTTGTCAACGGTATTGGAATTGACATGGTAATAGTGGCAAGGCTGTCTGCTCTGTCAAAGATTCCATTGCCTGAGTTTGTAGGGAGGTTTCTTTCTGGATGTGCTTTTTAAACATTTCTGGGATAGATTTAGCTGACTCAGAGGATTGGGGGAGCCTAGCAGGGTGGACTACCAATGACCCACAATTAGTACCCACAGGAGTGGATAAAATCTCCTCGCAGTCGCTAATAATATTATCAATACGTGACATGACACAGTTACTATTCAAACACGTGGGATGTTTGTCCATCCTTTTTGGCTTCTTGCCCTTCCCCGCTGTTCCTCCCGCCGTAGCCTCCACCGCCTTTCTTTTACCCATACCAGAAGCTAAAATACACAATAGTTGACAAAAGGTTCCAATAAGTATACTAACAACGACTAAGGCACACTACTGAAAACTACAGTTTCCAGCCTGATATGTCCTCATACTTTTCTATACACAATATACCAGGAGAAACACACTCGCGAAAACTTGTAGCAACCTATGTAGACTTTATGAGGAAATACTACAATGGTTCTTAAAGTTCACATGGGCAGCAATCCTTAGGTGTCCGAAGAAGCAAATAACAGTACCTTAGGGTCGACCCGGGTCTGCAGCCGACATTAGGGGGGTGGCCCTGTTTTTTAGCGCGTTCAAGCAGGCAAAGCTCCTCCCTCCAGGGAGGGCACAGGAAGGCACAGGATTCTGGGACAAGTAGTCCCCACCAGCCGCAGACAAGCAAGGTGTCCCACGCCGCGGTGGTGACTCGCGCTTTTTAGCGCGTTTAAGCAGGCAAAGCTAGTCCCTCCAGGGAGGGCACAGGAAGGCACAGGATTCTGGGACAGGTAGTCCCCAGCAGCCGCAGACAAGCAAGGCGTCCCCTCAAATGAGAAGTGCAAGCTGTCAAGTTTAAAGGTCTGCGTGCTCTTGTGACTGAGGTATATGTCTACTTGTATATGTATTCTCACATGTGTTATGCATCTGAAGAAGGTAGCTTAAAAAGCGGGTAGCTTTTCCTATAGGTGGTGAAATGTTCTCAGTTCTTCTCTGTCATTCAGCTGCACAGGCGGACATGTCTTATGTATATAGGTGTCATAGAGGCCCTAAAATATACTATTGAATACCCATGTGCTCCGTATTATGAGCAGAAAGAAATACACATTTTTGTACACATATTTACAGAGTATGCTGTTTGAAACACAGGTATTCAAGTATTTGTATGTTTATTTTTATGTAACATGTCACTAGGTAAAAGCAGAGACACGCATGCATACCTTCACAAACTTGGTCAGACTTACAACAGTGATATGCTTAGGTTTGCTGTTTTATATTTGGGAGGCCTAACATTCTGAGCAGTCGATTAATAGTGAACCTTCAAGAGAAAAGTGAGGGTTAAGACATCTTGGGAGAAGGATTAGTGATAAGGCTACTTTGTATGAGTCTGTTGTAAGGTACAGTCGAAGTAGGCCTCTTTCTGCACCTCTGTTGGTTCTTTCTGCACGTATCTTGCTTCTTTCTGCACCTTTCTTCCTCTTTCTGGACTTCTGTTGCCTCTTTCTGCATTTCTTTTGCTTCTTTCTACACATTTCTTCCTTTTTCTGCACCTTTCTTGCTTCTTTCTGCACTTCTCTTGCTTCTTTCTGCGCCTTTATTCCTCTTTCTACACATGTCCTACCTATGTAGGCAGAGTTAGAAATTAGCATTTTAAAAACCTTAGAAATTCACTGAAAAAACCAGAGGTTTCAGGGACGCTACAGTTAGGAATTAGCATTTAAAAAACCTTAAAAATTCACTGAAAAAAACACAGGTTTCAGGGACGTTATAGTGAGGCTGACATTTCACTCGTACAAAACGAGAGAAATTCAGCCGTTATAGTTAGCTGAGCTAACTATAACTCGCGCCCCCGCAATGCACTGCTGATGACGTCACATATTACATCACTCATGACATGGTCAGTGACATCACTGATGACATCTCAAATGACATCACTGATGACATCATCCACTTAATATCTGATGCACCTCTTCACACCCTAATATAACCTTTCATACACCCACTCTAAAATACAGACTACCATTCTCGAAACCATAGACACACCAATACCAGTTAGTACATACCCACTCACAGATTCATAGGTGTACACACATCCACTCACTCACCCATACAGTCACTCATTCACGCAGTCACTCATCTATGCAGCCACTGATATATGCAATCATCTACCCATACAGACACTCACACACTGCTACTCACCCATAGAGTTACTCACACACCTAGTCAGTCACGTAAAGAATCAATCACATTGCCATTTACTCACCTATACAGTTATACACACACCACCTCACTTATTCATACAGATACTAACACATACTTACTCTCTTATACAATCACTGACAAGAGCACACACTCATCCATACAGTCACTCTCACAATCCTCACTCTCACATATAGTCACTTATATACTTCAACACTTACATATACTGCCTTTCACATATGTAGTTACTCACACATATACCACTGAGATATCCACTCACTCACAAACACAGCCATACGTGCACTCACTCACCTATACAGCCCCTTGCACACGCACTCATGAACCCATACACCCAGTGAATCACCCACTCACACATCCATGCAGGGAGTCACACCCCCCCACCCACCCATACAGGCACTCAGGCACCCATACAGGTACTCAGACAAGCAATCATTAACCCATATAGACACTCATGTAGCTACTCACCAACCCATGCAGGGACTTACACACCAACTGACAGACTGATAGAGACATTCACACAGATTAGTCATTCACCCATGCATTCACTAAGACAAGTTCAATCACTCATTTATACAGTCAGTCACACACCCAATAAATCATCCATTCAGACACTCATACACCCACTCATTCTTCAATACACCTTGGCGTATATATATATATAACATTCTTAAACTTTTTAGAAACACACAGTCACTGGATGATGTCATCAGTGATGTCATCAGTGATGTAAATTGAGATGTCATCAGTTATATCATCAGTGATGTCACTGACCATGTCATCAGTGATGTAATATGTGATGTTATCAGCAGTGCATTGCAGGGGTGCGAGTTATAGTTAGCTCAGCTAACTATAATGGCTGAATTTCTCTGGTTTTGTACGAGTGAAATGTAGCCTATAACATCCCTGAAACCTGTGTTTTTTTCAGTGAATTTCCAAGGTTTTTTAAATGCTAATTCCTAACTATAAGTAACGTCCCAAAAACTTCTGTTTTTTTCACTGAATATATATACATATGGTATAAGGCTACCACAGTTTCCAGGCTGTTTGGTGCGGTGGTCCGAGTTGGGCTCTTGTGGCCCAATATAAAGAGTTGCACTCCTCCAATATTAGGAAATACTGGGACACTCCTGTGCAGGTGCTGTAGTTTATTTGCAATAGCTTTCCTGACCCGTTTTGCCATAGCCTTGGTCATGGGTAAGCAGTAAAGCTTATCAAGCAATACAAATAGTGCAAAAGTGTTACAGACATTGAGGTAGGACTCACCCCATTGAGCATATGAACTGTGCAGTATGGTTGGGGACTATTTTGTAACGGTGTATGATCACAATAGTTCGGCAAAATGTACATTGGTTTATAAGACCAATAGCCATCAACCACTGTAATAATGGCGAAGTAACGCAATGACAACCTGCTGTTATCCAAAGAATAAATACCAATAAATGACTTATACGGCATAACACAATAGGTTTTTCACAAATGCATACGTTTGGTTCATTGCCATAATTGCCTCGTAGGATCTAGCAGAATGAAGCAAAGTGCGCCCCAAGATATTGCACCAAGTTATTCAAGTGTCCCTGGCTAGTGCCAGGTGAAATTACCCTCTCGTTACACACTCATTATCGAGAGGCATGGCTCAGCTTGGATGGTCATGCAGAGATTCACATCCAGTGAGCGGTCTGTTGCACATTTACTTATTTATTTATTTAGTTAGATGAAAGGTTTTCTAGAGCCTGAAAATAGCCCTTGCGAGTATCAGAGCGCGTTACAAATGTTCAAAGAGCAGAGACATATAGAACCAATAATGTCATAGTCGAGAACACTACAGAATATGGTAACTCCCTGATGAGGGCGGGATCACCTCAATGTTAAAACAGATAGATCAAAAACAATACCATAACAAATGAACAGTCATCATGAGTGTAGTTGACAAGTCCTGATATGCTCAGAGAGAGGAATTCCTAGGATCTAGGGTAGAAATTTGTTCATGAACAGTAGTTTAACTTCTTTCTTGAAAGATGAGGTTGAGGGATTCAGTCTGATTTTGGGGGGGCTAGTTCCATATTCTCGGGGCGATGCCAGAGAAGGCTTTTTGTAGTTTTTTATTTAAAGAACTTCTATGGGTTCAGCAGTAATGTGCTGGAGCTTCTAGAGGATCTGGATCCTCTGGAAAGTTCAAGCTTCTGAGTAAGGTAACTTGGGGTATTGAAGTGTAGGGCTTTGTGGGTCATGCATGCTATTTTCAGCTGAATTCTAGCTTCATAGGGGAACCAATTGAGGGATTTTAAATCAGGAGTGATGTGGCTGTTTCTTTTTGATCCTCTGGTGAGCCTTGCAGCAGAGTTAAGGGAGGCCCTTAAAGGAGCTGTTTTGGATCTGGGCAAACTGCCAAGGATTACACTTCCATAGTCAAACCTGGGAATCACTAGGGCCTGGGTGACAGACTTGAAGTTATTGAGGGGGAGGAAGGGTGTTAATTTTCTTAAGATGTTCATATGGAGGTTCGCTCCCTTGGTGGCAGCACTAATATGCTTCTGCATGTTCAGGTTCTTGTTGAGAGTTATTCCCAGTGATCTCGCGGAATCAGTAACTTGTGACAGGCAGTCGAAGGCTGTTAGTTGCTTCATCCATCCTTTAATGACAGGTGGCTGTTTGGGTGGGTCAATTAGGAGAAATTCAGTTTTGAAAGTATTTAGTTTGAGGTAGTTGCATGTCAGTCAATTTTTTTTTTTTTGTAGAGTTAAATTGAGAGATCTTGGGGCATATTATCTAAAAAGTGCGCTAAACATCGCAAAGCGTGTTTAGCGAGCACTTTTTTATCGCCGGCTATCGTCGGAATAATTTGCCATGCTAACGCTGTATTAGCGACATTTAGCGCTATGGCGATAATTATTCCAGCCATAGCGGTGTTTTCCATGAAACATCGCTGGTTTTCCAGGGATGTTTCATGGAAAACGGCGATAACCTTGCTGATACGACCCTGTGGTCGTATCAGCATAATCCACCCCCCCATGTTAGATATGGCTAACACCTGCGATGACCCCGGTTAGCGCGACTTTTCACGTCGCTAACTGGGGCCATGGCCACCTTGCTAATAGGCGATAGGCCTGTTAGCGGGTGTTTCCCAGGTTTGTTCATCGGGAACGCCCACTTTGCATGTCATTAGCGATAAATATCGCTGACATGCAAAGCGGTAAAAACACGTGCGCTAATGCCCGAAAACGGTCGCTAACTGCTGTTAGAGACAGTTTGCTGATAGGGCGATAAGAATATCGCCGCTTTAGCGGCAAAAAGTGCTGCTAAAGCGGCGATAGTGCCCTTGCTAATATGCCCCCTTATGTCTTCAGGGGAGGAGACTTTCAGGTATAATTGGGTATCTTCAGCATACATGTGATAGTGGATTTTTGATGAACTCAGAATGTCTGTAATAGACACCGTGAACAAGTTAAAGAGAGTGGGTGAGAGGGATGAACCCTGTGGGACCCCTAATGTGACCAGAGCAGTTTTAGACAGGGACTGATTAACTTAGATTTTTTGAGTTCTGTTTTGGAGAAACGAGATGAACCAGTTTAGGATGAACCCTGAGAGTTCCATCCTATGTTCCAATAGGTCTAGTAGGTAGTCATGCTTAACCATATTGAATGTTGAAGATAGGTCAAGGAGGATTAGAAGGCATGAATCATTCTGATCTAACATTTTTAGCGCATCGCCCACTATGTGTGTAAGAACCGATTCAGTGCTATGCCCCGGACGGAAGCTGGATTGGAATTGGTCAAGAAGACGGAATCATTCAATGTGATTGCAGAGTTGGACGTGTTCACATTTTTCAAGGAGCTTGCCCAGAGGTGGAATATTGGAGATAAGGTGGAAGTTGGTTAGGACAGTGTGATCTGCAGTTGGTTTTTTATGATAGAGGAGACCTGCACAGAGTTTAGACAATCAGGGATAGTGCCTTGAAGTAGAGAGGCATTTACAATCTTGAATGAAAGTAGGAGTATAGACAGTTTGATCTCATGAAAGTATAACGTGAGCATGACTATTACTGCCCAGGACCAAACACATGATCTGTGGGCAAAGCGTTGGTATTATTCAACTATCCCAACGTCCCAGAGTCTAGGGGGAAGTGTCCTCAAGGTTATTCAATGACGCCCTAAAAACAAAATAGCCTTGATCAAGGGGACGTACCCCCACCCTACATGTCCATGTTCAGTTGCACCATGACATCCATGCATGAAATCTTATAATCAGGTAATAGAATACATCTATTGGGCTGACCGCACACAAAATATACATGTAAGTTGAGTTGATTGACATACTGCCCGAGTGGACTTGACAGCTCATTTGACAAACACATGTCAATGGTGGTTAAACATGATAGAATGACCCAAATCATATGCAAAAATGATGGATGTTGAATACATTGTCTTGCAGGTCAGTGGCACCACATAAAATGAATAATAAACATCATAAATAAACGTGAAGCGGGCATGCCGGTTAATTGTTCAATCCCAAGACAATGGTGGTTGAACATGACATCATGACAAAGCGGTGAGCAACTGATGGACATATTTAATAAATATTCTTGTAAAAATGTTGTTTACATTTTTTTCTCCTTAATCCATACACTGTAAATCCTCCCCAAGTGGGCAAACGTCTTACAATTCTGTTGGAGATCACTTTCATAACCCATTCATGCTTACAAAAAAAGTGTAGAAGGAGCTGCTTGGCTGCCTACTCTCAATGCTGATCTATGCGGAAACCTAAGTGAAAAAAGACATAACACATGATCGAAAACAGATTAAATCTGAGCTACACTCATTGAAACCAGAAATAAGGAAACAACCCGCAAATCAAATGAATCTCTGATGTTAACCCAAATGTACTGCTAGTTCCTCACTGGAGTTGAGGCCTCGTGGTGTCATGGTGTCATAATCTAGGATGAGTCTAGATCCAAGGGTGTGCAACTTACTCTCCCTATCGCCACCCCTGATGTCTGGCTCTGTAGTATCAGTTACCACAAATCTGAGGAGTTTCTCGTTCTGGAAATGTGTGTCAGCAGAATGTTGCACCACCGAATACTGCTTGTAATTATGGCAAGCACTATTGCTCGTATGTGCTCAAGGCTGTTAATGTACATTTTGCTGCAAGGACATTATAGGCAGCACCCACAATATTTGGTGTTACGTGTTATTATTTTTCTGATTTTGTAATGTCTCAATGTATTGGGAATCAGGAGCTGCAAGCAGATAGAGCTGTTACTACACGCCATGCAGCAGTAAAATCCACCACTTTCTAGTTTGGAACTATGAGTTGTAAGCTGTGTATCTTGGTTGTGACTCAGATTATCCCTCACCGACTGACTCTTCCTAAATATGATTTGGGGATTGTCATGTACATATCTGGCCAATCCGTCATTCGTCCTAAGGATGTGCCAATGTTTGTTTAACATCTGTATGATACTATATGCCTGGTTCGAGTAGGTAGTTATAAATCTCACATTGTTGGACTCCTGCTTGTGTTTGTCACAAGGGTGAGAAGTTGTCTTCTAGGTACTAGATCTACTCTCTTGTTAGCCTGTTTGATAACCTTCTGGCTGTACCCCCTTTCCTTGATTCTATGTTACATGACTTCCCTTTCTTTTTCAAAATCTGCATTAGTGCTACAATTGACTGTGGCCCATAGCAGTTCCCCAAAGGGGATGCTGTAAATCAGGTCAGTTGGGTGTGCACTTGTTATAGGGATTCTGCACACACAGAGCTATGCACAGGATAATAGGACCTCGGAATATAGTGGTGAGCCAACCATAAACCGTAGCACCTAAAACCCCAACCCAACTAGCCTTAGCATCCCATTGGCAACAATGTACCAATGATTAGACAACCCAGAACACGGTATCTCTCTCTCAGGACTCGCAGTAGCAAGAACACTCTTTCGTCACACACTCATACCTGTCCACAACGTGTGTAAGAAGAGACACAGTATAGGTTAAAATGTTTATTTCAACTTACGTGCTCTAAGATACAGTACACGTATCAGTACTATCAGCATAATGCATAAGAATAATATAATCAGCATAGTTACAACTCCATAGAATACAAACGGGGAAAGCATCTCATAAAGCAGTGGATATAGGGCTAAATGACCTTTCCACCCTCCCCGTGCTAGAAGCTAGTTTATTATAAAAATAGAAGACCTCTGGGCTTTGACTAGCGAACCCCCATACCTCAGTCTCTAGATGCAAAAGTACATCAGCAGACAATCACAGCTCTTCTCCCTGGGAAGGTTTTCTCCAAGTGTCCCTTAAGCGGGAAAACCGCAATATTAAAAGCACACAAAAATTCTCCATGGCAGCTGTACATAGTGTTATGTCTAGGTGCGAGGGACTGGCCAGATCAGCAAGAACCAGGGAAGTTGTTTTTCGACCTTGTACATGTCGTGCAGACGTAGCCCAAAGGGAACAGGAGAAAAAGTGAAAGACAGAAAATGCAGACAGTTCTAAAATAACTTGGCAGGAGCCGAGGTCGGTAGAACAACGGCTCAGAGTAACGTGCGCAAAGAAAGGCATCATGGCAGCCAGGCCTAAGTCAACGTAGCAAGGCAGGCCAGGAGGCCACAAACCACAAGACACCCTCCCCTGGACAGTCCATCGGCCAAGACATAGGACGAAGACAGAGTTCAAAGCGACTGAGCAGAACCGAAAGGGCAACAGCACATGCAGTCCCCACAAAGGACAATGAATGGGCGAGGGGAAAAGAAAAAAAATGGCGAAGAGGAAAAAACAGAGCCAGCGAGGCAAGTCACAGAGGGCGAAGGCCAGTTCAATCCATCAGAGTGTGAGTGCAGAAAAACGCCACACCTTCCAAGCGGAAATCATTTGAATCGTCAGAAAACAAGGACGCCATCCAGTCTAATAAATCAAAACTACAGGCATGCTCCTCATATGAGGGAGCACCAAAAAGCGATGCGGGACAACTTGCGTGGTATTCAATATAACTTTGTTGTAGGAGATCCTGAGCAGCCGCCCAGATATCCCCTTGCGCCAAAATCCCCAGTGCAGCCGCACGCGTCATGCAGTCCGCAGCGGAACAGTCCCGTTCATGGGCCTCTAAGGGACCCACCAACCGAACAAAATCCGGAACAGACAACGACGTATTGGAGAGGCAGTAATCCATGGTCCAGGTGAAGGGACAGCGGATGCAAGACATCACAGGTTGCACGCAAGTGAAATACGCAAAGCGAAAAGAAAGTTTATAGGACACACTCAGTGTCGCCAACGGCAGAACGCCGAAACCAGCCAGGATGCGCTCACGGAGCAGCTGGAGGCAACCGGGGTCGAGAAGGGCCCATCGGGGAGCAGCCATTGCGGAGAAAACAGACCAACAGCAGGACACCAGCCGCCAAGGCGAGGATTAATGGGAAGCCACCAAAGACGCTGGAAAAAATCGAATGAATGAACGCCGGTATCACACCAAATATAGTTTGGAAAGTGGACACAAGGCCGGATCCCACAACTTTGAAAAAGTGTACTAGACCTTCAGTGCGAGAGGCGTTAAAAATACGGTGAATCAATTCACCGAAATGCTGTGGGAGGTTAGTGTTTAAAAGGGCCTGTATTTCACTGTGGGTACTTGCCACCTGGAGAATGAATGTCTACCGGGCGGATGTGAGCATAACCTCGTTCAATAATAGCGCCTTTATTCTGCTCAGTTTATTGAAATCTGCCTTCATAGTAGGAATGGAAGGCCAAATAGAATTATCTATGATGTCGTGAGGGGGAGGAAAAAGCACATTCTTGCAGCAGACAACCCTGTGCGAGACCGTACCAATATAGGGTATGCCGGCCTGCATGCCACAGCAGTTTTCGTTATTCAAAAGCAAATAGCTACCGTTAGTAAGCAAAGTAAAAGTAGGAGAAATAGCAAGAACAGGAATGCCCTTTAACACACAAGCAAGATTCGGAGCGGAAACGTTACAAGCTCCGTGCAGTTTAATATGTTTACAAACAAGGGAATGACCCACAGTTGAATCGCATGACTCCCCCGTGAGAAAAACTTCCTTTCCGTCTCGCAGGCATTTATACATGAAAGGGAGGGACCAAAGCTCATGCAGGAAGGTACTACCCAAGGGCTGGAAACGGCCCACAGGATAATGTTTCATGCACGAACTAAATTCAAACAAGGAAAAAGGCAAAGCGTTAACCCCATGAACTAGCCACACAGCAGAATCCAATTCCGCCACAGAGAATGGTAAGGGCTCCACTTTCTCGATATGTAACAGAGTGTATGCTACATCTTTCATGGACATGAACTGCTGTTTGTCAGTTAAATTAAAAGGCAGAAATAAGGCAGTGGTGTTCAAAAAATGCCAAGGAACTTTACCCAACTTAAGTGTTTGCAAAGTCCACGCAAACTGCATAACAGAACGTAACTGATTCTGACCATGATATAACACAGAAACATAATCTTGTACAACATCAACAACAGAGAACACAATATTCTCTAACGTGTAAATGCGGGAAGATAGGGTATTAATACTATTGTCAACAACAGCAAGCACTTTTTCCAAATTTGCTTGGTCTATTTCCTGTAGACGGGAAGCAGCTTCCATTTGCGACAGCTTCCAGAGTTCATTATAAGCTTCATAAATGAATCTCTTAGGTCGTGGACCACGAGGTCCCAATATAAAGTCGGACAGATCAATGTTGCCTGATAGGAGGGATAAATGTTGTTTAACAGAGTCGAGGGAAGAACGTTGCAACCACTGTTTACATAATTTACCAACAGAATATGTTGTGACAGTACGGGAGTCAGAAAACCTAGGATCGGGCCTATCCTGTTTGTAGCCAGGGACTGAGTCGTGAAAACGCAGTTGGCACACATTAGATGATGTGGGCCAAGACAACCAGGGTGACTGAACAAGCGTAGAAACATTAAACGAATTGTTCTGAAACGAAGCCTGCAAAGTCGCAAGGGACAAATTAAAGTGCAAGCTGTTGTTTGTAGTGGAAGACAGGGATGGAATTGACGGTGCGTTTAATTGTTTGGTGGTAGCCAAACCCCAACACGTAGTCTGATAGATGGAAGAATTCAGAAACACAATTTGGGCCGGGATAAGGCAGGCACGGTGCAAGGCCTCGGTGCCTTGCACCTGCCAAGGTTTTGAGCCTCAGATTGATTTCAAATCCACGGTGTCCTTCCAGTACTCATAACCACCCACAGCTAAGGCGCTCAAAAAGGAAACCGAATATAGCAATTTGGTGTGGGTCAACATGATTTTCTGAGTGGATGGTGCGTTTAATTTAAAATAATAGGACCCAGGGTTCAATCTATTAAAATCTGTGAAATACGTAAATTTATTTCTAAGAGTCTGGGAGCTACCCGGTAAAGGGTTTGGACAATGTTCCCATTGGGTGTAGGTGAAAGGACCACGTAGTGCACTTGGTTTATGGACAAAGTGGTTGCCCCAATGCTGGTAGCAATACAAATCAGCATAATTCGCAGAATTCATATACAAATCTTCAGCATTAAAGGAAGCATAATATTTTAAATCAGCAAACAATGCCTCAACTGCATGCACATCCCAATCGTCAGAATGAATATTACTTTTTACCACATCACCCATCGAAACTCGAAGGACATTTGGCACATTAATAAGTTCTGTCGGTCCATGAATTTGAAAATTTACTGCATCCCATACGATGCCATCAGCAACTGGAAAAGCTGAAATGTTCACAAATGTGTGGTCACGCTTCATGATGTGAGATGAGGAATGTGGAGCCAAAGTTCCAGCGACACTGTTCACAGCAGAGCGTTCTGGTAAATAGTGACCATTGATGAGCAGAAAAAACACGGTGACAAAGCCAAGGGGCATGAACAAAAATATGAGGAACAGCACCAACCAGATGTATGTCCAGGGGGGAATCAAAAAATTGTCTCTGAACCAGGATACAAAAATACTGACCATGGACGGGACAACTGATGAGGTGGAATCCGAATCAAAAGAATAACGTGTTGGGCTCGGTGGTGTTGTTGGTAGGTGTGCCACCGACTCGGTATCGGGATAGGTATACTCGTTCTCATCGATGCAGGGGGAGACTGGGTCTTCGAGTATACTGTCAGGCAAATCAACCATCTCAATTGTAACTTCAGTGACCATTCGGGCAGGAGGGCCACGAACGTAAGTCCGGTAAATGGCAGGACAGGAGACCGCTGGTGTAACACTATTCAGGATCGGCCAGATGTTGTAGCTTGACATTTTCCACTGGGATGTATCTGTACTCCTTGCGACCAGGAAGCGGTGGTAAGATGACTGTACGTGTTCCCTTCAAGCCCAGGACTGGAACCGGTGCACGAAAAGAGGGGCCGAATTCTTTCTTGTTCTCCACCTTCTCTCGAACCAGATCTCCAATCTTCGGAAGCCAGCCGGCAACCGGAATCTGCAGAGCAGCGTCTGTGGCTGAAGATAAATGTGCGACTGCAAGTTTGTCTCGGGCTTCTTGTAAGTCCTGTAACACAGTAGAATGGTTATCTACATCAAAGATGGCGGATTGCGCCGCCATGTCTAGACCATCAAGGTCGGGCACAAACATTCTAATGCCAAAGAGCATTTCGGATGGGGTCCACCCACCCAGAGGTCTTCTAGGGAGATTATTAAGTGCACGTTGTACAGTATACAAGTGGGCCAGCCAGTTCCTGCCAGTACCTAAGACTCTAGCTGTCAAGGATTGCTTTAAGTCACGGTTCATTCGTTCAACGATCGAGTTGCCCTCAGGCCGATACGGAGACGAAAATGTCACCCGCACCCCCAGTGAACTCATTGCGTCCTTGTAAGCCTTAGAGGCAAACGCTGGACCTTGGTCAGAATGGAAGGTGCCACAGGCGAAAATTCCCACAAAGACACGCAAATCCCTGATGACATTTCGAGCGTCAGCACTCCGTTGTGGCCAGACCCAGATGAAACGTGTGCACGAGTCCACTGCCACTAAGATATATTTATAGGCAGTGTCTGAAGAAAATGGATCGCAGTGATCCAGGCAAACACACCCAAAGGGTCTGTTAGAAATGCAGAGCGGGGTCTGTGGTGGTCGTGTAACCGTGGAAGGCTTAATCTGTTGACAAACATCACAAGAATGCACGTAAGCATGGGTGTCTTTGTATAAACCACGCCACCAGTACCGCTGCTGCAAGATGGAAACGTTCGCAGACACTCCAGCATGAGCCGAAGCCATGCCTTCGTGTGCTGCCGTTATCAAGGACAGTCTGCGGTCCGCGTTGGGGATCAGCCGATCACCAACGTCGGGTATTGTTACATAGGGAGCCTGTTCGGGACCTAACTGATAAGAATATTTGGAAGGAAAACCCCTAGGGTAATTAGCACCTTCCTTTGTTGCAGCAATAGCTGCCAAAATATCAGTATCAATTTTAGACATGGATCTAGTAACCGCGGCTACTGAACACGTGACTACTGCTGATTTGGCAGCTTCGTCTGCCAAACCGTTACCAACAGCGTGTGCGCCCACCCGCTGATGGCCAAGGGTGTGAACCACCTGTGTGAGTGGCAGACGTTGTCTCAATTCTGCCACTCGAACCCAAAGCATTTTATGCTTAATTGTGCTACCTTTGGCGTCTCTATAGTCGTTTTGCGATCAAAAGAACAGATTGTCATTGTAAGATTGAACACAGTAGTAAGAATTGCATACAATGAGAGTGGTCACATCCGGAGTCGTGATCTGAAACCTATCCGGAGATTTAATTCTCGCCCTATCGCGTAAATCATAAGTGCGTTCAGAAGAGACTGAAACCGGGGATGCGCCTCTCGACCCCGGCTTCTTTTGTTGCTTACCCTGTTTTTTCAACCTCCAGCTCTTTTTAGTGAAGACTGGTTTCTCATCTTTCTCAGATTGAGGTTTGGGTGGTTGTTGTTGTTGCGATTGTGTTTGCTGTTTTGCAAAAGGCTTATTGCCCAGGCTATTTCTGCCAATAGTTTTGTAAGCCTGGGCAATAATTTTCGGTAATTCGCGCGGCTTGTCCAATTCTGGGACTAAAGCCAAAGCGTTAGCTACTTGAAAGTTCACTGCATCGCCCTTGACATTCGCAAGGATCAACTCAGCTACTACGTCAAACACTCCCACAAGTCTCATCCCTAATTCCACAGCCGCTTCAGGGCCATGTTCATCCTGCACGCGTTTAATTACAGAGGGGAGAACCGTCATGGAAGGAGTGCCGAAACACTTCGAATAAACTGCTGCGAATACCCTACCCCAGTTGGTGCATGCTGCCAAATCGGGGATTAAGTCTTTTGGCAAACTAATCGTAAGAATTCTATGTTTATCCACCGGTGTTGTGTTTGGAAAAACTGCCTCCAGCTGGTCAAATTTCTCTGCAAGCCAATAAGGAAAATCATCCTTATTTTGTGGGTGCTTGCCCATCACTGAATTCACCATGACAGGACTTATGGTCACTCTGCCTGCTCCAGCTGGATGGCCTGCAACTCCAGGTGGGGCTCCCTGGATGTTGCCTGTAACATATTGCACTAAGGCTCGATGCACTCGCACTAAAGCCGAATACATGTTGCGCAGGTCCGCGACTGGTATTTGCATATATCGCGGATGTGGGGTGTACCCGGCCAAAACAGGCCAAGTGGCCCCATCAATAGATAAGGGGCCTAAACGAACCGTGGTTACCGGTTGGGGGAGGGCGCCATCAAACCAAACACGGTGCTGCCAAGCCGTGAGCGGTACTTCAAGTTTTGTATAAGGTCTATAGGCAGCAGGAACAACGGTGGGTTCATATTCATGGAACAGATTATCGTTCGCGTCCACCGCTGGAAAGGTGACCCAAGAGTAGAACACCTCAAAGTGGAAAGCCGGATCGGCTTGTACCACAAAGATCAGCTCGACACCCGCATCAGGCACTCCATACACTGTTAAGTGATCCCGGAGCGCAGTACGGCTATGTGCCGGTATGTTTACACCCGCCATTCCGATCGGGGATGTTCGACAACCTAACAGGAGGCAGCACAATATTGGGTTTGATTAAGAAACCTTTTAACAACTTCAAGCTTGAAAGAACCTACAAAAACATCAATAAAGGAGGTATCACCGTCACACACGCTTCCGGAAGCGTACGTGAGGGGAGTTGTGGACAAGCACAAGTACTACTCAAGCGTCTCGCAGATAAGCAGCTCCACGGTTGGCGCCATGTTATAGGGATTCTGCACACACAGAGCTATGCACAGGATAATAGGACCTCGGAATATAGTTGTGAGCCAACCATAAACCGTAGCACCTAAAACCCCAACCCAACTAGCCTTAGCATCCCATTGGCAACAATGTACCAATGATTAGACAACCCAGAACACGGTATCTCTCTCTCAGGACTCGCAGTAGCAAGAACACTCTTTCGTCACACACTCATACCTGTCCACAACGTGCGTAAGAAGAGACACAGTATAGGTTAAAATGTTTATTTCAACTTACGTGCTCTAAGATACAGTAAACGTGTCAGTACTATCAGCATAATGCATAAGAATAATATAATCAGCATAGTTACAACTCCATAGAATACAAACGGGAAAGCATCTCATAAAGCAGTGGATATAGGGCTAAATGACCTTTCCACCCTCCCCGTGCTAGAAGCTAGTTTATTATAAAAATAGAAGACCTCTGGGCTTTGACTAGCGAACCCCCATACCTCAGTCTCTAGATGCAAAACTACATCAGCAGACAATCACAGCTCTTCTCCCTGGGAAGGTTTTCTCCAAGTGTCCCTTAAGCGGGAAAACCGCAATATTAAAAGCACACAAAAATTCTCCATGGCAGCTGTACATAGTGTTATGTCTAGGTGCGAGGGACTGGCCAGATCAGCAAGAAGCAGGGAAGTTGTTTTTCGACCTTGTACATGTCGTGCAGACGTAGCCCAAAGGGAACAGGAGAAAAGGTGAAAGACAGAAAATGCAGACAGTTCTAAAATAACTTGGCAGGAGCCGAGGTCGGTAGAACAACGGCTCAGAGTAACGTGCGCAAAGAAAGGCATCATGGCAGCCAGGCCTAAGTCAACGTAGCAAGGCAGGTCAGGAGGCCACAAACCACAAGACACACTGTTAGCAAACAATAAACTGTTTCTGACCGTTTGCTTGTTGAACAGCTTGGTTTCTAGTTTACCCTCATGTACTGAGACTTTACCATCCAAAAGCTCAATATTGGAAGGGCGGATTTGTCCATTGACCTGCAAGTTATGTTCGTTTCTATTGAGTTCAGCAATGAAATCCCTTGCTGATTTCTCATCACCCTTCCAGATGATGAACACATCATCGATGAATCTAGTCCACAATATCACTCTTTCCTCAAAGCGCGTCTGTTTGCTGGCCATCTGCTCCTCCCACCAGGCTCACCTAGCTGAGGGCGAAACAGCTGCCAATGGTAGTCCCCTGTGATTGCCTGTACAGTTGGTTATCAAAATAAAAAAAGTTATGACTCAAGCAATATTGGACCATGCAAAGTAACATTTCTGAGTGCAGCAGAAGGGAGATGGATCTGGCTCTCATAAAGTCTGTCTGCATGCTTGGATGCCTAGATCAAGCCTGATGCTGGTGAACAAGCTGCTAACATCAAGTGTCATCCTCCCCCGAGCAATTCATGCATTGAAGACATTGATACCTTGCATGCATTGTCATTATTAGATGTTGACGAAAGTACCCATTAGGTCCCTGTGTCAGTTCCCACCAAGCGAGAGCAAACACTAACTCTGCACCCAGCAAGCGGAAGCTGTCAAACTGCCCCGCTTGCTGGTAGCGGAGTTTTCATCTGTTTCCCTGCTTGCTGCATTGCGGGCAGGCAAACAGATGGAACTTTTGCTCCCACATGCAGGGAGCTGCACATTTAGCAGCTCCCTGCATGGGTGAGCAATGCCAGCTCCCGAAGGAGGCAGGGAGCTGGCTGGAACCGCGGGGCTCTTGAAGATCCCCAGAGGTCCCAAACTATACACAGTGGGTGATCTGGGTGGGCTACAGGACACCCAGGTTGACGTGGCCGGACACTGTGGAATGGGGTCCTCAGGTCCAAAGCTGACCCAGGGAGGGGGTGCCGTGTGGACCCCTCCCCTACTGCAGAAGAAAGCAAAACAGACGGCAGAAAAACAAACAAAAAAAGCAAAAAAGAGGGCAGAAAAGGCAAAACATGCGGAAGAGAGCAAAACAGAGGGTAGAATATGAGCAGAAAAGCAAACTGAAGGGCAGCAAAACTGCCAGAAAAGGTCAATCAGAGGTTATTAAAGTGAGCATAAGAGGCAAAGCTGAGGGCAGAAAAACAAGCAGGAAAGGTGAAATAGAGGGCAGAAAAATTAGTAGAAAAAGGCAAATCAGAGGGCAGAAAAAAGAGTAGAAAAGGCAAAACAGAGAGCAGAAAAGGCAAAACAGAGGACAAAAAAACAAGCAGAAAAGGCAAAACAGAGGGCAGAAAAGCGAGCAGAAAAGGCAAAACAGAGGGCAGAAAAACTAGAAGGAAAGGCAAAATAGAGAGCAGAAAAACGAGCAATAAAGCAAAACAGAGGCAAGAAAAATTTGCAGAAAATGAAAAACAGAGGGCAGAAAAATGAGCAGAAAAGGCAAAACAGATGGCAGAAGAGGGCACAACAGAGGGTAAAAAAATGAGCACACCCACTGAGACTCTCCTACACTCACTACACACCCACTCTCAAAGGTTACAGATTACAGTTAGGAAATAACATTTAAAAAACCTTGGAAATTCACTTAAAAATTAAAGGTTACAGGGACATTATAGTTAGGAAATAACATTACAGAACCATAGAAATTCAATAAAAAAAACCAAAGATTACAGGAAAGTTGTAGTTGGCAAATAACGTTAAAAAAAACTTAGAAATTTACTGAAAAAACAGAGGTTACAGGGACATTATAGTTAGCAAATAACATTAAAATAGCCTTAACAATTCACTGAAATAAACAAAGGTTACAGGGTATTTATAGTTAGGAAATTGATTTTTTTTTAAAACATAGAAATTGATGAAAAAAACAAAAGTTACAGGGGCGTTACAGTTAGGCTTAGATTTCACTCATACAAAACCATAGAAATTCAGCAGTTATAGTTACCTGAGCTAACTACAACTTACACCCCCGCAATGCCCTGCTTATGACCTCACATGTTGTATGACTCACGGCATGGTCAGTGACATCACAGATAACATCACTGATGACATCTCAAATGACATCACTGATGATATTATCTACAGAACCACTCACACATCCACTCACACACCCATACCACCTGTTAGACTTGGCATCTTTTGGCGTGTTTCCCCTGACTTTTTGCTTTCTGACCTCCCGGTTTTGACTCTGTTTTTGCTGGTGTAATGATTCTGCGCACTTTCCTCACTGCGGTCCAGTGGGAAAGTGCAAGTGCTCCGGTATAAAATGTGTTATGGATTGGTGTTTCCATGATTGGCCTATTTGGTTTATGTGTCAGCCCCTTGTAAAGTGCACTGCGAGTGCCAGGGCCTAAAGACCAAATGCTGTTGGTGGGCTGCAGCACTGGATTGTGCCACCCACGCAAACAGCCCGTAAAGTGTAACTCGGGCCTGCCATCGCAGAGCCTGTGCGCAGCCTGGGGCTGCCATGTCGACTTGGCAAGTGCACACACTTGCAAGTCCCTAAACCTTCCCTTTACTACATGTTAGTCACCCCTAAGGTAGGCCCAAGGTACCCCTGTGGACAGGGTGCGTTGTATGCAGAAAGGTAGGACATGCCCGGGTGTGTGTGGCATGTCCTGATAGTGAATTACAGCCTAGTTCGTTTTTCACTATTGCAAGGCTACCTGTTCCCCCTAGGCCAGAACGGGCAGTTTTGATTATTACAGCTTATAATCCTAACTGACCCCGGGAACATGGTAGAAATTCGAGTTTAGTATGCCTGGACTCAGAATGATAAAATGCATCTTTTAGTGAAGTTGGTTTTAACATTCTGTGTTCGAAAATACCACTTTTAGAAAGTGGGTATTTTCTTGTCTAACCATCCAAGCCTGCCTCTGCGAGGTTGTGTATTCCTTGTCTGGAGTGTGAGTGACAGGGGCTGGGGGATGCCAGGAGACAGGGTGAGTCAGCACAGGGCTGGATAGCAAGATCTACATGTAGATGGGTGGGAGGGGTCGCACCTGGGCCCTGAATAGGACAGTGCCTTCCCTCCACAATGCTGGCTCCACCTCCTGTGGTGCGTCTGATGTCCCTGGCCTACTCACTGAAAGAAGGTACGGAGACTTGTCAACAAAGTGCTCCAGAACTGGTTTGGACTAGGCAAAGGCCTCTCTGCCTTCAGAGAACAAAGGAATTTGGGATATAAATATTGGGGCCCTGACCCCATGAATTTAGATCTCGCTGGAATCAAGGAACCTGCCAAGACGAAGAGCTGGAAGAGCTGCCAGGAGGAGTACTGCCCCTTTGCTGTGTTGTTGCTTTGTTGGGTTGGCCTGCAGCTGCTGCTTCTGCCTTGGGCAGTGAAAGGACTGGACTGAACTTTCTACAAACTTGTGCTGAGTATCTCCAAGGGCCTGAAACCGAGCTGGCCTCCTGTTAAGAAGTCTCAGGGACTACAAAGACTTCACAAGCCTCTGGGTACCGCTTCTGGAACGCTGTTTCAGTCGCCACAGAGGAAGGGAACTGCAACCGACTCTGTCAACCGAATCCATCCCTGGCCGGTGACCTGTTTGCACCGCAGACCGCATCGCCCCGCTTCGCATCGCAACCCTGGTCTCACCGTGGGCGACGTCCGACGCCGCCAACATCGAGCCGCTGCTTGCACCGTGACCTGTGAGCACCGCAGTTCGCATCGCATCGCTTCACTGAACCAACCGGACCCGACCGACGCGGTCGCTGCAACTGGCTCAAGAGTCGAGACCGCACCGCATTTGGGGCACCGCTCGCACGTCTGCGACGCACCGCTCCGACTCGCACCGCTGTCCGACGCCAGCTCCCGCACTCTGGCTAGGTCGCCTGCATCGCAACCTGTCAGCACCGCATCGAGCATCGTCTCACCCTGCATCGCACGCCTTGGACTCACCGACTCCGTCTGCACGACGCTCATCGAGCCGCTGCCTGCACCGCATCGAGGGACACCGCACCTTGCATCGCTCCGTCTTGCACCGCGACGAACGCCCGACCGGCTCGTACACTCCGTACCAGCCACAACGAGAAAGGTACTGTAACCGAGTCTGTTCATGACTCTGCTGGCCCGTATCGACGCGGTCGGCTGGAACTGTTAGACTCTGTGGTTTTCAGCATCACGGTAGGCTCGGACGGAGCTACCGACTCGTACGAACTTTGCTTTTGTGCTATTCCTGCAAAGAAGAAGTTACCGTATCAAGCATTCATTCGTAAAGTATAGTATTGTGGATTTTTGTCGTAATTGGTCTTGTCTTGAGTATATAAAATATTGGTTATTTTTCTAAACTGGTGTGGTGTCCGTTTGTAGTGCTTACACTGTATTACTGTTGGTTAGGTGCAAATGCTTTACACACTGCCTCTGAATTAAGCCTGACTGCTCGTGCCAAGCTACCACGAGGGTGAGCAGGGGTTACTTCACGAGTGTAACACCCTTACCCTGACTAGGAAGAAGGGTCCCTACTTGGACAAAGGTGCGAGCCCTTGCCAACTAGAGATCCCATTTCTAACATTGGTTGTCAGCGGTGAGGATAGGACTTGTGTTTGCACTTGACTTACAGTGATTGGTGTGCACTACTACCATATCGCAGACCATTACGTACCACATACTGGTTCTTTTTCTTTTGGCCTATTTTTGATCTTGCCAGCTTTCAACTCACTACTTTTGTCATGCCTCAATCAATTGCATCATCCGTTGCATCTCTGGAAGTTATCTTTGAGGAGGATAGGTTGGAATCCTACGCCGTAAAGGAGTTACGAGCGATTTGTGAAAACCTGAAAGTCCAAATTAAAGGCCTCACAAGGAAGGAGGAGCTACAAAAGGCGCTGAGGGCCTGGGTAGCAGCCAGACATGCCACTGGGCAGCCTGGTAATCTCAGTGAGGAGGTGGAGGAGCCTATTTCCAGGGTGGATGTGCTTTTGGGTAGGGGGGAACCCGCCAGGTCAGGCAGCAGCAGTCTGTCCCCAGAGGAGCTGGAGGACAGGCGGGAGGCAAGGCAGTTTGAGCTGCAGAAGCTCAGGCTGGAGAGTGAGCGGGAGGAGAAGAGATTGGCCATAGAGGAGAGGAAGATGCTCTTGGAGCATGAGAGAGAACTGAAGGAGCTAGAACTTAGGAGTAAGTCAGGCTCAGATGGTGGCAGCAATTCGTCCAGAAAGGCAGACAGGATTGTGCACATTCCCAAGAATGTAGGCAAGGAGTTCAAGAAGGGGGATGACATACAAAGGTGGTTTCAGGGTTATGAGGCAGCCATACACATGAATGGGGACCCTGAGGAGAATTGGGGAGCAGGATTGTGGCCACTTTTCCCTGAAGAAGCAAGGGATGCTCTGATAGCTTTGGGTAAGGGGTATCACCTCACCTATGCTGACATGAAGGATGCCCTTCTCACTAAGTATGGTCTTACTCCTGAAAAGTACAGGGATCAGTTCAGGTCCAGTAAGAAGTCTGATGCCAACACTTGGTTGGAATGTGTGGATGTGTTCTGCAGGTCTCTGGATGGTTGGGTGAAGGGCAGTAGTGTAACAGATTTTCAGGGGCTCTACAACTTGATTGCATGGGAGCACTTGTCTAGTCTATGTTTTGCAGATCTGCGCCAGCACCTAGTTGATAGTAAGCTAACTGACCCCAGGAAGCTTGCTATGGAAGCGGACCGCTGGGTGAGTACCAGGGTCCACAAGAAAGCGTTTGGGGAGACTCAGCCAAAGGTGGGCAGGGTCCCCAGCAGAAAGGTGGGGGGACAAGGGTAAAGCACAGGAGTTCTCTAAAGGGCCCCAAACTAGTACCCAGGGTAAAGGTTCCCAGCCCCCCGGTGATAAGAAGAAAGGGGTCTCTACAGGGAAGCCTGTTGAGACCGGCCCCCGCAAGTGTTATGCATGTGACCAGGTAGGTCACTTTAAGGGGGACCCCAAGTGCCCGAAGGGGACACAGCCACCCACCGGTGGACAGTCCAAAGTGATGGCTAGTGTAGCGCTTGGGGAGGAGGGGTGCCCACAGGAGGGTGGGGATCCCGCAGAAATGACCCTTGTCTCACTAGGGGACAGTGAGATGGTCCCAGGAAACCAGGTGCCCCCTAACACAAAGAAATATAGCACCTGGGTTACCATTAATGGGAACAGGGTAGAGGCTCTCAGAGACACTGGAGCCAGTGTGACCTCAGTCCGGTGTCACCTGGTGTCTGAGAAGCAAGTAGTCCCAGGAGCATTCCACCAAGTAGTTGCTGTAGACAACTCAGAGCGCCAATGTATGGTGGCGCAGGTTCCCTTTGAATGGGGGGGTCTCAGGTCCCTTGAGGGTGGTTGTGAGCCCTACCATGCCTGTAGATTGTCTGCTAGGAAACGACCTGGAGCAATCCTCATGGAAGGAGGTTGAGCTCAGGTCTCACTTGGAGATGCTTGGGTTGCCAGAGTGGGCATGCGTGTCTACTCGGTCAATGGCAGCCAGAAAGGGTGATCAAGAGGACTTGGAGCCTGAAACAGTGGCCCAAGTCCCTGCCAAGAGAAAGGGCAGGGGGCGCGGGAAACCGGCCCCCGAAGTTCCCACGGACCGGGAGGAGGCGGACCTCGAGGGGACGCCCGGTGCCTACAGGGGAGCAGGTAGCCGAACTGGGAGACATCTCTGAGCTGACCCATTGGCAGCAAGAAGGGGGTCCCACCAGGGAGGAGTTCTGCAGGGAGCAGAACGAGTGCCCTTCTCTGGAGGGTCTGCGGCGGCAGGCTGCAGACCAGGCAGCTGGTAATCAGTCCGGGTCACATCTGATCTACTGGGAGAGTGGTCTCCTATACAGTGAGCCTAAGGTTGCTGAGCCTGGGTCAGCCCGTGTGCTGGTGGTACCCCAGCGCTTCAGGACCTTCCTACTGGGTCTGGCTCATGACGTGCCTTTGGCAGGACATTTGGGGCAGGACAAGACCTTTGACAGGCTTGTCACCCACTTCTTTTGGCCCCAAATGCGAAGGCAGTCGGATGCACACTGTAGGTCTTGCCAAACTTGCCAGGCAAGTGGTAAGAGTGGGAGGAAGGTCAAAGCTCCTCTCCAACCTTTTCCTGTTGTTGGAACACCCTTTGAAAGGGTAGGGATGGATATTGTGGGGCCACTGGATCCAAAGACAGCCATGGGCAACAGGTACATCCTGGTCTTGGTGGACCATGCCACCCGGTACCCGGAGGCAATCCCTCTCAGGACAACGACGGCGCCAGTGGTGGGCCGGGCGTTAATGGGGATCTTTTCCCGTGTGGGATTCCCCAGAGAGGTGGTTTCTGATAGGGGGACCAATTTCATATCCAAGTATATGACATCCCTGTGGAAGGAGTGTGGTGTAACCTACAAGTTCACCACTCCTTACCACCCACAAGGAAACGGTCTGGTGGAGAGATTCAACCAGACCTTGAAAGGCATGATCAAGGGTCTAACAGAACCCATGAGGCGTAAGTGGGACGTCCTCTTGCCATGCCTACTCTTTGCATACAGGGAGGTGCCTCAGAAGTCTCTTGGGTACAGCCCCTTTGAGCTCCTGTATGGCCACCCTGTCAGAGGACCTCTGAGTTTGGTAAAGGAAGGCTGGGAGGCAGCTCCCAGGAAAACTCCCAGGATGTATTTAGCTACATGCTGGCCTTTCGAAACCAAACTGCCCGCTTCAGGAAACTCGCTCAGGCGAACCTAGAAGCAAGCCAGGAAGAAATGAAGAGATGGTATGACCAGAATGCCACTCTGGTCGAATGTCAACCTGGGCAAAAGTGTGGGTCATGGCCCCAGTGGCACCTTGTGCCTTGCAGGACAAGTGGACTGGGCCATATAAGGTAAAGGAGCGCAAAAGTAACGTCACCTACCTGGTGGATTTGCAGGCTCCAAGGAACCCTTGAGGGTCCTTCACGTGAACCGCCTCAAGCCCCACTTCGAGAGGTCCGAAGTGAGTATGCTCTTGGCGACAGATGATGGGGTGGAAGAGGAGAGTGAGCCTCTCCCTGACCTCCTGTCTACCAAGGAGCATGATGGGTCAGTAGAGGGTGTGATCCTCTCCCCTACTCTGACTCAAGAGCAGCAGGGGAGTGTCGCCAGTTGTTGGGACAGTTCGCCCCACTGTTCTCTCTGACCCCCGGTGTTACTCACTGGTGTACCCATGACGTGGACACCGGTGACAGCCCTCCTGTGAAGCACAAGGTTTACAGGTTGACTGACCGGGTCAGAGCCAGCATCAAGGAGGAGGTCTCTAAGATGTTGGCGTTAGGGGTGATTGAGCCCTCCCACAGTCCTTGGGCCAGCCCAGTGGTCTTGGTCCCAAAGGCTGCGGCGCCGGGTGCCACTCCAGAACTCCGGTTTTGTGTGGACTACCGTGGGCTCAATGCCGGCACCAGGACTGACGCGCACCCCATCCCCAGAGCGGATGAGCTCATTGATCGGTTGGGAGCTGCCCGGTTCCTCAGCACGTTTGATTTGACGTCTGGGTACTGGCAGATTGCCTTAACCGATGGGGCCAAGGAGAGATCAGCATTCTCAACCCCAGAAGGTCATTACCAATTCCGGGTGATGCCCTTTGGGTTGAAGAATGCCCCTGCCACCTTTCAGAGATTGGTCAATCAGGTGTTGGCTGGGCTGGAGGATTTCAGTGCCGCCTACCTGGATGACATTGCTGTGTTCAGTTCCAGCTGGGAAGAACATTTACAGCACCTTGAGAAAGTGTTGAGGGCTCTGCAAGGTGCAGGCCTCACGATCAAGGCCAGTAAGTGCCAGATCGGGCAGGGTTCGGTGGTGTACTTGGGACACCAGGTAGGAAGCGGCCAGGTGGCGCCCCTACAACCCAAGATTGACACCATTCTGGCTTGGGAACCCCCCAAGACCCAGACAGAGGTGAGAGCCTTCTTAGGTCTCACCGGTTATTATAGGAGATTTGTTAAGGGCTATGGAACCATCGTTGCCCCCTTAACGGAGCTGACCTCTAAGAGGCAGCCCAGGAAAGTGATCTGGACTGAGTCCTGCCAGAAAGCTTTTGATGCCCTGAAGGCCGCCATGTGCACGGCGCCCGTGCTCAAGGCACCTGACTTCTCCAAGGAATTCGTCGTGCAGACTGACGCTTCAGAGCATGGTGTGGGAGCGGTGCTCTCACAACTGAACGAAGAGGGCCTGGATCAGCCTGTAGTCTTCCTTAGCAGGAGACTACTTCCCAGGGAACAGAGGTGGAGTGCCATAGAAAGGGAAGCTTTTGCTGTGGTCTGGGCACTGAAGAAGTTGAGACCATACCTGTTTGGGACTCACTTCCGGGTTCAGACAGACCACAGGCCCCTCAGATGGTTGATGCAAATGAGGGGCGAGAATCCAAAACTACTGAGGTGGTCCATCTCCCTACAGGGAATGGACTTTACGGTGGAACACCGTCCTGGTACAGAACACGCCAACGCAGATGGTCTGTCCAGGTTCTTCCGCCTTAGTTGAAGAGAACTCCAATGGGGTTGGGTAGTTCTCCCTACTTTCAGCTGGAGGGGACATGTGTTAGACTTGGCATCTTTTGGCGTGTTTCCCCTGACTTTTTGCTTTCTGACCTCCCGGTTTTGACTCTGTTTTTGCTGGTGTAATGATTCTGCGCACTTTCCTCACTGCGGTCCAGTGGGAAAGTGCAAGTGCTCCGGTATAAAATGTGTTATGGATTGGTGTTTCCATGATTGGCCTATTTGGTTTATGTGTCAGCCCCTTGTAAAGTGCACTGCGAGTGCCAGGGCCTATAGACCAAATGCTGTTGGTGGGCTGCAGCACTGGATTGTGCCACCCACGCAAACAGCCCGTAAAGTGTAACTCGGGCCTGCCATCGCAGAGCCTGTGCGCAGCCTGGGGCTGCCATGTCGACTTGGCAAGTGCACACACTTGCAAGTCCCTAAACCTTCCCTTTACTACATGTTAGTCACCCCTAAGGTAGGCCCAAGGTACCCCTGTGGGCAGGGTGCGTTGTATGCGAAAGGTAGGACATGCCCGGGTGTGTGCGGCATGTCCTGATAGTGAATTACAGCCTAGTTCGTTTTTCACTATTGCAAGGCTACCTGTTCCCCCTAGGCCAGAACGGGCAGTTTTGATTATTACAGCTTATAATCCTAACTGACCCCGGGAACATGGTAGAAATTCGAGTTTAGTATGCCTGGACTCAGAATGATAAAATGCATCTTTTAGTGAAGTTGGTTTTAACATTCTGTGTTCGAAAATACCACTTTTAGAAAGTGGGTATTTTCTTGTCTAACCATCCAAGCCTGCCTCCGCGAGGTTGTGTATTCCTTGTCTGGAGTGTGAGTGACAGGGGCTGGGGGATGCCAGGAGACAGGGTGAGTCAGCACAGGGCTGGATAGCAAGATCTACATGTAGATGGGTGGGAGGGGTCGCACCTGGGCCCTGAATAGGACAGTGCCTTCCCTCAACAATGCTAGCTCCACCTCCTGTGGTGCGTCTGATGTCCCTGGCCTACTCACTGAAAGAAGGGACGGAGACTTGTCAACAAAGTGCTCCAGAACTGGTTTGGACTAGGCAAAGGCCTCTCTGCCTTCAGAGAACAAAGGAATTTGGGATATAAATATTGGGGCCCTGACCCCATGAATTTAGATCTCGCTGGAATCAAGGAACCTGCCAAGACGAAGAGCTGGAAGAGCTGCCAGGAGGAGTACTGCCCCTTTGCTGTGTTGTTGCTTTGTTGGGTTGGCCTGCAGCTGCTGCTTCTGCCTTGGGCAGTGAAAGGACTGGACTGAACTTTCTACAAACTTGTGCTGAGTATCTCCAAGGGCCTGAAACCGAGCTGGCCTCCTGTTAAGAAGTCTCAGGGACTACAAAGACTTCACAAGCCTCTGGGTACCGCTTCTGGAACGCTGTTTCAGTCGCCACAGAGGAAGGGAACTGCAACAGACTCTGTCAACCGAATCCATCCCTGGCCGGTGGCCTGTTTGCACCGCAGACCGCATCGCCCCGCTTCGCATCGCAAACCTGGTCTCACCGTGGGCGACGTCCGACGCCGCCAACATCGAGCCGCTGCTTGCACCGTGACCTGTGGGCACTGCAGTTCGCATCGCATCGCTTCACTGAACCAACCGGACCCGACCGACGCGGTCGCTGCAACTGGCTCAAGAGTCGAGACCGCACCGCATTTGGGGCACCGCTCGCACGTCTGCGACGCACCGCTCCGACTCGCACCGCTGTCCGACGCCAGCTCCCGCACTCCGGCTAGGTCGCCTGCATCACAACCTGTCAGCACCGCATCGAGCATCGTCTCACCCTCCATCGCACGCCTTGGACTCACCGACTCCGTCTGCACGACGCTCGCACCGCATCGAGGGACACCGCACCTTGCATCGCTCTGTCTTGCACCGCAACCGCGACGAACGCCGACCGACTCGTACACTCCGTACCAGCCACAACGAGAAAGGTACTGTAACCGAGTCTGTTCATGACTCTGCTGGCCCGTATCGACGCGGTCGGCTGGAACTGTTAGACTCTGTGGTTTTCAGCATCACGGTAGGCTCGGACGGAGCTACCGACTCGTACGAACTTTGCTTTTGTGCTATTCCTGCAAAGAAGAAGTTACCGTATCAAGCATTCATTCGTAAAGTATAGTATTGTGGATTTTTGTCGTAATTGGTCTTGTCTTGAGTATATAAAATATTGGTTATTTTTCTAAACTGGTGTGGTGTCCGTTTGTAGTGCTTACACTGTATTACTGTTGGTTAGGTGCAAATGCTTTACACACTGCCTCTGAATTAAGCCTGACTGCTCGTGCCAAGCTACCACGAGGGTGAGCAGGGGTTACTTCACGAGTGTAACACCCTTACCCTGACTAGGAAGAAGGGTCCCTACTTGGACAAAGGTGCGAGCCCTTGCCAACTAGAGATCCCATTTCTAACACCACCACTCACATACCCATTGAAAGACCCATACAAGTACTCACACAATTCACTATTCAATAGAGCCACTCATATACCCACTCACTCACTCAAACAGCCACTCACACAACCACTCACTCACCCATGCAGCTACTCATACAACCAGTCACTCACCCATACAGTCACTCACACAGCCACACACTCACCTATACAGCTACTCGAACATCCACTTATTCACCTATACAGCCACTCACACACCCACTCACTCACGCACTTACTCAGACACCCACTCACATACCCACACAATCACTTACATACCCATTCACACATCCATACAAGCACCCACCCATCCGCTCACTCACCCATGCAGCCATTCACACAGATACTCACTCTCTAATACAGTCACTCACACACAAACTCACTTAAACAAACACCCACTCAAACAGCCACTCACTCACCCACACAGCCACTTACATACCCAGTCACTCACTCATGCAGCTATTTAGACACCAACTCACTCACCCATACAGCCACTGACATACCCACTCACCCACAATACAGCAACTGACACACGCACTCACTCACCAATACAGCCACTCACACAGCCACTCGCCCACACAGCTACACACACACCCATGTATACACCCATGTATACACCCATACAGCCACTCACACACCCATCAGTACCAAAAGTGAGGGATTATACAACTGATGTAATAAATAGTTTTCAAAACATCTACACCCACAATAGTAACAAGCAAAAACATAGACCATTGTTGAGAACATGCAGGTCCAGCCTTTGACATGCCTCTAGAAGCTGTGCGGTTTTATTAAAAGTGGTGTATAGAATTATATAATTATATTTAATAACATGTATTATGGCTTTATTTATTTAATGCAAAAATGTTATTAAAACATTTTATGATTCAAAACAATATGCACTATTATTATATATTTTTTTAATTAAATCTAACATAATATTTATTTAACTATTTAAACTAATTTAATTTAATTTAATTTAACTTAATTTCCTATGATATCTAATTTTAAGTTCCTAACTTCATCGATTTCTATCGGAGAGTGTTGCAGCACCAGAGGTTGGCCATGTATGGTGATGGACTTACTTCATCTTTGAGCTGGAGTGCTTTACAACTATTTTGGGCCTCTTTTGGGCTGCAATATCTTTAGAAGTGTAGGGCCGCATTTACTACTTTTTGGCATAGGGCAGCGCTGCAAGTCTCCTTGCAGCACTGCCCTGTGTCCTTTCTGCCTGCACCGTCTCACAAATTGGTACCTAGCGCCAACTCGGGCACCCTAGCACCATGGTGCAAGGATGTCTGCATTGTCGGCATGATTTGTTTTGCGCAGGAGGGTACACCTTCCGGCACAAAAAAAATCAATAGAAGCATTTTCCTCTTTCTATGTGTGCTGTAGAATGCAGCACACATAGAAAGAGGAAAACACGAGGTAAAATAAACATATTTCTCCTCGCTCCACCTCCCCTGTGGAGGTGCACAGTTTTGATGCATTCCAAGGTTTACGTGAATTTGTAAATCTGGGAATGTGTTAAAACCCATGGATGTTGCGTAGGAACACCCACCTCAATGACCATGGAATGCCTGCCTGATGCAGTGTAAGACTACATAGCGACTTGCGCTGGTTTGCCTTACACCTTATCTACGAGGCCATGAAAATCCATCCATGGTGGCTTTGCATGGTCTCTTTGATATTGGTCTGCACTCTGTGATGCCAGAGGGTAAAAAAAAGTGATGCACCAGTGGCGCAGGACTCTTGTAAATGAGGCCTGTAGTTTGTAGTAGGAAAGGACCAACCCATTTATAGGCGTGTATACACCCCTCTCTAAACACCACCTTGACTCACCCTTAACCCTTTTTTACTCCTTCCTTTTCCCATTCCCTTTAGTTGTACGTATTCCCCATTTTACAGGCGCTCCTCTCTGTTTCTCTAACATTTACATTTAAAACATATACTTACGTGAATGGAGACTTCGCACTCGGGCAGAGATGTCCTAAAAAAAAAGATAGGAGAGGCAGAGGCATAAACTCTTCAAGAAGGTTTGTGGATACAGTTTTGTAGTACTTTTTGTAGGACTACAAAACGTACTACAAAATGCAGTTTGTGAATAGACCCCATAGTATGTAAAATGCACCCTGTATCTGTAATTTGAATGCAGCCTGTGAACTACAGTGCCTATGGTGTCATCCACATATTTGGCCTGTAAAACATGGCTTTACGTCTAACATATGTAGTCTGACTGCAGCAGACTACAAATCTGCTCTAACAGTAGGCAAAATAAGACTTTTTATGCCTAAAACCCTGCCTTGACATACTAATTTGTCACGCCTAAGTAAGCGTTGTGGGCCAAAAGTAAGGGTGGCTGATATTTGAAAGCAGACCATGTTGTAATATTAAATTGACATGTTCCATTACTGAATAGCCCTCAAAAGCTATTTAAATTGGCAGTGCTGTAGCGGGATCTAAGAAAATTTAATTTTACAGGTTTGATCCCTTTCTCTCTAACGTTTGTACAATTGTTGTACAATGTTTTCATATATTGTGTTGTGTGCCATTGCAGCACACAGTTGTCATGTTATCAAAATTTGCTATTGTGTGATTGTGGTCTATTCATGTATTTGTTTTTTTACACTATGCTCTTTTGTGATTCAATTCTGTTGTTTAAGTTTCTTATTGTGTGCCATTCTTATACAATTGTGTTGTTTTTCTGTGCATTGTTGTAGTGTGTATTTTTAGGTTCTGATGCTGTGTTGTTGTGGTGGTTTGCTGTTTGGTGGTATTGTTGTTTGTTATGTTGAGGTGGTTGTAAGAAAGTGAATTGTTATTAGTGATGGGTGCTGCTCATCTCAAGGTGAACCCTCAAAGTCACTGACTTTTCTTGAGCCCAACCCTCTTATCACTATGGGCAATGTGGAAGGTATTTATGCAGTACTAAATCAACAATAAAGTCAAAACACTAAGCAATAAAAATCCCAAAGGGAATTATAAAAATGATAAAGTAAACCTTAATAAACAAAACGACACCGAAATAACAAAAATCCAAGAAGAGGAATTGGAGATATGAATCTTTAAAGGTTTAAGTAAAAAGTAGAACCAAAAATCACTAAATGCCAATGATAGTCTATGGAAGCAGTAGTAAATCACAAGTGAGTACGGTAGCTCCAATTGTAGGTAGACTGGATGTTTCCCTATTTGGGAATACAGGTCTGGGCCCAATTAGAGACATCACAGAAATACTGCCGGGACATGTGGGAAGACCATTCTTATGGAAGAGGAAGCCTCACACACAGTTTGTGTCATGGTTCATCATCGGCAACTTCTCCCCACCCTGGTAGGACACTGCCACCAGGCAGCACTCAACCTCCTGATGAACTTGAGCGAAGGAGGGAGTTCTTAGATACAAATCTACTGGATAATAGTGGGAGCCAGATAAACTAAAAATACCTTGCTGTTCCCCGGTATATCACGTTTAATAGCGAGGACCTCAGGGATGGCTAAAAAAAAAATTGAGATGGTATTTTGAGGACATTGGTACAGAACGTCTTTAAGTCAACATGTTTCTGCCCTCATGTTTAGCCTAAGCGGGTCTGGGGCATTCTTCAGGGCTAAGCATCCCTACATTTTAGTGGCCTAATCGCCAAAAATACACAAAGTAAAAAATTGGAGACCCAGGTTAATCCTACCTGAGTATAGATATATTAACCCTAATCTAGAGGATACTGGTTTCCTGATCTGGGAGGGGGACGATGGCCTCTATAGTCACACATTCATCAAAAGGGTCATCGTGTAGATCAACCTACGCGAGTGCCTACTCTCAGCCACTGGAAAGCTGTGTGAAGTGCTAGACAAGCACCTCATCATTATTTGAGGCACACCACGATGGAGCTTGGGTCAGATACACCAATTTGAATAGGTCACGGTGAAATTCTGGAAGTCAAAAAGGTTTCTAAGCCACATTTCAGAAAAGGACTTTTTCGAAGAAAAACTTTGACATTTTTGTTAAGCCCCAGCCCAGAATAGGACTTTGTCACTTTTTGAGAAGAAAAATCCTCCCTGAATGGAGTTTCACTGAAATTGTAACAGCTGCTGTAGAACCAAAGACCCGATGCATGAAGGGAGTTGGTCCTGCTGGCTGTCAGCAGCATCGGATATGTCCCGCTCATAATCTTCTAAGTCCAAAAAAACATAATGAGACTTGATTGTTTTTCTGGAGGTGCGGGTACAAAGGTGAAACTACATCCAATGCCATGGGACTGCCAATAGTATACTTTTTCTGATGGGCCCACTGAAGGTCTGGATCTCTTGAGGCAAAGTTTTCAAAAGTTTCCAAACTTTCTTCTGGTTCCTAAACAACCACAGGTGTTCACTTCTAAGGCCCCCAGGACTTCAGAGGAAGGCATTTAGAGACTCCCAGGGTGTCAGGCAGAGACCAACATCAACATTCAGTTCAGGTCCAATTGACACTGGTCAGCTGGGCTCTTCAGGGGCAAGGCCTCTTGCAGCTTGGTGTGTTCTTGTAGCCACACAGGAGGACAACCAACTGACCCTTGGAGTCCACTTCTTTGTCCTGGCCACAAGAAGGAGCAGGTGTAATCCTTCAGAGCTCCTCTAAGGTCAGGATAGCAGGTCTTGTCCTATTCTGATCTTCTCCAGATCTAGAACGTGGTCTGAGGAGGGAGCCTTGAGGTGCCACTTTTATGGTTGATACTAGCTAGTGGGTGGGGGTGACTCCTGCACTCTTCTCCAACCAATAGGATAAAAGGTACCAAGTGGACCCTTCACACTTTTTCAGAAATTCCTGTTTGCGCTCGTGCAAACAATCCCAAAGTGCCCCACACTCTAAAAATTCAGGATTGAGTACTTATTTCTCCCTAGTGCAGGTTCTGTATGCTTACTAGTGTGTAACTTGGAAAATGAGCGGACACTTCCCCTGTGTCCACTCGAAAACAGCACTGTGGGCAGCTTCTGTCTCTCCTGGATTGGTGCCAACCTAAGTAGAGAGACAAAGGCAGATTCCTCTAGGTTCACCCTTACATTTACTTGTGCATGTCCAGATTCCCTTTCAAGATAATGAAGCTCCTGGGTCCACCCTAACTTGCCTTCCTCAGAGAAGCAGAACAACACCTCTCCACACTAAAGTATTTGTCTGTGCTCTGGGAGGAATCTTCACATCTCTTTCACACATCATTCATGCCAAATAGAGGCTGGCCAGTTGCTGGAGAGCTAATGCAAATTAGCCTCTAGCAGCTTCAAGCAGAGTAAAGGTACATCTATAAGAGTTACATTTTCAATATATTTAATACAAATCTAACTTCACCATTAGATTGTATTTTATAACTACACAAACAAGTCAGTGTGAATGCAGTCTGTAGCTGGTACAGGTAAAACGTTATTGATTGAAATGTATAATCTGTAATTTCTTATGTGCCAGCTGCAGCCTGACCATTGACAATGTCGCTTTGGGCTTAGTCACAGGAGGAACATGCCATGTCTAATGTCACACATGTTCCACTCTTAACTATTAAGCGCCCTACTTTGTGGGCAGTCTTGATAATCAGGTGTTCCCACCTATCAGAAGGGTGATTTTGACAGGTCTGTGCAACAGGGTTCAAGCTGCTGCTGGTAAGCTGCACTGGGTAGGCCTGCCCTCTCTAGCACTTACATACACTGAAAGGTGGCAGGGACATTCTTTAATCTGTAGGTATCAACCAGGTTTGGCAATGTCCCTATGAAGTAGAAAATGCTGCTCTTTCTCTTTCACCCCAGTTAGGGCAATCTGCCAGCACCTGATATCAAGTCAAAAGTACTGAACAACCTGGTAGCCCCTAACCTGTCACTAAGCTTATCAGCTTGGGGCATTGGATGAGCATTAGTATTGGTGACTGAGTTGAGACCCCTGTAGGCCACACAGACCCACAATATCAAGACCATTGGGTTAGGCCAGGTACTACGGCAGGGCTCATTCACCACCAGGCTCATTGTCGACATCTCATCCTTCATGCTTGTCCTTACCTTCTCTGACAGTCTGTTGATTTTAACAGGCATACTGTCTCCTGTATCTATTGCATGCTTTCACCATTTGGTGAGCCCTGTGGTGAGTGAGAACAAGGAGGCAAAATTAACTAGCAACTGGCGGCATTCCCTTTTTCGCTCTTCTGTCAGATTGGAAGACTACTCCTTTCACTGAGTCATCTTCCACCTAGCATAACAGGAGATATGGAGGGGCTCGCTTTAATTCCCTTCTCAGCCGTCTGTCACCATGAGCATTGTTATCTTAGAGTATGTTAGAGTGCATTTTAGTGTATTTACATGCAAGACCCTCAAAGAGCTTCTGGAAGTCTGCAGGTCCAACAGGTAAGTGACCTCACTCTTTTTATCCTTGACCAGACCCTTAGCCGGTACTGGTGGCTTAGTGGACTAATGTGTCTACTGTAAGGGCCTGTGTTTGACCTCAAGGTCACAGGTTCAAATCCTGGACGGGTCCACTCAGCCTTTTATCCTTCTGAGGTCGATAAAATGAGTACCATTAAGTTGGGTAACAATAAACACATGTTATTCAGCGCCAAGATACCCTTCTGAGTGAACGTGCACTTTACAAATACATATGTTATGTCATGTTCTCCTTGACCTCATAGTGCCCTGTCCACTATTCATGGAGGGCTCTGGCCTTCATATGCTCCATTACCCACACTTGTTGGCCGAGTTGGTAGTCTACCAGAGTGGTTTTCTGGTCATACCACTGTTGAATCACTTCTTGGCAGGCCTCTAAATTCATGTTTGCATCTTTTATGTATTTCCACCATCTTGGACTTTAGGGCTAACATGTAATCTACAATGTCTTGTGAAGGTTTCCTGGAGGCTTTCTGTCACCTCTCCTTTACAAGACTTAAAGGCCCTCTGACAGGGGGTTCAAATAGAAGCACAAAGAGGTTTAGGCCCACTCCTTTCAGTGTCATCTCACTGTAGGAAAATGGAGGCATTGAAGTAAGACTTCCCACTTACTACTCAAGCGCTCATAGAGCCTTATTAACAAGCTTTTAAGCTTCTTGGTTAATCTACCCGTTGGTCTGTGGATGGTAAAGAGTGGAGAATTTGTAGCTAATACCACACTTTTAATTGCTTGACATCAAATTTGCTGCCCGATCTATTTCTTCCTTAGGATACTCCATTTGGGTAAATACTTCCACCTGTGCCCTGGCTAACACTGGCACGGTCACCATCCTCATGGGAATAGCCTCTTTGCACTGGGTGGCATGGCCCACCAGCACCAGGATAAACATTTTTCCGCTGGCAGTTTTAGCGTCAAAGCGATCTGCAATGTCCCTGCCTACCCTCTCAAAGTGGGTCCCTACTACAAGGAAGCTCTGGAGGTAAGCCTTGCACTTGTTGTTGTGTTCTGTTTTGTGCCCTGTTATATTTTTGTTGTGTTGTTGTGCTGCTTTGTGGTAGGTTATTGTATTGTGTTGTGCTTCCTTAGAGATTTCAACCCATGCTGGCATATTTCCAATCAAATATAGCATATTCCTTTAAAGCCTCAATGAATAACAATTTACCACTGTCTGACGTGGCAATTACTACTGCCCAGCTCTTCAACGCTTTAGGGTACCTGTCAGCCATAACTATGGCAGAAACCACCTCTTAATTTGCACTTTCAGTTTGTAAATTATTTGATACAGCTCTATTTGTTTAAATTATGCTAGCCCTTAAGCTACTCACAATATAAGGTACACTTTGTAGGCACTGCTTAAATTGTGCTACGAGACAAATTTTGCAAATTATCAATTTGCATTTAAATTAGTGATACAGAAACATGCAGACATTAGATGAACTGTTACTAATTAAATCTGCAAGCTGTGCAAAGTAAATATACCATACTTAATTGGTCTGCTGTGTTTGCTTTTTAGCAGTGCACTGTGTACCACAGTTAATAGCAGTGATATAAACTTGTCTTTTAAAAAATTACTGTTCACCAATAGCTTTCTGCATATCTAAAAACAGCAATTACTTATGAATTTAATTTCTAATTTGTTTCTCAAAGGGTTGCATGGTATTTTTTTTCCAATGTACTGCCTCCCTATCATTTACTTTGCTAAACGCAACAAAAATGCATCTTCATGCTTCAATCATATTAAAATGAATGATATAATGAGGACAGTCTCGGGCCTCTCGCCACAAACTCTTGAGTGAACAAAACATAATTCTATGTGACTTTTCTTATAACATGTTCACATCATTCCTTTCATGAAAGAGAGCTGAAGACATTTAGCACCTGCAAAGTTAAAGGGAATAGCTTAACCTACATATTTCTAAATCAAATCAAATCAAAATACGCTTTATTCGATTGAAAAATGTTAAATCATAAAAGCACAATACTTTAAAAACAAGAATACATCACTTCATATATTTCTAAATATTGTGATGCGCTATTTTATTGCCTGCCTTAAGAAAAGACATGAAAACTTCAAATGTACATTTTTTATAAATGTCTAGTAGGGGTTTTGCTTCTGTCAGTCTATGATGGACGTGAATAGCCTTGAAACTGAGTGACCCAAGCTCCTATCTGCTTGTCTGGAAGGAAGCTTAAAGGTAACGTGTAATAAGTAGAAATTAAGTTTATATACAGTTCAGCAAAATTCACCGACTGTTAAGTTCCTTAGTTAAGCCTGTGGATACCATTATTATATACTTTATTTAATCAAGAGTAACACGTCTTTATCAATTAAGTACCAGTCTGTAATAGCCACAGGCAGTGGTAGTCAGTAATTCAAGCAGAGGAGTGGGTGGATTAGACACACACCCCCCCCAAACACACACACACACGCTTACACTCACCCATCTACATGCACTCTAACTCATGCCCTTTCATTTACAAGCCCGCACATCCATGCACAAGAGCACACTCATGCACACATTCATTCATAGCACACATTCATAAATACACATACCTTCATACATACACACATGCATGCATCAAATGGTAAACAATAAAAACTTATCAGGCCACTGCAGTGATCTCAGGTGGCAGGAGGGATCCCTCTGTGGTTCCTGCAGTATTGGCACTGCCTCCTCTCTTTGGCTGACCTTCCTGTGGCTCAGCCAATGAAAGGAGGCTGCAGCCCTCTACTTGTCACAGAGTGGGATGAGGCCAGTGAGGCTTGCTGACCTCATACCACTCTGTGAGGAGTGTCACTGATTAACAGTGGGCCCTGGGCACGTCACGGCTTAAAACGTATGTGCCCAGGTCAGAGTCTATCTTTGACTCGCCCACTCATCATGAGGGGAAGGACCCCCCAAGTGCTTTGCTGGGCTGAGGAGGTCATGCCGGCAGGGCTGTGAAATGTTCAGCCTGGTAAAGTTCAGATCAGGCAGCCAGGCACCTGTGCATTTAGTGCATGTAGAGTGCCTGGCTGCCTGACCTGAACATAAAGAGCGTCAGGCTGACATTTCCTCAGCTTGACAGACACTCATCATGTTTGCAAAATGGTTGGCCCCTCTATCCCTAAGAAAAGGGTCGCTATTGGCCACATGTACTTGTAATATTCCAGAACAGAATTGGAATGTCCATATGTAAGCAACCAGTCTGGAAATTCTATACTAACTTTTACTATGCAACACATTATGCAATACAGACATCTCATGTTAAAATAGATCACAGCGGCTTTCTTTACAAACAATGGTCATGCAACATACATGCAGAAGACTATTTTAAAAAGAAAATGTCCCCTAAAATACATGCTCTCAAAATGGTATCAAGCATGGAAAAATTATTCAAACTTTCACAGAGTCTGGTCACAAGGCTTTGGTTGGTTAAGTGGGAAAATGTGTGAGAAGACTATGTCATTAGGTTTCTGTCAATATGCTAAATTGTTTTTACTTTCTGTGAGATTTAGTAGACACGTAGGGGCTTATTTATGAGAAATTAACGCAGTGCGGTGCCACAAGTTAATTTGATGCGCCATGCTGCGTTAGTTTTGAGGCACAGGGATGCAACATATTTACAGCAACATGTCGCATCTCTGTACCTTTACCTGAGCTGGCACACAAACTGCTACCATGCGCCGGCGCAAGCACCCTTGCACCATGGTGCAAGGATGCCTGTGATCCAGCGCTACACTTAATCAGGGATCAATACTCATCAATATTTCATACAATGGCCCATACACATTCACCCTTATCCCTGATGCGTTGGGGGTCAAGTTTTAATGACGTGTAAATTGTTTTCTTCACAGATTCATGTTAACAATTCTAAATACAAAACTAGACCTGTATGTCAACTCTCTTTCCTCTCGGTCAATGGACCAATTAGTTGAGAAGTTGATGGTAATAATAGGACTTACTGACTATCTAATCAGCTGAATAACTACAAACTCTCGGTAAGTTTTAAACAAAGTTTATCTCAAATAAATGGTTATGCTCTTCGTACACAGGTCACAATGCAAACGAAGAATCTCATACAATGGAGAGAAAATCAAACAGCAATGCAAACAATATCAAACTCATCACAATTAGCAATATGCATATGAGGGAGTGGATAGATGAAGAGACATAAGTTTCAGCAAAAATAATGCGAAACAATATACTTATGACGGAGTGGATAGATGAAGAGACATAAGTTTCAGAGACAATAATACATTTGCAATAATTATGCAAAGTACGAGTCAGAATAATACAAACCCAAAGGATCTGTGAAATACCACCCCCTTGGCCGAGGGGACAGTGGGGGTTCTCCGAACTAGAGTCAAGGAACAAAGGGGCATATTATCAAGGGCATTATCGCCGCTTTAGCTGCACTTTTTGCCGATAAAGCGGCGATGTTTTTATCGCCCTATTAGCAAGCCTGCGCTAACATGCGTTAGCGCAAGCTTTCCGGCGTTAGCTGCTGGTTTTTTTATCGCCTTGCATGCCAGCGATATGTATCGCTAATGACATGCAAGGTAGGCGTTACTTACCTAAATTTTGCAGTAAAAATCGCTAACAGCACTTCGCTGTATTATCAAAGATGACCCACGATAAAATAATTCGCGCTAACCCCCCGATGTACGCAGGTTTTTAACACCTGAAAAAAACCTGACTAAACATGGTCATACACGGGAGACTAGCCCTGATCTCCGCCACAGACAGCAAAGAGGTAGACCTCATGCTGCATTATTAGCCCGTACCATGTACAGAGGTGCCGTTGTATTGTAAAGGGGGTACATTGCTGTTCATCACATCATCATCCGGCCTGTCACCTAACATTAAGAATATTGATTATAGATTGTCAATGATTAGTTCTATATTAATACCTTTGATGTTAGCATTCACTGTTACCCAATTCATAGTTTGTCAACTTTCATGCTGCAGAATGCGAGGCGCCTGTGAAACAGGGGGTTTTCAGGCTGCATGGCATGTTAGCTGAAATATTATTCTAGCTAACGCACCGCTAATGTGCTGACTACATGCTATCGCATGTTTGTCTATCGCGTGTTAGCAGGAGTTTTCGCTTCCTTTCCCGTACAACATTGCATGTTATCGACGTCTTGATAATCCGTTGATAAAATTGCGAAATGTGTCCTGGAAAGGAAGCGATAAATAAAATGCTGATGACTTCCGCTGGCGATCATTATCGCCTTTTCTAGATAATATGCCACAAAGATTTCAGAGACAGGAACAGAACAGGGACAGGAACAACTAGGCTTCTCTGCAAACCGACGGACAGCGACGCATCTCCCTTCTCAATCTCCTACTGCTCCTTCCTACCACACCCCTAAATGCACCCCAGTTATACCCTAAAACCTACATGTCCATCCCACATTAATTGAAACATTTCACGAAACTCGACTTCTCATTGGATGCTCGGGGAGGTGGTGCATCACACCACTGTGATTTCATTCATTAGTTGTTCATGAATATAATTCTACATCCTTTCTCATTACTTAATACTGACTTGTTCACATGATTTATTATATGATACATTTAATATATTTTCGCACATCTTTCCCACAATGTCCGCAGAAGCAGTCTTTAGTCCCACGGTCAGTGACATCCTTTTTGGCAGGCAATCAATGTTCTCTGTGCTGCATTAGCCTTGAACTGATGTTCATCATCTGCAGCGTTCAGCACTTCTGGCTGCTCTGTCATGACATTTTTGCTCTCACTCCAGCCCCTCCTCTATCTGGCCAGCTTAATAATAATGGAGGCTCATTTCAGCTCACTACGGCAAATAGAACATAAGCATTCATTAATTACATAGAAATGCATTTTTCACTGTTTACCACCCACCTTTGCACTATCCCCTGTTACATGTTTTCCTAGCATAAGCTTCATGCAAAGCGGCATTATTTATTATTGTTTTCAAAGCAAGATGTAAGATGCGAAATATAAAATGCAGCTTAAAATGCATTAATTCTGTTTCTTTCGAAACGCATTTTAGTATGCGGCCTAGTTCTTTCATGCATTAGTTTTGTTTAGTAAACACATGCGCAAAGCGGTTTCCCTCGTGTTCATGTAATGTGTATGTTAAACTGTCACTGCACACTGTTAGTATGTATTATGGGGGTTAATTTGAGCAGGTTTTTTTTTTTTGTGCGAAATCCAGCTTAATCAATCCCCCTCTGATGGCTTTCTGGAGCCATCATAAAAATACCCACTATACTAAGTGCCATCTTCATCTATCTAAAATTCAGTAATCTTTTCTCTTTTCATTAAGTTTTCGTCTAAATCTTTCATCTTATCATAGTAATCTCCTTTCATATCTTCTAGTTCTATTTCATCTCTTTTTCTCTTTCTTGCTTTTCGTTTGTTGTTTGATCCTGTCATCTCTTTTCTTTCACATTTACACTTGAAACATTTATATATTGTTATTATTACTAATGCTACTCCAGCTACTGAAATCATTGGCATTATTATTTTTCCTAATAAACTACTTCCAAATGTAGAAACCCATTTTCCTACAGAAGAGAAACTCTTACTAAGTCTCTCCTGGACACCGTCAACCTCCAGTTGGGTCAAGTCTTCATGTAATTTCGTAATATTCTTAATATATCCCTCAATACCTTTACTTTTGTCAGGTATATAAGTACAGCAGTGTTGAATTTTCAACATGCCACAGACTCCACCCTCTTTTGCCAATAAAATATCAAGGGCAAGTCGATTCTGCAAAACCATTGATCTGATCGCAACCATTTCGGTGTCAATCATCAAGAAGCCACCAGCAGTATCTGTCGATAAACGATCAACCACTGTGGACAATTTTTGAATTTTATGTGAATTTAGAACGACTCCAACTGAGGGTATCAGTGCACCAAAAATATCACCTACTATTTCTGAGAAACTCGCTCTCTTCTTATGTGTTAGTCCTTGTCTTATTTCATTGATTCTGTTGTGGCTTTTGTCTACGTGGTAGACCTTTGGAAAAACAATTGCAAAATAACAACTACCATTCCAATGTGCAGGTAGCCTGTAATAGGCTTTCATACCACACACACAATAGAGTCCTGGGAAAATAGGATACAGTTCCACCCTTCAATCCCCAACCTAAAGTAATTTGGTAAGTATGCTCACATTCACTAGAACCAATGAAATAATTATTATAGTTAGTTTTCATTCTAAGCAAACTAATTTCCCCCTTTTTATACCAGTATAGGGACATTGCAGCATATATCTCACCTTTCTCATAATTTCCTTCTCTAAATGCCCATGGTGGTATCTGTGACTTCTGTTCAGCAGTTTTCTTTTGGAAACTTTCTCTTCTATACTCTACCATATCTATGAACACTTTTTCTTCAAACCGTAAACTACATGTTAGATTGTTTTTATAAGCATATCCTATATCTAGTGTCTTAGTAATATGAAAGAATTCTCCCATATAACGTGCATTTATACTACTCGCAACCTTGTTTAGTTCCTTTATAATAGGTATCTCTGAAAATACTAAATCTATATTAGAATAGTGATACTCCAGTTTTCCCGTCACGTAGAATAGGCTGGTTAAGACACTACAAGACACACCATATGTTAAAGGAAGGTGGTGATAAGTCACCCCTTCTGAGACAGACGAAGGTAATTGCATGCACACATAACAATCACTCACATTCATTGTATTAACATATTCATAGAACAATTTAGTAAAGACATTTCATGAGAAATCACTAATTGATTTATCATGATGGAGAATACTTCCATCCATCTGTTCTATATTAGTATTAGAGGTTTCTTTAGTAACATCACTCATTCTTTCACTTATTATATCATTAGTATCGTTTCCATTATTAGTTACCATTAGAATAGGTACAATGACAGTTAATAATATCCACATGAATGTCAGTAAAAAGACACTACATAAGCAAGCTTTAATACATCTATGTTTTAGGCTAGATTTTGGATGTTCAGTCACTTTTGCTTCGGCCATTTTGTATTCTACTAAAAATATAAAAATATAAGCCTATAAAAACTCTAAATTTACTAAAAATAATTTTCTGAAAAATAGTGTAATCCTACACTTCAAGGCTTTCTTCTTTTACCCCTTTCTTTTATTTACTTTTTCTTTTAAATCTTTTGAGTCTTTGCATTTATTTCGTCTGACAAGGTTTCGCCTTAAAAAAAAAAAAAATTCACAGTTCCTTTAAGATGGTCTTAATTTGCTTTCATCCACTTGCTCAGTGTCAGTACCGTCTTTTTCTTCACTTGGATCTGAGTTTTCAATTTCTTCCAAGATCACATACATCCATTCCAGTGCTGTGTACTTACTGCTTGGAATTCTTACTCTCCTTGTTTTTCGTACTGACTCTTCTTCTGACCCTTCTTGTTCTGTTTGACTTGTGACCTCATTGATTTGCTCTGGTCTTCTTTTTGACTTTCTTCTTACAAGAGTGTAATACAGTCTTTTCACTCGGGTTGGCCAATTGTTACCTTTTCTTGGCCTTTTAACTTAAACTACTTTTTCACCTTCTCCATCTGGTTCACAAGTTCTCTTGTTTGACCTTTCTTCTATCTGTTCTACTTCTTGACTTTCCGTAACTTCTCTTTCTTCTGGTTCAACAGCAGTCTCATGAGACCCAGTAACTGGTGCCCACTCTACTTGACTTGTGCTTGGCTGTTCATCATCCGTTTGTTCTTCAGAATCTGTTATTCTAGATTCTTCTGCTTCACACACTTCAGCTTCTGGTCTTTGGCTTTGGTTTACCAGTTGCTGCTCTTCTTGTCTTTCAAGGGGACTTGGGACTCGTCTGGTATGCCTGGCATGGATCCAATTTGGCAAACCACCACACTTCACTGCTGTTGTTGTCACCAGAATCACCAGGTAGGGTCCGTTCCACCTGGGTTCTAAACACGATTTCCTTACGTGTTTCTTGACAAGAACCCACTCACCAGGACTCAGATCATGAGCTTGATTCGGCTGTGTCGTAGTAGCATCTTCTCCAACCTGGCGAGACACAGAACACACCAGATCAGCTAATCTTCTGCAATAATCAAGCACTAGATCATCAGATATATTCATCAATTTGTTCGCTGGTATAAATGCTTGTCTCATTTCTCTTCCCATCAGGACTTCATGTGGACTCAAACCCGTCTTTTTGTCAGGAATGCTTCTAAGACTCATTAATACAAGGGGTAAAGCATCAAGCCATTTCAGTGTTGTGGATGCACACACTTTTCCTAAACTAGATTTTATTGTGCCATTTAACTGTCCCACTCCAGATGCTTCGGGTCGATAGGCACAATGCAGCTTCTGTGCAATCTGTAATGCTGCACAAATCATCCGCATTATCTCATTGTTGAAATGTGTTCCTCTATCTGTTTCTAAAGTGACTGGAAATCAAAATCTAGGAATCAGTTCTTTTAGAAGCAGCTTTGCGACAGTTAGGCTGTCATTCCTTTTTGTTGGATAGGCTTCCACCCAGCGAGAAAACAAGCAGACAATAACCAACACATATTTCAGCCCATTGCACGGTGGGAGTTCAATAAAGTCCAATTGGAGTCGGATGAATGGTCCTGCTGCTTTTCTAATTCATCCCCAACTAACAACTGTCTTCCTGCCTGGATTCTGTTGTTGGCAGGTGACACACCTCTGGCAAAGACTATCTGCAATGACCCTGAACTTTGGGTTATACCATGATTGCTTGAAGAGCCTGATCATTGCATCTCTTCCAACATGTGCAATTCCATGGTATACCCTTGACATTTGGGATAGTAAACCGTCTGGCATGACTGGTCCTTCGTCTATATAGACCCACACTTCGTCCTCTGCTCTCTTTCTGCAGCCTGAATTTATCCAGATTTCCTTTTCCTCATCACTTGCCTCTTCCTGTAACTGCCTAATCTCATTCCAAGTTTCAAAAGATGAAGAAAACATAAGATAGCAATTGGTATTTTCCTTTTCAATCCCTCTGTTTAGGGCAATTCAATTTCATGCACAGAAACGCGCTACTTGATCTGCGTATCTGTTGCCCTTCGTCACATAGTCATCTCCTGAATTATGTGCGGAACATTTGACCACTGCAATTCTTTTGGGCATTTGTAAAGCATCCAATAAATCTTTTACAGTTTTGCTGTTTCTTATAGGGGAGCCTGAAGAAGTCAGAAATCCCCTTTGCATCCACAACTGGCCGAAGTCATGGACAACCTCAAAACCATATTGACTATCAGTAAATATGGTTACCATCAGGCTTTTGGCAATTTTGCACGCTCTAATCAGATCTATCAATTCAGCAATTTGAGCAGAGTTTACCCCTTTTAGACAGGATGCTTCTAAAACTCCCGCTATGGTGCAAACAGCATAGGCAGAACACAATTCCCCTTTTTCGTTTCTTAAACATGATCCATCAACGAACATCTCACAATCTGATACCTCTAGTGGAGTGTACTCAATATCAGACCGGGGCTTCGTACACAACTCTGTCACATCCAGACAATCATGACCTGCTTCTTCTCTCACTTCCTCACGTTATGAATTCGGCAACATAGTTGCTGAACTCACTGTAGTGCACCTTACCACAGTCACAGCACCCAAAATCACTCTTTCATACTTAGTCAGCTGACTTGAGGTAATCTACTGGGTCCTCGTACGTGTCAAAAGGATCTCAACTGAATGTGGCACATACACCTTGACTGGATGTCCCCTCACAATTGCTTCACTCTGGTACAGACTCACACAAGTAGCAGCTACTGCTTTTAAACAGCCTGGCAACGCTGCAGCAACTGAATCCAGAGTAGCAGAAAAATATGCTACTGGGCGTCGTGCCATTCCATGTTTTTGAGTTAACACTGAAAGTGCACACCCATCTCTTTCACAACAGTACAATGCAAAATCCTTTGCATAATCTGGCATTCCCAATGCAGGTGCTCGACAAAGACTGTTTCGCAGTTTAGTAAAAGCTTCCATACTTTCATCATCCAACACAATCGGATCTCTCACATCTTTCCGTGTCAACCTCTGTAGTGGTTTTGCAATTAGTGAGAAACCACTGATCCACTGCCTACAGTATCCAACCATTCCCAAAAACATTTGGACTTCTTTCTCAGTGGTAGGTGGGCTCATCTGTTTAATTACACTAATTCTTTCTGGTGTCACCTTCCTGACTCCCTTTTCTATTTTGTGTCCTAGGTATTGGACTTCCTGTTTACAAAATTGTAATTTTGCTGGTGACACTTTGTGTCCTCCTTCTGCCAAATGGTTCAGAGGCATGCCTCTCGGGTCTTTGATGCCACAAGTAGGTCATCAATGTACTGAACCAAAACTGAATTTCCTGGCATGACCAAAGTCTCCAGACACCTTTTCAGAATCTGATTAAAGATTGAAGGACTCTCGGTGTACCCTTGAGCAACTCGGCACCATGCCAAAACACGGTCTCTGAACCGGAATGCAAACAAATACTGGCTTTGCGGGTGTAAAGGAATCGAGAAAAATGCTTGGCACAGATCAATCACTGTGTACCATTCTGAATCACATGGAATTTGGTAAAGGATTACTGCTGGATTCGGTACTACTGGACAACCGGGTACTACAATTTTATTAATCTTTCTTATATCCTGTACTATTCTATATTTTCCGCTTGGCTTTTTAATTCCTATAATGGGCGAATTACAAGGACTACTCATTATCTCTTTCAAAATTCCCTGTTCAATCATTTGATCAATGACAGGAGTGACTCCTGCAATTACTTCTGGACTCATTTTGTACTGAGGTGTGTTTGGATACACAGCACCCTCTTTCACTGTAACCTGAATCGGGTCTACATTTGTCATTAGGCCGATCTCCTTTCCCGTAAAGTCCCATACATCTGTCCTCACTGTACTTTTTAATTCTTCAGGCAAACTCTCTTCTGTGAGAAGTGAAAACAACTCATCCACTTCTGTCCCTTGTTTCGCTAACACCATCTTGAATTCAACATCCTCATCAGGTGTCTGAAATGCGATACCATCTGGTGTACAATAGATGGTACAATTCATTTTGCACAACAAATCTCTTCCCAAGAGATTTACCGGACTTGAGTCACATACCACGAAACGATGCATGTCTCTGAAACTCCCAATATGAACTTCTATTGGAGTTGTGACTGGTGTTCTAATATGCTTATTTGAGACTCCTACAACTTGGATAGTTTCTCCCGAGAGGGGTAGGTTTGGAATTTCTGCTGCTCTCACAGTAGAACGGGTAGCACCAGTGTCCACCAGGAATGGAATATCATTACCTTCCACCTTTCCGTCAACAAATGGACCTGATTGATCTACCGCTAAAGATGCGCCAAGTCCGCACTCTTCCTCCCCCCTCAGGCACCGTCATTGAGATGAGTCTGAATCATTCCCATTGCACTGCAACCAATATTGCGGAACCATTTGCACACTTTGATTCTTACCAACTTGGTCACCTCCGTGAAATCCAGTGTTCACACCTTACCTCTGTACTTGAGCATTCACATTATTGGGCATGGGAGCTTGTGGCACCTGTAACTGTGGAGTAACTACCTGCTGCTGCTGTTGGTTCACAACCACCTCATTCTGCATCTGTGGATTTAAATTTTGATTCACCCCATTATTCTTTTGAGCGGATCTACACTCGTTCTTCCAATGTCCAATCTTTCCGCACGCATGACAAGGATTTATCTTCCTAGCCTCTTCTTTGCTCATTTTCCCCCGCTACCTCTACCTCCACTGGGTACCTGACTATTTTGTTTATGACCATTCATCTGGTAACCTGTCTGAGAATTATTATTTACTTCTTGTTGCTCTGCTACCTTCAATTGTGCCCACATCATTTTCTCTTTTAACTTTTTATGCCTTGATTCAATGTCATCACTACAATACTTCGCATACCTCAAAACTTCGTCAATGGTTTTGCTCTGCCAACAAATCAAATGTTGCTGAATCATATTACTTATCTCTGGTTTCAAACCAAACACAAAACGATACACAAAATGTCCCATATCCTTGTCTCCAATATTCTCAAATCTGCTATACTGTTTAAATACCTGCAACAACCTTTCATAATAGGCATGTACTGACTCTTTCGGTTCTTGGGTCGTTCTGTCTATCTTAACCCAATCTGTTTCTTTAGGGGAAATTTTCCCTTTCAAGAAAGTGATCACCTGATTATACTTTCTCATCACTTCATCAGATGGTGAACCTGTTTTAGGTTCTCTAGGATATTCTTCTTTTGGCCAATTAACAGTCATTTTGCATTCTGTCCACAAATCAGCTGGTACGACAATCTCAAACAAACCATCTAAATCTTTTAACAAAACCTTCGAAACTTTCACAAACGTCTCTACCTGTTTGTACCACTCAACTGGTTTCTCTCTTAATCTGGGAAAATCATTTGTGAAGGACAATATATCCTGTCTTGTCCAAGGAACGTGCACATATCCTCCACCTGGGACTTCCCTCATCGGACACACCCTTTCAACTTGTTCTGTCTCTCTTAACAGAAACATTGATGTTCCTTTGCCAGCTGCCCCTTCTTTCTTTTTCGTCCATCTACCTTTCCATCGTTCAACATCTCCCCATTTTTTCTGAATATTCATCAACTCTTTTATCTGCAATCTTTTCCCTGAATCATTCAAGCTCTCCAGATCTTTTTCAGTAAAAGCCAATTTGTACGATTTCTGCAACACCTTTGACTTATCTATATCTATTCCATATTCACTAGCAGCCTCTGATATTTTCTCATGAAAATTCCTCGCTCTCCAAGTAATACTTTTACAGAAAAACAACAGCTCTTCATCTCGGTAAGTCCCTAATCTAGCTGGACTTATCGTACCAATAATCATCTCTTCCAAATCCACTTTCAATTGGCTCACATTTATACTCTGTGGTTGAGGTTTTTTCTTTTCCATTCCCTGTATCCAATCATTCAATTCCTCTGGTGAAGGACCTGCTGAACTCCCTGTCGCTGAAATAACATTCGGCCCTATTCTCCTTGGATCTATTTGTACACTTCTTCTAGGAGTTTCTGTTCTCATCTCACAAACTGGAAGATCTAACAATGTTGTATTTTTGTCAGCCTGTCCATCCTCATTCCCTACCGTCACCATTCCACTCCTGTCGCTACTCCTTGGTACAGCCAATGTATGTACTTTTGTAATATTCTGTTTTTCTCCATACAATGGAACTACAGGACCAATTGTTACCGGTACCGTCAATGCTTCTGCATTTAGACTCAACTGATTTGTTTTCTGGATCTGCTCTACTCTTGCCTTATTTAACATGTCCAATTCTTTTTCTCCTACTATTCTAGCCATGTCCGCAATCTGTGGGGTTAATGGATTTCCCATAAAGGGTGCATTCGGAGTCACCTCAACTGAATTTTCTTGATAGGGCGGAGGTCTTTTGGTCATAATATCCTCTAATAACTCATCATCAGAATCGTTTGCATCATCTCTTAAACTTGAAGTTTCTACATTTTTCTTTTTCTCTTTACATTTTCCTCCTGTCTGATCGTCAGCAACTAAAACTGGGTACAAACCCTTGGTTACCACAGCTCTCCTCCATCTTTTCATTGTATCCTCTCTTCTCTCAAAAGGGTACCTAGTCATTACATTTCTGTATCTCCTACCCCCTCGATATTTCTCTCTTTCCAATGCTTCTACTTTCCATTCCTCTAACGCTTCATACTGTGTAGATCTGGGATTTGGCTCTAATGAATTCATTCGATTTCTCAAATTCTGCAAAATCCTCATATTAAACGAACCATGCTGTGGAAAAGCTATAACACCATCATCCTTTGTGTATTCCACCCAATTCTCTAACCAAGTACACGTATGGTATACTCGCTCCAACATCATATAGGAAGCAGGCGTTCCTGGAGGAGGAATAAGAATTCCCTCCCTAGTCACTATTGGTTTGTCCTTTTTAAAGAAATTCTTTATTTTCTTTAACAACTCCATTTTTTCTGACTTCTTTACACAAATGTATCACAACAAAACACACGAAGAATCCTTTCCGTAATTCTTCTTATTCTATTTGCTAGTTCTCGTCCAATACCAGCGTGACTCACACCAACTAACCAATCACAGCTTGGTACACGCCCGCTGCCTGACCAATGCCAGTATTACTCCTTCTACTGACCCTCCCTTTACAAGAGAATACAGCAATATTTTCTAAGTTTTCTTAATCAAAAAAAAATCTGTTAGTAACAACACAAAACAATGCTAACTTATCTGCTCCGCTAAATAAAGAGATAGTTTTCACTTTCCGACGAAAAGTTCTTTCACTTCAGGCAAAACGACAACCAGCGCTATTTTACCTTTCAAACAAGCTACAGGTGGACTTATTACTCCTCTAGGGATAAGGCCAAAGTTTTGCAAGAGGACTTTTTGGTGAAAAAGAGGTCTTGGTACCCCTCTGGGGATAAGGCCAGAGTTTCGAAAGTGGACCCTTCGCTATTTCAAATACTCTTCTCACATACGAAATTGTCCCTAAATATAACACCTACAGTCTTCCGCCGTATAGTATTATTACAACAGACAAAGTACTTCTGCAGTGTGATTTCTTTATCCACACTCTTCTTCTGCCGACTTCAGGCTAAATTTCCATGATTCCTCAGGTACCTCCGTACCTGTACTTCTAGACAACATAGAACAGGACACTAACTTTTTCTTGTTAAAAACATATAATCAAAAATCAATAATTATTACCAAACTAATTAATAATTAAACCGTCCTCTGCTAGCAGATAACTGATCCAGCGCTACACTTAATCTGGGATCAATACTCATCAATATTTTATACAATGGCCCTTACACATTCACCCTTATCACTGATGCGCTGGGGGTCAAGTTTTAATGACGTGAAAATTGTTTTCTTCACAGATTCATGTTAACAATTCTAAATACAAAACTAGACCTGTATGTCAACTCTCTTTCCTCTCGGTCGATGGACCAATTAGTTGAGAAGTTGATGGTAATAATAGGACTTACTGATTATCTAATCAGCTGAATAACTACAAACTCTCGGTAAGTTTTAAACAAAGTTTATCTCAAATAAATGGTTATGCTCTTCGTACACAGGTCACAATGCAAACAAAGAATCTCATACAATGGAGAGAAAATCAAACAGCAATTCAAACAATATCAAACTCATCACAATTAGCAATATGCATATGAGGGAGTGAATAGATGAAGAGACATAAGTTTCAGCAAAAATAATGCGAAACAATATACTTATGACGGAGTGGATAAATGAAGAGACATAAGTTTCAGAGACAATAATACATTTGCAATAATTATGCAAAGCACGAGTCAGAATAATACAAACCCAAAGGATCTGTGAAATACCACCCCCTTGGCCGAGGGGACAGTGGGGGTACCCCGAACTAGAGTCAAGGAACAAAGATTTCAGAGACAGGAACAGAACAGGGACAGGAACAGCTAGGCCTCTCTGCAAACCGACGGACAGCGACGCATCTCCCTTCTCAATCTCCTACCGCTCCTTCCTACCACACCCCTAAAGGCACCCCAGTTATACCCTAAAACCGACATGTCCATCCCACATTAATTGAAACATTTCACAAAACTCGACTGCTCATTGGATGCTCGGGGAGGTGGTGCATCACACCACTGTGATTTCATTCATTAGTTGTTCATGAATATAATTCTACATCCTTTCTCATTACTTAATACTGACTCGTTCACATGATTTATTATATGATACATTTAATATATTTTCGCACATCTTTCCCACAATGTCCGCAGAAGCAATCTTTAGTCCCACGGTCAGTGACATCCTTTTTGGCAGGCAATCAATGTTCTCTGTGCTGCATTAGCCTTGAACTGATGTTCATCATCCGCAGTGTTCAGCACTTCTGGCTGCTCTGTCATGACATTTTTGCTCTCACTCCAGCCCCTCCTCTATCTGGCCAACTTAGGAATAATGAGGCTCATTTCAGCTCACTACGGCAAATAGAACATAAGCATTAATTAATTACATAGAAATGCATTTTTCACTGTTTCCCACCCACCTTTGCACTATCCCCTGTTACATGTTTTCCTAGCATAAGCTTCATGCAAAGCGGCATTATTTATTATCATTTTCAAAGCAAGATGTAAGATGCGAAATATAAAATGCAGCTTAACATGCATTAATTCTGTTTCTTTTGAAACGCATTTTAGTAGGCGGCCTAGTTCTTTCATGCATTAGTTTTGTTTAGTACACACATGCGCAAAGCGGTTTCCCTCGTGTTCATGTAATGTGTATGTAAAACTGTCACTGCACACTGTTAGTACGTATTATGGGGGTGTTAATTTGAGCAGGTTTTTTTTGGGGGGGGCGAAATCCTGCTCCATCACCTGCGTTGTGGGAAGATTGTTTTTGTGCATGAAGGGGCACCTTTCCTGCACAAAAACAATCACTTGAGGTGATTTCCTCTTCCAATGCGTGCTGTAGAATGCAGCACGCATTGAAAGAGAAATAAACGAGGAGAAATGAAAGCATTTCTCCTTGTTTCACCTTCCTAAGCCACCCCTGGGGGTGGCATAGAATTCTGATGCATTTCCAAGTTTATGATTGCTCGTAAATCTGAAAATGCATAAATGGACATGGGTGTTGCGTGGGAACACTCACAGCAACACCCATGTCACGCCCCTAACACACAACGCGTTGCCTGAAATGGAGCGATATTTACGAGCACACGTAAAGCCACGCAGGGTGGCTTTACATATGCTTGTAAATTTCACGCAGCTGGTTGTGCCTCCGGTGCGTAACAGCGTAAGGGGCTCATAAATAAGCCCCTCATTTCCAAATTCTTGCAAACCGAGCGAACAGTCCACCCCTCTACAGTAATTAAATCTGGGGGCTTTTATAAAGATTAGTGAAGGTAGTTCACCATGATGTAAAGAATCTGAATTTGGTTTTGAGGTATAATTAGACAGATTTATGTAGAGCACGGTGGAAAGAGAGAGGTGTATGAAAGTGACTCTTTGCTTTTTGAAGATGTGTGAGATATTGTTGTTATGAGTACATTTTCTTGTTCTGAATATGTGTCTAACTTTAGCATTAAAGAAGGACAAGAGATTCTAATGGGGGGAAACAGAACCCCACACAAAACATACCACCTTCGTTAGGCAATGAAAACCTAGATGTGGAGTACGGTTGTAGCAATGAAGGAAAGAAGATTTAGAACTGGCTGCAAATTAAGAAGCTTGTGATTTACTGTGGGATGCAAAAACTGGATGGGAATTTACCAGTAAAATGTATTCCACTTAATTATTGAATAGTGTTTTTCGCCAACAGACATTCCTCTAGATTTTGAGCTCCTTTTACAAAGTAGACAATTTTTCATTACCACCCAAATCTAAACCAGGCCGGAAACTTAGAAGTAGATTTTAGACAAATGGACTGTATTGCAATCTGTGACTTTAAGATCATCATTTGCCCTTGTGGCTTAACATATGTAGGGATGACAACACGTAAGATACGCATACGTATACAAGAGCATAAAAACACCATCAGATGTGCAAAACAGAACACACGCCTTACCAGACATTTTCTTGAGATGCAACATCAGGCAGATTCCTTGTCCTGGATAGTTTTAGACAAACCCAATTTAGCCGCCACCACACCTGTTCTTACCCTTAAATTGCTCCGAGTTGAGCAGCGTTGGGTGTTTAGGTTGAACACTGCTAATGTGGGACTCAATGATGGTATTCCCTGGCTGGCTCTGACATGAATAAATAGTTTGGCTTTGTACCTTTGGGGCACCTCGGGTTAAGCCGCCCGTTTGTTTCCCCCTCTTCTTTGGGACCTTTTCCGAGGAACGGTCAGACCCCCTCTTTCTGTCTCCAACCTTGGCCCATAGTTGGTGTGATCTAGGTCTACGAAAGCGCTTTGTCCCCTATTGTACTGGGAGACAAGAGGCAACGTCCCCTGGGCTGTGCATGAGCCTGCCCACCATGTGGCACGTTACCTCGTAACGTTACCACAGGAGGCTTCATGGTACAGTCTCACACGCCTCTGCGCAGTGCGAAGGCCTCTTCCTTCCCCCCCTTTTTTCTGTGCCGGCCATAACCAGGCCAGCTCCAGTCACTGACCGCCCACCCGTTCATTTCTACATGCCCATGTGCTCCTGGGCTACACCACTTTTTCAACAGGGTACTCCATCCCCCTGTTCCAGTTTCTCAAGCCCGCACTGACTTCATGCTTGGGTCTGTAATTGTCAGACCGGCCTTTGGGTTTTAACTCCAGATCAGCCCATCCAAGCATTACATGCCCACTCCTACCGGGGCTGTATTGTTATACTTAACAGATGGTTTCTTTTCCCTCCTTACTGGAATTTACACCCAACCGACACTGCCTCACTGTGTTAATTACTTTCCCATTTGCCATTTGGCTTTGACTATATGGTTTAAGTCTGGATTCGGTAGTTTTGACTCCCCGGCCATCCGGCGAGTACTGTCCTTTTAATAAGGATTCCCTTTGGCTAATGACGTCACCCATACCTAGTGTGATGCAGTGCCAAACTACATCTCCCAGTGTCCACTGGGTTTTAACTACATTTCCCAGCTTCTCCCGGTGAATTTCCGGTTTGAGACAGATTTAAACTTAGCGCTCCCGGCTCTTCGTAGTACCTGCCGGCTTGAACACCCGCCCTGGGAGACCACGTTCCCCGCTCATGTAAGTGCTGATTTTGCTCTTTTTTACCACATCGTCTCTACGCGAGCACCGATCCATTGTTTGGTTCACGGACTGCCCTGCCTTTAAATTTCGGCTTTCCCCGCTTATGTCCTTAGCTTGGGGCTTGTGCGATATTTCGCGCTCACTTTTTCCGCCTCAGGCCTGTATTTATTTATACCCTCTCTTGAGGGTCCCCCGACATTGTGCCTGCCTTCGAGCCCTCATCTTTTAGAAATGTGGCTCGTAGGGACACATCCGGCACCATAGACCTAATGAGTGGTATTATTACCCCCCTATTCTTGACTTAGCTGGGTGTTCCCCATATAACCACACGGGTTCTATTGGGCCCCATATTTGTAGTGTTCAACCTAGTCCAGCATAACAATACCTGGGATATGTAACACCCATATCTAGACAGGTACCCAGACACTGCCCTGCACTATCCGTGTCTGGCGTTTCCCCTTTTCCCCACCCCCCTTTCTCCCCTCCTTTGTTTTATCTAACCTTGACGCCACCACCTTTTTCTCTCAGGTTGGTTGGCGCGTGTACCTACGGCTAATTTAGCCCCGGAGAGAAGTGGTAACATTTATACCCTATATTGGTAAGTGCCTCTTCTCCTACCACTTTTTGAATATAAAAGTGTCTCATCTGTGTTGAGCACAGTTAGCTCCACGGCTGTTTGGATGTGGTATAAACCAAGTTCTTGCATTCTCTTTTTTCTTTCTTCTAGGTCCTATCGGTGAGGCCTACTGGACACAATCATTCTGGTTCAGTATAGTATACCGAGGCACCTTTTAAATCACACATTTTGTTGTGCACTTCACACTGGTTGCAGTAGCTGCTCACTAATTGATCCTGATGAAAGCCGTGACACTTAGATAGGTCGTGTGGCTTAAACATGTTGATCCTGTATATATAGTTGTCTCTAATGTTGGTCAGCTCCATTACCCAGCTTATTGCTTTTTAACCCTGCCGCTTGGCAGCCGAATAAAGTTTGCTATTAGCTAGCCTCACAGGTAGTTTTAAACTCACTATCACTTACATTCGAGTACTGCACATTCTTTATGATTCTTTCATACACCACGCTCACATAGGGTTTTTAGTACAACCCATTTGCCCAAACTGAAAACATCCCATGAGCTCCTCCCTCGTAGAGAGGGGGTTGTAGCCCGCGTTAAGACTAGGTCTTGTCGCGAGGAGGCACCCCTATGATGAAGCATGACACCTATGGTGTGTGAGGGGAACCGTCCTAAAAAGGGATATCCCCCGCGTTGCGCTTGGTCTTCTTAGTCCACATTCCTCTCAGTCATACACCTTGGCCCGTGGGCTCGTTGTGTGATGATGTTGTTAAGTGGGGAGTGTGCCCACGCAGGTCCTTAAACCTCCTCTAGGCCCTCTTTGTGTGTGTACTTTAAGATTATTACCAATATAATAAAACATAATAGATTTGGTAGGCAATTGCAGAGAAGCCTTACTTAGAGTTTGGCAGATGGGATACTCCATTATAAGTGTGACAAATTTCCCATCTGCCATATTACATGTACATTATAGTGTATGGCAGTTGTCATATCGGGGACTGGATATCTACAGCGGTTGACGGGATATACATACATCTCTTTATTAACATATTTATGCAATAAGATACTAAAATAATAAAGTAACCAGTTCCATAGAATATAGACTGAAGATAATAAAAACAGTCCCAATTAAATTGAAATATGACTGATCCGCTATCATATTAGGGGCTCTCTGTGCCTTTCTTGTCATAAACCAGGCTACCATGATGTAACTAGCCAAATGCTTGTAGGTGATCCGTGCCTCTGGCGTAAAGTGCGAGTACTTCTGTGCAAGTTGCAATCAAGAACTGTTTGAACGATGGTATAAGCCATTTAGTACATGGGATAAGCCATTTAGTACGTACATAAAACTCTAAATAACGCCCATTTTATCATTTATTGGGCAAAGCCATTCCAGCATGCCACAACTTTTATCAAGCTAATGTCTTTTCTGTGAGATAGTAGCATATTTAAGCCAGTCTCCAGTATTCTGTGTTTAATACAGTAAATCCTGAAAATGATACACTGTGGAAAATCCAGATGCCACATTTTTCATTAGTCAACACTCAATAAAGATTGTTAAACAAAATTTTCATTAACAAATAGTGTACTTTTTCAGGATTGAGGAAACCCCTCAGCTAACAAACCAAAACCTAACTACAGAGGCTGCACTGAGCCTATTTAACGTGCAGGATCATTCTAAATATATGTTTTTAAACTTTTGGAATCAGTTCAGTTTGCCCAAAGGTCAACTTGGACTCTGTTGTCCTATAGTGGCTTACTAGATGATCACGCAGGGCAGTGCAGCAGCCACAGATGCTGAACTGCATGAGAAGTAGAGAGAAAGAGAGTGCCATATTTACAGAAATATGTCACTCTCCTCCCCTCTCCTTAATGCTGGTGCATAAATGAGTTGCCGTGCGCCACAGACACACATTTGCACCCTAGTTCAAGGGTGTTTCCGTAAGTCTAGCATACGTTTTGTACTGGAAGATGACCTTCCAGTACAAAATACGATGTTTAGGCTAACTTTAAACCTTTTCCAACTTTGTATTTGTGGTGTACAGTGCAGCACAGATGCTAAGTCGGAAAAGAAAGGAGAAATGAAAGCATTTCCGTTTCATAGCACCTATTTGAAATGGGCGCAGTTTTTTGCCACAAAATCCTGTCTACTTTTTTGAGTAAATTGGGTTTTACATCAAAACCCTTGGGTGGTTGCATGGGTACGCCCATGCACTACCCATGAAACGCCCCGTTGCGCTACGTAATGCAAAGCAGAACTACGTGCAGCTTTGCGGTGCTTTCAAGTGATTTTCCAAACCTAAACAGGTTTAGCACTGGAAAGTAAATCGGTAAAAAAGATTTTGTGTTGATTTGCCTCACTTTTGTGATGCAAACACTGCATAAAGCTTAAGGCCTTGTTTACAAGAAGTGATGCATCCCTGCGCTGTGGCAGCGATGGGTCAAAATCACTTACGAAACGCTACGTCATTTTTAAACACCATATTTATTGAAAGGCTCACCATAGTGTAAGCTGTGGGCTACGTGAAAAAAAGGTGATGCAGGTGTTATGGCGCATCAAAAGCTGACGTATCTGCCGCAAAAGTGATGTAAGGCAGATTTGCGTCACGTAACGCAACCCAAACCACCTTAGTTTCACTTTTCCGTGCCTGTAACGTGAAAAAAAATGCTGCACTTCACAGAAGGCAGCCACGGAGGAGAGAGAAGAGACCAGCAGCCAGGAAAACAACCCCAACAACCCCAGCACCAGCCAGGATGTCCAGACAAGTTCCTGGAGAAGAGGAAGAGGAAGTGCAACCTCAGTGAGAAGGAGAATGAGATCCTGATCACTGAGGTGACAGACTACCAACATCAGCTGTTTGTCACCTTAAAATTTCTATTAGGAAAAAAAGAAGCCATTTAGCTGTCCATATTAGCCAAGGTCAACTGCGTGGGACAAGCAAAGAGGACAGTAACTGTCTTGAAGAAACGCTGGCATGACATAAAGTGCAGGACAAAGAACAAACTGTCCAACACCCTGAAGGCAGCAATGCAGACCGGAGGAGGAAGTCCAGGCCCACAAGAGGCGCTGGGTGTCTTGGAGGAGCTGGTGGCATCTGTCATCCCAGAGGAGCTGGTGTCAGGAGTTCCAGGACAAGAAAGTGCAGGCTATTAGGAGGAACAAAACCTACTGGGCAAGTTGCAACAAGAGGCATGTCACGCACTGCATCTAGCTAAGTACCAGAGATCCACTGCACCATGTGCAGGGCAAACGGCAGGTATGTGGGTCACGTACTGTTAAGCATCACATAAATGTAAGTCACACTGCCCAGTTACATGTTGCACAGCTCACTCCAGCTCCGTTGTGTTTCTCACTTCTATATGTGTGGTGCTGCACCAGTCCACGGTCACCTCTGTAAACTGGCACTTGTGGTCGTATGTACAACATGAGTCATCAGAACTGCAAGTCCCACAATACCCTGCAAAAAACATGGGTCTTCAGTTACAAAAGGCCTGTGCTGCCGGAGCCTCACTTTTAATTACACTCTGGTGGTGCAGGTCCCTCAATCATATCCATGATCTGATGCTAATCCACCCTGCGTGGCTATGAATGGCCTCATAGGTATGGATTAAGGCAAAGCAGTGCAAAGAGCTGTCTTGCCTTACTCTACGTCCATGTGGCTTAGCCTGGCCTTCCAGAGATGTGTCTGCACTGTGAGCCTCTGGAACATCAAGAACAGTGATGTTCTGAGCACACTGGACTTGTAATAAGCACCTGGGTGGGGAGGTGAATTCAATTGATGCACACCAGAGGACCATGTGTGTTGAAACTAAAGATGGTGTGTGGCCCTGGGGGGGCCTCTGGTAGTGCAGTGAATTGTAGGCGCTGGCTGAGCATGTACAACTGCCAATGTGTGAGTATGTGGAGACACTGCATAGGAAGGAGGTGAGGAGGCATATGTGTACAGCAAGGTAGCCTGACAAATACACATGGACTGCTGTGTCTGTAGTGTCACACTTGTGTCATAGCTGGGAAGGGATTACAGAGAGGAACCCATTCCGGCACTACATCCTACATGTGATGTGGCACTGATTGAAGATGCAGCACATGACAGGAGGGAGTCTGGAGTGTCTCACCATGCCACATATGTCAAAGTTGGAGGGTGTGAAACAGGGATCAGTCAAGGTATATGAAGAACTAGTTTGCTACCTCAAAGCCCTTGAGTCAGGGATGGTAGGAGGCTGAGGTGAATGGGCCCAGTTGTGTGGCAAACCTGGGTAGGTACATGTCACCAATTCCAGCACTGCTACTATGTGGGGATCCGGTTGACCCAGAGTCCTCAGAACCAGGTTGCCATGTCAATATATTGGATACGGTCACACATATTGTTGGTGTTGTAGGCACATGAGAGTCAATGTGGGATCTGGGTTCCATCAGTGTGTGGCAGTAAGTTTTGTCCCTGGTCCAAAGTAAGAATATTTAGAGTAGACATGTACACGTACAAGTGAAGGGGCCTGAGTCCAACTATGTATGACACTCTGAAGATAAACTGCTCTTGCAATGATGAAATGGGGAGAGCATCCGTGCTAGCAATCTATGTAGTTTCACTGGGTCTATTCCCTCAGAGTTGCTACACTGTGCCCACTGTCCACTAATATGGAGTCAACTGTGTGTGTACTTTAAATCACATCAGTATTTGCCACTCAGAAAACCATCCTAAGAACTTCCCTCACACATTCCTGGAGTGTATCAAGCTTGGAAGCTGTGTAGAGGATATGTGTGAAATACAGACCCCCTGGCCACATGAATGCACAATGTGCATGTAAGACAGCGCAACAAGGCAGAGTGCTGTGGTGTACTGTATGGAAGGCAGACTGCAGGTAAATAGCTGATTAATTTCCCATGTAACATCACTTCCATAGGAGTGATGGGCTGAGTACTGGTCACAGGAATTCAGGCTCCTCCCTGGGGATTAGGTGCAATGTGCATAGTAGTAGTGTCAATAGGTCCAAATGCATGGGGAATATTTACAAGCCCAGTGCACTGCTGGAACTTTACTTATAAAGATGGTGCAACCACGCACTGGGCTTACCCATATTGACAAGGCCACCTAAACCACCCTGCATGGCTTTTCATGGTTTAGTAGATACTGAGAGAGGCAACGCAGCGAAAGTTGCTGCATTGCCTCACACTACGATGGGGAGGCGTGCCATGGGCCTCATGGTGCGTGTTCCCAGCTACCAGCCATGGCATTTCAGACGTTCTCAGATTTACAACAAGCTGGAAACCTGCAATGTGTCAATATCTGACACCGCCCCAGGGGAGGTGTAAGTGAGGCACAATAAGGAGAAATAACATAATTTTTGTATGAGTTTTCCTCTTCCTATGTGTGCTGCATTCAGCAGCACAAACAAAAAGAGAAAATTGCCTCCATATCTTGTTTGTGATCAGGAAGGTGCCTCTTCCTGCACAAAAGCATTCATCCCTACAATGCAGGCACCCTTGCACCATGGTGCAAGGGTGCCTGCATTGGTGCATGGTAGTCATTTGTGCCCCAGCACTGTGAAAGAGGACAGGAATGCGCAGTATCTCATAGATATGGGGCATTCATGCCCTTTTCTGTTTGGTGGAGGGCAGCGGGCAGGAGGCTTGAAATGCTGCCCTATGCCATAAACTTGTAAACAAGGCCATGATTATCAAACCTTTCACTCATGTGAGCAACTGAGAAGGATTTCCATCAACATAAATCTTTTCCATTTAAGAGGATGAAACACCAACTCCTGACCAGCTGTATGTCCTGGAAGTGGATCCTGCAGAAGATGATAGACTGCCAAGCCTCGACCAAGACACCCTCCAGCAAATCCTGGACTCCATCCAAACACCACCTCCCATCATGGGATGAGCCAACAGCATTGCGGGGTACTCCAGATGATCAGCTGCTCACCCACCAAACACAACCTGCCAGCCTATGCCCTGCACAGGACTCCGAAGACCCTTAAACAGTCTTCCAACATCGTTTCCCAGTGGGAGCTGGTAGATGAGGTGTGGGCGGGGATGGAGAACACGGCAGGCACCCTAGAGGGAGTCCGTAGCTGCCTCAGCCCCAATAAGGACACCTCTGAGGCTGTAAGAGGCACCTACCCTCCTCTCCATGGCTTGGACCGGTCACTGGCTGACATCACTGGTGTCGTGATGCAGAGGCATGAGCAAATGCCCTGCCAAAGTGGCACCAGTGAAGTTGCCATCCAACTGGGGGCAATACTTAATATCCTGGCGTCCATGAAGCAGAAGCAGGACTCCTACATGGCAACAATGGGTGCCTACCACCGCGATGTTGCTGCTGTGCTAGCAAACCAGCAGGTCCTTCTCAGTGCTTTGATGCCTTACTTGTTGGCACAGGAAAATGCTGCTGGGAACCGGAGGTCCACATCTTCAGCCCCTGATGTATGTGTGTTCCTCCATCGGCTCCAAGACCTTCAACACTACCCTCACGTTAGACACCATGCACATTAGAGGATGAAGATGTGGACTGCAGCTCTTTGCAAAGGAAATCTGCCCAGTAATATCTCTGTGCCACATGGCCAGTGCCTCTAATGCCCTGTGCTTATGCCCATGCCATTGTACCTTTCAACATGTACTGTCCTCCATTTGGTTGCCCACCTGTTGATCTCATCCATGTGTGGACTGTCTATGTGGACTTTGTTTCCTAATGGCAGTTTGATCTTCCTCCTCACTGGAACCCACCTCGCCTCAACATGTCCCATGACATGTATCCCCCATGGACTCTGTCTCAACATCTAATGGCTCACTAACTATGTTGGGGTTGTGGTCCCAAGAACTGCCACATGCTCCTTGCTTGACGTGTGAATAAAAGCACTTTCCAGGTACAGCATGTTGTATTCCTGGTCATGATTGCATTAAGTAGACCATGGTGAATGTGCAGACTCTTGAGACATTACATAACATCTCAAGGCAAATGTGTTTGCGCCACCCAGGGATAAACATGCACAGTGCATGCTAAATATTTTATGTGATCCCTATCTGCTACTAAACTAGCAAGTCTCACTCAAGGTCACATGATCCCTTAAGTGACTCCATTGCTAACTTGAAATGCTCTACTTTTTAGGGGCTCCACCTAGTAACACATATATACAAACACTGGCAGGAACTCCTACAGCATGTGCTTAACCCAACCTAAGCAGATGTCACAACCGGCAAGCGGTAATTAAGTAAGCAGTTGTGAAAGTTAAAAACAGATTTTATTTTACACACACAACTAAAAACTACAACCTACACTAATCATACCTATCTAAACTATACCTAAACAATACTAATAGAACTTACCTACACTATCCTACCTTAAAACTAGACTAACCTAACCTACCTAACCTTAACTTAGCCTACTCTGCACATATAACACAACAGAGAGGGCAACTCCCCAACCGCGTTATTACACATTTGCACATGAGACTAACATAAACTACTGCTATACACAAACTAGCTAAACAAGAAAAGCTAAACAAATATATATTTCTTTAAATGTTTTTGTGTTTTTGTATTTGATAACACATACTAAACATTAACCCCACACCCACTGAACAACATACTCACCCATATCCCCACCTAAAAACAGATAAATAGTAAAATAGAAAAAACACTAAGACTACCCTGCCCGACCACTATGCTAACCCCAATCCTAACCTGTGCCAACAGTGTATACTATTAAAACTATGATAATTAAATAGGAGGGCCAGAAAGTAAGTCGAAGGGCCTACATATTGGACTCTATCCTGTCCACAGTCTTTTGCAAGGTCGTCACCATCTTCATGAGTGTTGCAACCTGCAACTGCAGTCATGTCAACTTCAAGGCAGTTTCTTGCTGGCCCTTCAGCAACTGTCACTCAATGTCCGTTAGCTGCTGGGAGTGTGTGGCCACTGCTGGTGGGGCTGTGGAGGATCCTGGAAGTGGGGCTGTGGAGGGTCCTGCAACAGGTCCTGGAACCCCACCATGTAAATACTCCACTGGACGTCTGCTGCTTGCACTTTTGAAAGCTTCCCGTCCCCAAGGTGGCAACTTCCAGCTACCTGATGCCCTAGCACGATCATAATTGCCCCCAAGCGCTTGAAGGCCTTTGCAATGTGGCGGATGTGCCTGTACTTCTCCAGGCAGCTCCAATACGTCTTTGCCTCCTCTGGGGTCATGTTGGCTATTGGAGAGGAAGGACACGTGAATCAGACCAAGCTTATTGGTCTCAATTGACCACATTTACATGCATCAATCACTATTAGCAGCACAAGTGGCATTGCCTGCCAACAACAATTACATCTATGTAACGTATAATGACAAACCATCATAAGAAGCATGTACTTCCCCTAAGATAACAATGGTAAATAACCCAGGTTTTGGCTTGTGGGTCCAGGAAAGGGCAGTGAGTGGCCTCATTGCTATGCATCTATGTGCGTATGAAGTCAGAATTGGATTTATGCTGTTATGTACACATGGAATGGTAGACATAGTCCATCTATGTGCTGCCTGGGGACCGACATGCAACATGCCAGAGGGTATAATCTATGGCCAGTCAGTTAAGTGAAATGAGTGATGTGTAGCAAGTGCACGTATTGTGCAAACATAGGCAGTGTGGCAATCTACCTCTCATTCAACAGACCTGTTGGATAATTTTCGAAGATTGGCACATGGACATACCTGGAACACTATACCATAGATCACCTACTGAAAATCAGACAAGAGCATGTGCTCCTTGACATACCCAATATTCTGTCTCAATCATCCTGTACGGATTGTTACCAAGAAGCACATCAACTCATACTTAGTCCATGTGATAAGAGTGTACATGCATGCTGTACAGTGCATATTTTTGAGTGTTTAGAGCTGTATCTTTCTGGTAATTGACAAGAAAATGTTGAATGGAGAGAAATCCTTGGGATCAAATATGGGCAACCATGGCATTTGGGGGAATGTGGAAGGGCCTCTATGCTGACAACACAGTGCATACATGCCTGTGGTACTTTACATATTGGCCTTATGTCTCACAAAACCCTACAAAGTTATGTAAATATGTCTATTACAGGCCATTGAATTTATGGGGCAGGAGTCAGGCATGTTACTGTATTGCCATGTGTGGACTGGTGACGTGTCCCACAGACACTCATGCCTATTCAGTCTGCATTGGTATAGGATTCATCACTGCCTGTGTGGACCTCCCACAAAAAAAAGTTCTCTAAATTACAATGTGTACGCATACAGTAACAATGTGCAGCAGACAGGCAGATAGGATTCATCCCTTTAATTCCATGTCAACATTGAGTTGAATCTCAACTTTCTTTGTACCACCTTGCCAGATTGCCTGTCTCTCCTCTGTCACCCCATCTCACATGTCACCGATGTGCAGTACTCTGAGGGATGTGCTGGTACCCATGATGCAGGATGACAGTTGCAACATATCATGATCAATGTTGACTAAGGGATGAACCCAAGTAAATAATTGTCATGGACAATGAACGTGTGCACTCACTGCAACAAATGGGGATATGTGACTTGACCACTCGACATGTTATCTGGAATTACACATGTTAACTATGTCACCTCACTTATACATATGCAGCATCTATACTAGGATGGAATCATGTTTTGGTATAGAGAGCCTGCTCACATGCTCACCCAAGTCCATTGTCGGAGATCGATTGGTAGAGCCTGTGGCCAGAAGTCAGAGGCTGAGGCTAAGGCCGCACCGCACTGCGCTCCGAGAGCAGCGTTTCTGAGACCCGCCGGGACCCGCCTGCACGCAGCTGAAAACAGGAGCGGTAACGCACCCCGTATCCCGCACTCTCCTTTCCTTTGCCCTGCTCCCTGCCGGGTCGCCGTGCAGACCCCCGCGGACCCCCGCGGGCCCCTGGTGGCAGCAAGTGGCAGCGAGGGCGGAGGTGGAGGTGCCGGGCCTCAAGCACTGTACTGTGCTCCGTGTGCGGCGCTCGAGAGCGGCGTCTCTGAGACCCGCCGGGACCCGCTGCACTGCCCCCTGCCTGGGTCGCCGTGCAGACCCCCTGCGGACCCCTGGTGGCAGCAAGTGGCAGCGAGGGCGGAGGTGGAGGTGCCGGTGAGCGACCAGAAGCAAAGCAAGCCAGAAAAGGGGCAGCAGAGCAAAGAAAACGTTGTGGCTTTGAGGCCCCGAGCCTAGCAGCCACCAAGCAATCAAGGAAGCACGGATAGAATTGACAGCACCAGGCTCCATGAATGACTGTACATGAGCCGGTGTAAGCAGACTGTGGAGACAAAGGTGAGCTCAGGGACAGGGACAGGGGAGGGAGGGTCAAGTTCACCAAGGCCCGTCCCGAGCTCCACACCAAGCACCCCATGCACCCCATGCACCCCTGAGCCCGCGACCAGAGCTGCACCGTGCCGCAGCTGAGCCAACACTCCAACTGGCCCAGTGCAACTGAGCATAGCGCAGTAGAAGTGAGGGGGGATGTCCTGTGAGCCAGCGAGAGCCTGAGAGCCAGTAATAAGAGAGGCAACTTGGGCTCATAAAAGAACATAATCAGCCACTCAAACTACGTCGGCTCCCCGCAATTTCTCCTCCCTCTCACCCCAACAAGTCCAATAAACATAGAGGATAGGCAGAGGGAAGGCTGAGCACCTGCCAACCCCTAAGTCCCATCAAATCAACTCCAGTCCACGTCTCTCCATCCAAGCTCCATCCAAGCTGCAAGTAGCAGCAGTTAGTTGCAGCGAGGCAAGGCGGAGGCGGAGGCGGAGGCGGAAGAGGTGTGCAAGCAGCGAGCGGCGCGAGGAGAGCGGCCGTGCCCGAAACAGAAGCACAGTAGACACCCGGAGAGAGATAGGAAAGGGACCAAGTGGGATCGTCATGAGATCCAGAAGAGAAAGAAGACCTTTAACAAGACCACCGCCCAAACGAAAAAGGAAGGAAGTGGACGAAAGTCAAGAGACCCCAGAAAAAGACAACCCGAGCGTGAACAGTATCAAGGACAGTAATAGAACCATTCCAAGCAAAAGTAACTCCAATGACACAAAAAACTGCTCAAATGAAAGTCCGACAATTAACAAAGGACAAAGTCCAACACCGACAATAGAGCAAAACAACGCAAATCAGCTAAAACACACGCTTGAAAGCGACAAAAGAAAAAATTCCTACGAACTAATAAACATAGAAGGACAACCCCCAAGGAAGACAAAAAATTATTACCAACCAAAAATCTATACGAAATTTACCTTTCTAAAAGATCCTGGCAAAGCAATTTACTCAAACAATGACACCATAATTGGCCTACAACCCCCACTGTGTCCCGTTGGCGCAGACAGCTCTTTGCCTCAAAAATCAAACTTTACAGTTTCAGAAATACACACGTTCCCAAATCAAATGGAGACCACGGCCCAAACAAGAAACACAAATGGTGCTGGAGCGCAATGGGGGCAAGCTGCTGAAAGCACAGAATCAACAGAGGGAGACACTAGCCAAAACAATCCACCAAAAGGCGCAGGCGATCAGGAAAAAAATCCCAGGGGGCCAGTGCCCGAGATGGATAAATCGAGTAAACTGGCCGCAGAACCAGAAGGGCTCCCGGAGCACCAAAGTCCCAACATCACAAGAGGCCAGCTATCCCTTACCCATTCCCCTCCATCCAATCAGCACGCACTGGTTAAAGAGGACCGAGAGACCATACCATCTTACGCAAATAATAGCCCTCCACACGAGCAACGGACAACACAAGGCGACACTCCAGCAGCTGAGAAGCAGCAAATGAAAATCGATCCTGCAAATTTCTCCCCATATTCGCTACATGGGGATTTGTGTACTTCAAACAGCGACATGACCTTCTTGGCGTCACAAGAATGGGATGACTTAGTGGCATCGTACAACGTTAACCCATCCCTAAACAGCATCAGAGAAGAGCGCTCCAACCAGTCCACCGAGGGGAGCAGAGGCCCCACTGAAACCTTTTGGGCAACCCTACTTAACACAATTCAGCTGTCATCAACAGCACTACAGTACCAATCCGATAAATTAGACTTACAGCTGACTGTCCTGCAATCGCTAGCAGAAGCCACCACCGGGATAGAAAGAAAACTTGCAGACCTCAACGGCCTCATTAAAAGAGGACAAGAGGCAGCAAAATTATCTCAAATAGAAAGAATAGACTGCGTCTGCACCCCAATAGTCGACAAACTATCCGCGTTACCTACGATGTTGGGTAACCTCCTGGGGGACTTAAAATTAAACATAACAACGCACCCCATAACAGAGGCCAGGCCCGGTAGATCAACCCCCTGCAAAAAACCACCAGGAATCACCAATGATAACCACGCAATCATCAAGCAAGGGGATCAATCACCAAAACCCAAAATTTCATCAGAAGAGTCCCCTCAGAACATCTCAATCAAAGAAAGGGCCGACTCAGTGAGCCTTACGAATGCGCGAGCATGCCGTAAACAAAAAAGAAAGGGTAGGAATAGAAAGTCAGCAGGAGCAGACTGTAATGATGAGAACCAGCAAAAAATCACATCCTGGGGCAAGGAGCAGTCAGGAGCTATTAAGAATTACATGGATGGCACAAAGTCATCACCTCTACACAAAAACTCTTCGGATGCAAAGATTTCAAACGCAGTAGAGACTGCCACTCCGACACCCTTCAAAGAGAAAATAAGCAAACAGACAGAGCAGATGCTCTTCGGTCAAGCTAAAAACAATCTACCCAGCAACATACCTGAACTGAAATACAAAGTAAAAATTGGACACTCGCAGGCAATCTGCCAGTAGTAATAACACAACCGGTCACGGAGGTCGCAGTGCAGGCCCCTGTGGAGTCCGCCAAAATCAACACGGAGGTCACAAACACTGACCCCCCTAAAAACAGCGTCAGCCACAGCATGGAAATTACCGCCCAGGAACTAATGACGAAGGCAAGTAAACAAAGCACGACTAAGCCAGCCAGTGCACAGGTAAAAGAGAATCTTCACGGAGTCAGTACAGAAAGCAGTGACATAACAATTAAAACCCAACCCCTACCCGGGGCCAAACAATACGAACTAAAAAGACATCAGCAAATACTGACCCCTGGGAAAAAAAGAGTCAGACCTTATTCTCTTTATTCCGGAATTTAAATCTAGAGGAAGAGTGGACACCCTAAATAGGGGTAACATATTACGGCTCATCAACTCAATTGAAAAATTAAAAAACATTAACACAACAGACTTGCTCGCAATTGAATTTCATCCTTCCCCCGACTTACAAGGTCACGAAACGACTAAGACTACATGGAAAACAAACGACTTAGCAGACTTAATCCTGGGGGAAACACTCAGATTTTCCCAATAGGGAATAAAGCTCGAAGTGGGAAAAAGACCAGCCTATCCCACCCCGCTCCTAGAAGATAGAAAAAAAGAACGCTCTCAAACAGTTAAATTAATACTGAAAGGAGCACGTAGTTACTCCCCAGGACCCGATAGCAACCCATCACACCTAAAACATTTAACAACTCAGCAACTTGACTTAAACAGGACAACCATACGGCGGACAATAACCATAGAAGACACAAAGTGACAAAGAGCACCAGGCCAGACCCTCATGATAGCTGATACACCCAAAATTAAAATATGAATTTGAATATCAACGGTCTCTCTGACAAACTGGAGGACCCAGAAACATCAAACTATTTAAAATCATTTGATCGGATCCTACTCCAGGAAACCTGGGAAGAGAACGAAATATCCCTACAAGGGTACACAACTCAAACTCACCCAGCATTCAGAGGCTCTTCCTATGGTCACAGCTCAGGTGGCCTGGCGTCACTTGCCTCAATACCAACCATTGGAACAATGGAAGAAATCAATGCAAAAATCACTCCCCTAGTGCGATACAGGCACTAGTAATAACAATCAGAAATAATCAGGCTACTCAACCACTATACATCATAAACACATACATATACCCGAAGCACAGACAAACAGGGGCAAGAGAACTCGTTAGCGAACTGGTAAGACTCATGGAGGAAAGGGAAATGGAGAACATACTCCTGGCAGGTGACTTTAATCTTCACCTCTTTGGAGAGAAATCAGATGATGAAATGTCACTGGAAATGGACATCGCGTGGGGAATACCAACCCAATGCACAGCCTCTCCAAATAAGCAAACAAGATGCTCAAACCAACTATTGAAAGACCTCGAGCAGCTAAACTTGAGAGTACTAAACGGACGATTCATAGAGGACACACCGCCAGCACCAACATATTTCTCCTCAACCACCTCTTCTCCTCTCGATTTCAGCCTTGCAACACTACCACTGTTTGTAACAATAAGCTCGTTCAAGGTAGGAGAGAGTGGCCAAAGTGACCATTTGCCACTAGAAGTGAAACTAGGCGTGTCCAGCGTGAACGAAGCGGAAGTAAGGAGAAATATTGGAACAGAGTACACCACTAACTACAGACGAATAAGGTGCAAGACTGACAAGGCTGCAGAACTAACAATCAGCGCAAAAACAATCTTGCACCAGATAACTAGCTCGACAAAGAACCCAATAGAGGTCTGGGAAGAATTCGTAGCGGAACTCGGAGCTACACACGCCACAGAGCAAAAAACCCAAAAAGGGAACATGCCGTGCAACACACTCGGCAAGGTAATAACATCAGAGATAAAAAGCCTAAAACGGAAAATAAACCAGATCCTTAGGCAGCTCCATAAACAATCAAATAATGAAGCTCCGCAAAAGGAGCTGCGAATCCTAAAGGCACAGCTAAAGAAGAAGACCTGGGAAAGGAAAAGGCAACTGAACGACGAACTCTGGGCAAAAATTCTGTACGACTCGAAACAGAAGAACAGCGCTAGATTTTGGAAATCAATCCACAGCCTCCAACGGCCAGGCCACAAAGGCATCAACTCTAACATATCTGAATCTGAATGGGCACACCACTTATCAAACCACTTTAATGTTAAAAACTCAGTGGGGTATCCGCCCAGAGGCGGAACCCGGACAATTGGACCGCATCCAAGCACCAACAAAACTGGAAAACACAAACATGAAGTAAACGACGACTACACAATAAAATTACCCCTACGTAATATCGTAAATCTGGACGAGGAAGTAACAACAAGCCTCATACCAATTGCAAATAGAGAGGAAAAAACACACGCAGCAATAGCGGCTAGGATCAGGTCAAAAATTTCAAAAGGCAAACCCGAGGGTGCCCCCGGTCCCAATGGAATCCCGCCAATAATGTACAAGCAAGACGCCGACTTTTGGAGCGAAATATTGGCGCCAGTTAGGGAAACAGCAACAAGTCCAACATCCTGGAGAGGCTCTATAATAAGTCCGATTTACAAACAGGGTGAAAGGAGCAATCCAAGCAGCTATCGACTTATTGCCCTAATCGACACAGATGCAAAGTACTACGCGGGCCTTATCCTGGAGGAACTAACTTCCTGGGCAACCCTAAAGCACATCATCCCAGTTAACCAAACCGGATTCTGTAGAGGTCAGGGCACAACGACCAACATCATGGCGCTAACTCTTCTGATAGATGCGGCAAAAACTACCAAGAGCTCGCTATTTCTATGCTTCATAGATTATAGCGCCGCGTTTGACCATGTAAACCGGAGTAAACTTTGGCAGAAGCTGAAAAAATGGGGGATTCCCGGGCCACTCCTACAGCAGCTGATATTATTACACACCAACACTTGGGTCAAGATCAAACTGGGCTCCGGAACGCACCTCTCAAGGCAAATCAAAACCACCAAAGGTTTGAAGCAAGGTTGCGTCCTAGCCCCCATGCTGTTTAACCTCGTTCTCGCAGATCTCCCCGGAGAATTGGAGAAAACCAAATCACATGCTCCACGGCTGGGCGACATCTCACTTTCAAATCTCTTATACGCAGACGACCTGGTCCTAATTAGTCGGTCCCCTATCGGACTTCAACATCTTCTAGACACCACCAACACATTTTCCATAAACAATGCACTAAAGATCAATTTAAATAAATCAAAAGTCATGTCAATGAACTATAACAAAACAAAGAAACTCGCATGGTTTCTGGACGGACAGAGGTTAGACCAGGTAGCCACTTACAAATATTTAGGCGTACTTTTAGACAGTAGAGGTTCGTTTAAACACCAACTAGAGGCTATCCGTCGGAAGGGCACAACATTCTATCTTTCAATAAAGCCCTTGAAGAAAGCTCTCCCTGACCGGTCACTGGACCCCCTTCTGCAGGTGATTAGAGCACGCTTACAGCCTATGCTCACATACGGCAGCGAACCCATGCAAGGAAAAGACGCCACGACACTAGACAAAGCCATCAGTCGAGCATACAGGGCAATTTTCCATCTACCTACTTATGTCTCGCCTGCTCAAATCCGCCTCGAATTCGGTCTACAGAGACAAACGGTGGAGAGAAGAGGCGCTTTCATAAAAATCTGGCGAAAAATCAGAGACGCCGACCAAGGATCTTTAAACGCCCAACTCTGGACTGAACTCTCTACCCGAGAGAACTCACCCGCAAGGAAGTACCTAAAAGAATCACTGGAGACCTTGGGACTAACAAATCTCTGGGAGTCAGCCACAGACATCAAAAGTTTCAAAACAGTGGTAACAAAAGTAACCAAAATGATATCATCTATAGAGGACAAAGAAATCCTGGCCAAGAGGGCTCACGGATGGACAGTACTGAAAGACTACAACGCTCTGAAGCCGCAAGAATACCTAAAAACGGGCCTAACGCAGACGACAAAAAACAAATTTTTAAACCTGCACCTCGGCATCATACCAATACTACCCCACCTGGCACCTTGGAAAAGGGAAGGCGCAGAAAATCGTTGTCGACTGCAGAGCAGGAAAAGAGGACCTAATACACATTATCTGTATTTGCCCAAACCTCATGGACATAAGGCGCTCCTTTCTTCGAGTTTTATGGAACCAAAAAGGCATAACTAGTTGTAGGCAGGCTGTGATGCTGTGTTTTAATCCTGAAGAGACTCAGTTAAATTGCAGATTAACAAAATTCTTTGATATAGCGGCTAGAAGACTCACGAGATAGCCACATGGCTCACCCAAAGCACCTGCACTTTAATCGCACAGCCTGCCTAGTCATCTGCCAAGCTACCACTATGCTAGAACATTCGGAGTACATTGACCCTACAATTTTTTCTATTTTCTAACGGCCTTTACCAAAATGTAATCAAGACTTTTATGATCTTATAGAGTGTGACCACCTTCTCTTTTTTATACTATAAATGTAAATAAGGTTTTTCTTATAAATGTAAGTTTTTAACATTGTGAGTTTTTATTAACTGTACAATAAACAAATTCATAGGAGTCCACACTTTGGCTAGATGCTGTACTACAGGTACATATATGGAAGACCAAACAATATGCTGTTTGAGTGGCATGAATATCTGATATGCCTTCAATCATTTAGCCTATACCAGTGTTGGTAGGATAGAGGAAATTAAACGGGAGGCAGGTGCTTATTATGATGTGAACACACAATATTAGAACACATACATTGGTTAAATGGCAAATGTGCACATGTCAACATCCGATGTGCTGTTGACTTTTGAAAGTTTGGTCTGGGATATACGTGACACCACAACCACACCTGTGTCCTGGCCAAAATACGACTCGGGCAAACATACTGTGTCAGGGAGTTCACAATCTATACCATTCAACATTTGTGTCACATACTTGGGGTAACATGTTGGCAATTTTGGTCCATAGTATCGGTGAGAGACATTACAACTAATTCCCATCAGTAGGTTTTGGAGCAGGTGATGGTACATGTGCCATAAGTATCCACACCATAGCTGACACAACAATAGCACAGCATATTAAGAGCCATCGTCATGTGGGCCTGAATACATTGCTAATCATTCCACATGGCAATTTGGCTCTGTAATTTGCACATGCAACCTTGTCCTGATTCTGTAACAAATCTACATGTAAGGTGAGGCTTATTTCTGCAGACTGATGATGCCCCTTGCACAACTCACTGCAAACCATTTCAGCAAACACACACAATCCTAACAGATCACAGAAACAATGAGCTGACATTAATCTGTAGCTTTGCAATCTGGCAATGTCGCCACCTCAGCCATGGTATACGGGTTTGGTCCACCTAGAAGACAAAAACAGGGTATATAGCTCTGTGAATGCTGAGCATTTACACTCTGTACATATTAAGCACAGTACATTGTCTTCACAAATGCCTGGTACTGTCTATACGTTGGACTTGTAGCATGAGGCACAGTTAGAATTCCCTCATGATGGACATATGTATGCCATGTTGCAGTGTATTCAGATGATAGTAGGCACATCACATATGAGGTGCACAGAGTGCAGATAAGGTACAAGACCAGCCTAGCTTGCAACATGGTGCAAGGGTGCCTGGCTTTTGACGCCTATGTGAACTGTCCAAATACATTGCCCATACGCTGCATATTATGACAGTGCTGGGTCCTTCTCAAGGTCATACATGAACTTTACCATGCTATACACGTCAGACAATAGCCATGCTTGTTTTTCTCCTTCAGTTAGCTCCTCACATGTGACCAGTGCACTGTAAATAAACAATGATAAATCAAGGCCCATACAGGCTCATAAAAGTATGAGGATGTTGTTATGTAACAGATGTATGTGTGTCCCTTTGGAGAGGACACAGACACCATGTCCAACCTGTGGCCTGATGACATATGAGTGCGCTCCCCTGCAATATATATGGCGGGTGGCCCACACAGTTCCGAGTCAGTAATGACCTAGCAGGTCAGGTGACAATACTCCCTGCACAGTGAGAGATGGGTCACACATCTTCTATAGGCCTCCCCTGCACTGCATGGTCTGCTTTGGCTATTGTTATGCCCCTGTAATCATGCCCCTGTGAACAGGCCCACATGTCATGTTTAGTGTTTGTAAGTGAGTTAGCCCATATCATGCCATAGTAACCTATAAACATATCTGGCCCTTCTAGAAAGAAAACTGTTAAGAGTATTTTGCTACAGCCAAACAGCTGCGAGCTCATGGTATATAGGAACTTACCGAGAGCCCCACCAACTTCGATCCCCTGGTGATCCAGTAGATCCTGCTTCTAGCTGATGATATCGGCCCATCTGTGCTTATATTGGTGGATGTTCCACTCTACACCAAAAATTCTAGACATCTGAAAGCACGCCTTCTCCCACCGGTGCTGCCCCTCTTGGGTTGGGTAGTTCTGCATTACTCTACCTCCACTTCCAATCATGTTGGGCAAATATTTAACTACCAGCCACAGCAGGACCCCAAACTGCTCCTCCGTCAGGTTCTTGGCCCTGCCCCAGACCGGCACATCCGTACACCCACTAGCCACCCTCAGCCCAACTACAAAAACCACTGTCTCTCCCCCCACCTCTATAACTATTAACCTCTATTCAGACAAAATCCCCACAATACACTGCACAAAACAACACAAAATACAATTACAGGACAAAAGTGACAATTTTGGGACACAACACAGAAAGCACCAAGACCAACAAGACTAGGAAACACCACCAAACTCTCCAGCAAACAACAAACACCTCCATCAGATAGCACAGGCAAAAAGATCGTAAGTGAAAGTGAAAGAACCTCCACACTTCCTGGTTTGCAGCATCACTGAGCCATTGCATCATTTCCTGTGTGGAGGCGTCACATTTCCGACCTATGCATCAATTTTCCTACTAAAGCATCTTTTTTTTCTGACCCTTCGTTACACAAATATCCAAGTCACTAGTTACACTATGGCCAAAGCATTGTTTTTGATGCTCAGCCTATGATGCGTGGCTTCCCCCAACGCTCTTTCCACTCAAGTGTCACGTTTAGTGGTAAAGCATCAGTTTTCCTATAAAAGTGTCACTTTTACTACAGAAGAGTAATCTTTCATACTACGGAGTCCCCATTCCTACTCAAACATCACTTTTATTGGTAATGCGTGACTTTCCATAAGAAGAGACACGTTTACTACAGAAAAGTCACCTTTCATATATTGGAGTCACCTTTCCTTCTCAAACATCACTTTTAGTGGTAATATGTGACTTTCCATACCAAAAAGTCACATTTACTACAGAAAAGTCACCTTTCATACTATAGAATCACCTTTCCTAATCAAACATCACTTTTAGTGGTAATGCATGACTTTCCATGCTTAAGAGTCACTTTTACTACAGAAAAGTCACATTTCATACTATGGAGTCATCTTTCCTACTCAAACCTCACTTTTAGTGGTATTGCATGACTTTCCATACCGAAGAGTCACGTTTACTACAGAAAATTCACCTTTCCTACTTAAACGTCAAATTTAGTGGTAAACCTTCACTTTTCATACCAAAGAGTCATGTTTACTACAGAAAAGTCACCTTTCATTCTATAGAGTCACCTTTCCTACTCAAATGTGAAGTTTAGTGCTAAAGCTTCACTTTCCTTACTAAAGAGTCATGTTTACTACAGAAAAGTCAGCTTTCATACTATGGAGTCACCTTTCTGACTCAAATGTCACGTTTGTTTTTGTAACCAAATATTTATTTGCATTTTTAATCAATAAATCCTGTAGTATTTTTACACTTTGTAGGTCTTGGAAATCCCCCCCGGCAGAAGGGTCATAGGAGTACACTAAATTGATCTCTTTATTGCCTCATTTATAAAGAATATTACTTACCTCCAATATTCCAATAATAATGCGCATGACCATACCATGTGCAACATTTCTTCATCAGGTTCACCACATCTCGGGCATGCCACATTTGTCTGATAATTTCGAGCTATTTTTACCAGAGTTAGATACGTTCTGTGCAAGTAGAAAAGAATTATCATTTTAAATCTCAGATTTCTAGATACATTGTATGAATTTCCAAGAATTTTACACCATTCCAACTCTGGTATTGGATGTGCCAAATCCTCCTCCAACTTTTCTCTTAGACCAATGAGAGACATTATCATATCGCTTCTTGTTTCCTGATAAAGGCATGTCACCACCTTCATACAACCCTTCATGGCACACAATATTTGACAAGCACTATGTACTTGCGGTTCTTCTAAACCCATACCCCAATGGTTGTGCAATCTAGCGGCCACCGCTCGTGCAACAAAAATTGCCCTCGCCGGATCTTAAAAGTGGCAGAAAATTCCTCAAATGATAATATCACCACGTCACTATACAAATCTCCTAACGTATGCACCCCATGGTTTGCCCACTCCGCTAAGCCCACAATCTTCACCCCGGAATGATTTGTTCCAAACTTCTCAACAGAATGCTCGGAGCTTTGGGCCTCTGAGTATGGGTTTGTTGAAGTGCTCAATGGCAACAGTGTCGCACTACCTTCACGTAGTGGGCATTCCCCGCACTGGTCCTCTGACAGGGGCCATAGTCAAATGTCACATTTAGTGGAAAAGCTTCACTTTCCATACCAAAGAGTCACGTTTACTACAGAAACGTTACCTTTCAAACCATAGAGTCACCTTTCGTACTATAGTTTCACCTTTCCTACTAGAGCATCACCTTTCCTACTCAAACATGGTTGTTTACTGACACATTGCTATGTAAATGTGCATGGCGCAAGTGACACTCAACATAAGACAATGCACGGTGCATTGTTTCTGGGGCTTTGACATGGATTTCTGGCTTCCAACCTGATTGGAAACTTCTGAGAGCTACTTTTAGTTGATGAAATGTGAGTACGTAGATGTTTCCTGGGACTATGGAATAAACGCAAAGACAAGTAATGGTTTCAAGCATTTATTCTCATGTTGAACCTTTATGCAATGTTGGTTCACTTTCATTTTCCAAACATGTGTATTACGTAAAGAAATGGTGCACAATGTGTGTGCGTCGGAGATTGCCTGAGGCAGTATCTTGGATGTCTCCACCCTCGCATCCTTCTCTTCCTCCTCCTCCTCCAACGGGTCCTGCAGTTGTCCCAGGGGACAGTAGTACGCACACAACTATTGCACAGTATGGCTCACACCAAGATTATATTGCAGATCATGAGGAGGAGGGGGGCAATATACCCCCTCAAATGTCCAGGCAGTGGAACCTGGCCTTGAGCAGTCCAAAGGTTCTCTCAAAAATGTCCCTGGTCCTGCTGAGAGCCGGGTTGTAGGCCTTCTCCGGCTCTGCATGGGGGTGTGCATAGGGTGTCATGACTCATAGCTGGAGCCCGTATCCCTGGTCAGCTGAAAGTGGAGAGAAAGAACAACTGTCAATACTTTTGGAAACTGTTACTGATACATGGCAGGCCATGTTTGTTATGTACAGTTACAGTGTCATACAGATTTCAAACACTGTTTTCAAAGTATGTGTTAGCCATACAGTTGTTGATAGGTTGAATTTTTCTCTTCTATTACTCTGTATTATAGCAAATGCTGAGCATGGGCTGATACGTCGTACACTTTTACATCCTGACTGTCTTGTAGATCCTGTTGTTTTCAGTGATGTCTATTTGGAGATGCTCATGACCACTCTATGTTATATGCTCCCACTACATGTGTGAAATGGCCGATTGTGGATCTAATATTTCGGTAGTTGGTCCTCCCTAAGTAGAGAATGACATAGGAGACATGCCTTACACTGTCACATGCATATGTCCATGGTAAACCACAGATGTGGGTAGTGGGATACATGACATGCCTGACGAACCATGGAAGTGGCATGGAGACACCCCCACAACCCCCATTGAACCCCTCACTTGCATACATTGATGCTACACAGTATTGCATTGCTCTGTACCCTTCCACCATTAAATGGAAGCCATGGTGGCTTTGCATGTCTTGACATTGGTAACTTGTGGGTTTTCCTGACACATATGAGCCACACCCCTCTTACTTATAATACCCATCACTGTGTCTGTTGACGCAGATAGCAAAATGTCATCCATTGCTAACTGTTAGTGAGTGTGTTAGGTATTTGAGTTTTGCTTTTCCTACAAGTAGGCCATTCCCATATTGCCCATTCTGGAAGCGATCTTTGATGATGGAATGCTGGAATATGTATGCGTCATGCACACTGCCAGGGTATTTGGCCAGCACGTTAGTTAGGAGGCCACAATGCTCAACGATGGCCTAGACATTAATGGAGTGGATGTGTTTCCAGTTCCTGTAGAGATGGTATGTGGTTGCAGAGGGTACAAGTTGCACGCGTGCAGTCCATGGCATAAAGCAAATGTTGGAATAAAGTGATGGCTTAGAAGAATTGTTTGATCTTGAGCTGCACTTCCTGGATGTTGGGGAGGTGGAAGTGGCAGGGTGTAAGACGGATGATGGCATCCAGTATGGAGGTAACGAATGATGAGAAAGATGCCTAGGAGATTCCGGCCACTCTGGCAGCTGTTATCTGGAAGGACCCCGATGCCAGCATGTGTAATACCGCCATGAGCTTCATCTGTGGAGGGATGTTGGTGGCCCTGTCAGGTGTTGGCTGTAGCCTTGGGGTAATGAGGTGTAGCAGGTCTACAATAGACTGCCTCCTCAGCCATTAATAGGTGATTACCTCATCCTCCCTGAGTCCTATCAGAGTGGTCCGCTGGCAATAAACACTCTCCCTTCTCATGCATTTCCTTTGTGGTGGTAGGGGGGTGGTTGGGGTGGGGTAGATGGTGGTGGTGGTCTCCTTGTGACTTCCAGCTGCAAAATGAATACCTCCATGGTGTAGTTGTGGTTGCAACAATATGCTGTCCAGCTTCTCTTCAAATAGAAAGGTCAATGCATCATTTCCTATGCGTGAGTTTCACAGGTGCAGGATTTTTGACATTACTGGACCTCTGTGTCAATGAAGACACCACTGCGTCACTTTTCTAAAATGTAAATACCCATGAGCCAGTTTTACAGTGGAAATTACGATGGAATGCCTACCTTGCATATATAAGTACTTTCATGATGCAGATGGAAAAGTAATGCATCCTCAAAGATACCACACCTTGTAAATATGGAGTAGTGATGGCACCGCCAATGCGTCACAAATTTTGATGCATTGATGGCGCAAGCTCCTTTTAAATAAGCTCCTCAGTAAATATACCCCTGTGTTTAATGCAGTTTTGATTTCTTTGAGAGGTTGCCTTGCATACCACCCCAACTAATTAACAAACCCATTCCTTCCTGACTAACTGATTCAATCACTTATGTAATGCCTCTAGCAATCATCCAAGAATAAGTTGGCTGATTCACTTTGGGAAATGTGATGTCATCATATATTCTTTTGGATAGTGATATGTGAAGATCATAGAAGGAAAGTTCAAGCTCTAATTCCAGTTTCCAAAGACCTGTGACACAGAACATAGTAACCAATTTCAAAAACACCTTATATTAGATAAAATATAGACTGGGTGGTTGTATTCATTAGATATCAAACAAGTCACAAATCCTGGGGTGCTGAGGCCCTGACATAGGGCCCCAATTACAAGTTTACTGGAGTGGCATAGTGCTCTGGGAGTGCCTCAGTCTGACTAATTTTGAATGGCCCCGTGCTCCCGCAATAGCATTCAGCAGTTGCAGGAACACTGAGAGAGATTTACTGATTGCATTTCTTCATCTCATGAAATCACGCGTGGGTTCACTGACAAGTTCCACCTGCAAATGGAAATTGTCAAATGGAAAGGCCCCAGAATCGAAAATCAGAATGACATAAATGACTCAATGTTCCCAGGTGCACATATTATTCACCATTTTTTTACTTTTACTTACAGTGCCTAGAATGAGACATGGAGACATGGACTGAAATTGTTTATTCTTGCTCTGGTATCTTCACCTGTGAATTCCTGACAATTTGCAGATAGGCCCTAGGTCTATATTTTAGTAAGGATGGTGTTCTGGCTCCCCCTGGAAGATATCACTAAGAACTCTGTGTTGTCATGAAAATGTCCTTACTAAAGGAAATAATCATGTATGTATAAATTAGGAAATTCTGTTTGGTTTCTTTAGTCACTCTTTAAAACTGGGACTCAGAAAAGAGAAGTTAGACAAGAGAAATATTAAGAACAGTAAGTTCAGAAGTTGATGAAGTCCAGTGAAGTCCAGTAAACAAGGACACATAAAGAGAAGAAGGCTGATACTCAGAAATGTACATGGGAATGGAGAGCAAGTGACAGTGGGTAACTGAACAGTGGGCTATGCTGATGTCTAGAAGCTGAGTCTGGTGGTCAGGAGATGAATGCACCCACTGAAGAAATCTTTGTTAGACCTCATGGTCACAGATTTGAATTAATTCCCTATGATTTCTTTTCAAGCTGATAAAATGAGTACCGCTGAGGTGAGCAACAATAAACATTTGCTATTTAGTGCTTTACAAATTGATATGTTATGCTGTATCATACAAGCCTGTTAACCTCTAGCATTTTGATGATAAGGTTGACATACATTTTAAACAGCAGTGTTTTTTAAACTCTTGACTTCATATTACTTCTTCCCAGTCAATTGGATAGGATACTACTGTGGTGCCACAGTCACTCGCAGTAAACATCACCCATGGTACTGATAGACCACTCTAGCTTCACTTATTGAAGCTTGCTTGGTCTCTCGGTAGCACTCGTTCCACCAGTACTACAATGGAGGCCACGCTGGGTCCTAAGGGAGTACAGCAGGCCCTATGGCATGTTATTTTTTTGTTGTATCATAGAGGGGTCAATTTAGGAACCCTACCTCAAGAAGTGCCAAGGGGTCAGGGTACATCTCTCCTGCCCCATTATGTGTTGTTTAAACCTTTGCTTCAGGGCTCAGGGACTGTAACTGATCTACACTAAATAACAAAAAGCATGGTTTCTGCATAATTCTGTGGAATTCTGTTCAGCCATTGTTTCTGTTTCACTTCCCAAAATTTCCTATGGGAATTAACAATGTAAAATGAACTTTTGGGACCTCCTTTTTTTGGCCCCCACTTGATGTACCACCCCAAAACTTTCCAAGAAGCTTTGTTTTTGGAAAAACAACCTCAACATTATTAGCAAAACAAAAATCGTGCTTCCTTTGGAAAGTCTGACCTAACTATAACTATATAGTGGCAACTGCCGCTGTGTAATATATATTAATATATTAGATATTTTTGGACCCACAATGACCATAGGGTCAGGATACCCCTACCCACCCCATTATATGGTATTTTTAAACATTCTAAGCACAGGGGACCAAGTACCAAGTTCTGTAATGGCCACCACAACATTCCTTTTCTTGTTGCTACCAGTGAATTAGAGTGCCCGCCCTCAAAAATCTCATCAGACCATCAGATTCTTAAATTATTGAATGTTGAACCTTAATTTCTCAAAATGTTCTCAAAAACTACTAAATGGAATAACACCAAATCAAAAAAGCAAGCTTTCTGGGTGTTAAAGATCTAGTTTTCTGCCAAGATTGGTGTAATTCTACATTTTGAAAGTATCACTGTTCAAAAATCCCTATGAGGAAATTGCATTTTTGGCCCATGCTTTTTCTCAGGCCCCGCTTGACCTATCACCCTGCAATTTTCAGGGAAGGAGCTGAGGTGGATGAAAATATTTTCAAATATTCCATGGGGTAGTGAGATGCACCGAGTACAGCGAGGTTACTACAAGTCTGCAGCAATGCAATATTTTGTTTTTTGGCACTTTGACCCCAGGGGGGTGTCCCTCCAAGATCCCACACAAGGGCCAGGGGATCAGGGTGCCCCTACACTACCCCCTTATATGTTATTTTATTTTCATTTTCAGGATATGTGTAACAAGTCACCAAGTCATAAAATAGAGGTGCAACATTTCTTCTCATGTTGGAGGAAAGCCAATCACAGCTCTCTGCCTCGTGAAACTGGTCCCAGTCATGCAGGACTAGCCAATCAGAATGCTTCATTTGTTGTTTTTCCTCAGTACTCCCTCAGTAGTACTGCGTGTAGAAGAAAAAAACAACACTTTACTCAGGTAATACCGTAATACATATTTATTTAGACGTGTCAAAGCAGTGTTTAGACCGAAGAAGAAGATCAGCCACCAGGCTCCTCCTGAGATTGAAAACACAGGCAGTATATAGAGGTAATCTGGTTCCCTGTAAGATGAGAGCTGTAGAAACAAAATGCTTTAAAGCTTAACAAGCGTGCAACATAATTTAAGCAAGGATTCGGGCATTTAGAAACTGTTCCAGCTTCCCAAAACATGATAGTAAGTAAATTGCTTTACAATTCACCCTTTTACAGTGATATATGGTAAGCAAAGTGCAGGGATACCAAATATTTGAAAGCAGAAACTGCTATTTCACATTCTTCCAGGTTCAACAGGGATAAAAGGTGACCTGCACAAATGTTCTTTATGTCAAAGAGAGGAGCACTGGTCAGGATGCCATCTGCACACACACACATTTTATTTTTGTTTTCTTATCATAGGAACTGATATGTTTTTCATTTATCTTCCACATGCGTCACTAGATACTTATACATTTTACAGTTTAATTACTCTCAAAAGGCTGACAGATTTTCACAAAATCACAAAAAACACTCTTTCTTGGCAAGGATCTATCTTTTTGCAAGTTCAGTGCAATTCCATTCAGCTACTTTGGCTGTAGCATTGTCTAAAGTTTCTATGGGAAATTGCATGGGGAAAAAATGTTTTGGGACACCCTTTTCCTATGGAGCTCATTCAAAATATTACACAGTGCCGTAGCAAAGCTTACTCGCCGGCCGTGCACAGTGTTGTTATCAATGATGTATTAGCAGTTGTCATCAGTGATGTTCTCAATGATATTATAGAACTTGTCAAGAGTGTTGTAATATGTGAGGTCATAAGCAGTGCATGGCAAGGGCGCAAGCAATAGTTACTAGAGTTAACTATAACTGGTGAATTTCAGTGTTTTTCTTAGTTTAAAATGTGTCGTTTAAACAGGAATTTTCTATTAACTATAAAAACACTTTAGTCTTTATTTTATTTCAGTGAATCTCAAAGTTTTTTTAATGTAAAGTACAAAATTATTACCATACCTAACTATAACGTCACTTTAACCTTTGTTGTTTTTAGTGTATTTCTAGTTTTTTTTTAACATAAACTAAAATGTTATTACCATACGTAGCATAGCAACCTCCTGCTGTGCACAGCCTTTGACCTTGTGCAGAGTGAGGTTGGCCGCAAGGCCTGTACCCTTCCCCCCTCATCCGGCCAAATCCCAAGCTGAACGGATGTCAACCCCCCTCTTCCTTCTTTTTCCAATTGTTTTCCCAATCCTGTTTTCCCAGCCAATCAGAAGGCAAGCTCCGTGGGACTCATGGGAGTCTCTCACGCCCATGGGAGCAAGGCAGATGACAAAGAAAAGAAGCCCCCTCTGCCAATCATATCGCTCTATTACTTGAAGCTGCATGCTGGAGCACTCCCACGTGACTCTTGTGAACATACCCATTCAAATGTACATACATTTTTAACCTTAATTTCTCTAAAACTACTGAACAGAGTCACACCAAATCACAAAACAACATGCTTTCTGGGTAATGATATAGCTATATGCCAAATTTGGTGTAATTCCGTTCAGCTTTTTGGGCTGTAGTCCTGTTGAAAAATCCCTATGGAAATTGCTTTAAGGAACCTACTGTTTTTCTCTGCCCCCACTTGGTGGATCACGCTGAAACCTTTCAGAAAGGAGCTGAGGTGGATGAATGCTTTTTTGGAAAGGTTTGTGAAGATTAACAAATAGTGCCAAAGTTATTAGCAAACCAACTAATCTATTTCCAATGGAAACTCTGACCTAACTTTAACTATACAGTTGTGAGCACCTATACTTTCCCCCACTCTGGCTTTGTAAACTGGACCAAATACACACCTTCCACACTTGCTTTCATGATACTGTGGGCAATCATTCAAAGGTTTTTTAGGAAGATAGTGTGGGGACCAAAACTCAACACTCTACCAACAGCCACAATAACACAATTTTCAGCCCAGCACTTGTCTTTAAGAAGTACTTATTGTCACAGCAAAATTAAATATTACACTTGTTAATAGGATACAGGCACCAGCCCCTCCATTTATAAGGTCCCCCCAGAATCCTGTGGTCTCATCCAGGTCTGCTATATGACTAAGGAATGACAGCATCAAGGCACTAATAGCACATAGTTGAGTTCACTAAGTGATCACCATGCAGTGCCAACCTGTAGGTCAGTTCGTGTGATTTTGAGCTAAAAAGCATCACATTGGTACTGATATGCCTTTAAAGCAGGTGAGTGTTTACAGTTCAAGATAAAGTCTGAGCCTCTTTCTATCAGCCATTGTTACCAGTTTGCTGTAGCAATTAAAGTCAGCACACACGTCTGTTTCGTGCTAGTGCCGTCCTTGGAAGTGGTGTAGAACTGTGGACACTGACCTCAGTCCTTGCTTTTGTTACTTGAGTGCAGAGGGCAACTGGACTGATTGTCGGGTGATGTTACCTGGGCAGTTGTAGCTTCTGGACTGAGGAGATAGGCTCTCTACTCCAGTGATGACAGAGATTCCTCTTTGGCAGGTTTGAAGCTAGTTCCATCCTCCATCTTTTTCCATGCTAATTCAGGAAGCATCCAAATTGGATTTGACTGGTCCCAGCAACCATAATCACAATGCACACAGTGCCAGCATCATGTATGAGCCACACATACACTATGGGCCCTATTTTGATGTCGGTCAGAAAGGCTTTCCGACCGGCAACTTCGGTTTCACTTACAACCGCCGCATTACAGTGCTGGGGGTCTAAATTGAAAATGGACGGTCATTCCGGCTGGATTCCGATGGGCTCAAGGAGCCCATCTGCTAGTCGGAGGCTCCACCGTAATCCCTGAGGACGGCGTTTCCGCTGTCGGGATTACGATGTAGGTGTTCAACAGGCTTTCCATGTCGGGCTTTCCGACATGGAAAGCCTGTTGTAAAGCAACTTTGGGGGCCCCTAGCCAGGCCCCCATTCCTCCACTGCCTCCAGTTGTGGGCCGAGGGGGCACCTATGGTGCCCCCTGTTAATCCCTGCACAGCGTGGCAGGCAGCTCAAGGTGCCTGCCACGCAGTGCAGGGATTAACAGAATCTCCCATTTCTCCATGGGAACTTGTGCTACGGCCGGTTTATGGCTGCAGCACAAGCTTCCATAGAGAAATGGGAGTATGCAACCGCACCATGTGCTGTTGCATTGTAATGGTGGTGTCGGTACCGCCAACTGTCGGTCGGTCCCGAGACCACGGCGATCAGGTCCTCCTGACATCGTAATCAGGCCCGACATTGTAATCAGGCCCTATGTATAGACATTTAAATCTAATACATAATGTGAGCTCAAAGGTGTCGATTTTACAGTGAAGAAAAAAAGTAAATGAGTGTGAGAAATAGGTCATATTTCCTCCTGCAGTAGTCAAAAGGTCAGTTTAGGACTATTACTCTGAACAAAAATCAGTACGCTGCTAGTACCTCTTTATGTCAACAAACCCACAACATGCACAGTAGTCCTATCATCAATGAGGACATACTTAGTATGCCACTGAATGCAATAGACCAGGTATGGTCCTTGGTTTTGCCATGGATAGGCCTAAGTCTCCATACATGGTCTACATTTGCATGCTAGTTGGGTCAATAAAAAGTCAGTATATCAGTTTCATATGCCATTGGGTCACTGAGGTGAGGAATACATGCTGATATACCATTTAGGGGACATTCCTGTTCCAACACACCTATTGTTTAAAACTCTCCACATATCATGTGTTTCGCAGGCGTTTTAGCCAACAGTTGGGAGGTTTCAGTGATTTGTAGTTTTTATGTTCAGCATGGTCTTAAACCTACCTGCACGCAATGTGTTGTACAAGGTAAGTAATGGTTATAGTTGGTCAATTTTCTCAAACTGTGGAAAAAAATCTTTCATTTAGTTATAATCATGTTAACATGCTAGCATTACTAAACTTGGTTTAGTCCTTTAAAAAAAATGAGTATTACTCTGAAAAAAGCTGTCTTATGGTAACAGTGTTCACACTTAGGAAAATTGTTCCTGGATATTTCTGTCCTGGATAGTATTTTTTAAGATCATTATTGCTTTAAATATTTCTTTATTTATATGAAGATCATTCCAAAATTCCAATTGACACAGTCCTAAGCAACTTTACATTTTATATGTTTTGTTTTATGCAATAAGCACATTACCAATAAAAGGTACCAAAAAACATTACATAAGATGGTTGTGCTGTATAGTCCAGAATATATAGGGTCTCATTCAGAAAATGTTTTTCCTAATCTGTGCTACCAATGATCAGTTAGTATCAGCAGGCCCCTATTACCATTCCCATGTGGCTCATGTTAGTCAATACATGGCAGAGAATTGGATGCATGCCCACGGCCTTGGTATTTGTACAGAATTAGGTCAAACCTATCATCCCTGCAACCCCACTTGCTGCCTAGGCCTCCTCCTGCTCACAGTTCCCACTATGAATCAGGGCCTGTGGGCTCGGAAACTAGAGACACACACTTTTGAGAGGCATTTGTGTGCATTGTGAAGGTGGGGCCACAGTTTTGTGAGGCTGGCCCACAAGTTGTAAAAAGTTGAGATAGAATCTATTGTCACAGATTGGCCATCACACACTGCAATAGAAAAATACATGTGCAAAATCATTACAGTTGGACAACTGCCATAATATTGAAGTATACAATATCGAAAAACAAAAACATCAGAAATTAAATATCGAAAGCACACATACCTACTTCCTACATTTAACGGGTAAAATCACGAATATCGAGAAGACGAATATTGGTGTTAAAAATATTGATTGTTACCTATATTGAAAACAAAAATATTGGAAACAAAAATATTGTTACCTTTAAATAAACATCTAATATGTCAAAAATATCGATTCACGCAATATGAACTACAATATTATTGCCAAAATAAATATTAATAAATATATATAAAAGCACTTTTTGCATAAAACAATTACTTCAAATAAATCCAAAATATGTCATGCACGTATTTAAATCAAATTCAAATATATTACAACATCAAAATATTTACTATTCACCCCAATGAATTATATAACTAAAATATTAACAATACAACTCCAAAAACAATTAGTATTAACCACATTTAAATATCAACCTATATTCTCAACCAACATAACAAATCTTTTTTATTAAAAATATACATGTATTATCATATTACATCAGTCAAAAAATGTATTAATATTGCAATATTAAGGAAGTCTGATATAATAAAATTATATATAAATTATTTTTTTTAAATGTGAATGTCACCAACCAAGAAAGTTAAAAATATATTCAATCCATCAAATTAAATACTTACAGCACATAAACTAAATAGTTCCACATAACAATCTAAATGTTTATAACATAATATCACATTCCCACACGAAAGAAAAGAAAGAAATGAAACTTACTGTTTTGTAGTTACAGATCTTTCTCTGTATCTACATAATAAAAAATTGAAATCCACCCAAAAAATTGGAAAAATATTGTCCAATAATCCCCCCAAGAAATACAAAAATACAAAATACAAAAGAAATCCCTCGAAACAATCCAAAGTATCTAGCAACCTTATAAAACCCAGAAATGTGTTTGAAAAAAAGAAAAGCTCCAGAAACCCCCAAAAAGGAAATCAAAGTAAAAAGCAATGGTTTATTAAGAACCAAAAATGATTTCCTTTTAAAAAAAAATGTAAACTCCCAATGCTCATAGCACACTCTCATACACAAAAGCCTGTAAAGTAAATTAAAAAACCCACCCACAAACACATGACATTTCTAAAAATAAATATACATCACAGTTAATCATCAAAATATAACTAGCATAACACAATTTAACTTAACATAGCGATACATTACTCAAATAGTGTTCAAAAAGCCAAAACTAAAAACAAGTGAAAAACAGTAACATAAATACATCTAAATATGCAAATCCACAAACAACTCTCTAACCAACTTGTAGACCTACCCCTTCACCCCCCACCCTCAAACCCCTTAAACAATTACATACCTGTTCCAACGAACAGTAGCACGTTACTGCGACCTGGTTCTGGGAAAATATACTTAAAATATTACAAATGGGTTACAAAATGGAAGGTAGCGGTGAAAAAATGGCTGCTAAATGAAACTCATAGAAAGATTATCTTTCCATAGAAATAAAAGAGAAATATTGTAAAAATGTTGAATAAATGTATAAAAAATGTAAAAATGATTAAACATATAAAACATGTCACAAAATTGTAATAAAATGTTAAAAAGTTGTAAATTATAAATTAAGTAATAGTATAAAATGTATACAATTATTTAATATATACTGAAAAATATATGTTAAAATACTGTTAAAAATGTATATAAAAAAATTAAGAAATGTTAAAAATCTGTTAAATAATAAAAATAAAAGTAAAAATTATACAACATACAATAGTTTTGAAATAAAATTGACATGCTTTATTATTAAAAATAATAGGAAATATTGTATTCTCTTAACTTTATATAAATGTTTATGTTTAATGTGAAGTATATATGAATAAAAATGTAGAAATACACAATAATTAAATTTTAGAAACATAAATAAAATTTTATAAATGTGTCCCATGTCTTTATTATACACATACATGTAATTAATAATATTATTGGTTACAAACTTACAACAAACTATTCTTTTTATTATATCTCTAATCACAAAAAGACTACTAATATAACGCAAATTATTTCTACTACATGCAAATAAAGTTAAAAAGAAATATTTCAGAATAAAAGTCTAAACTTAAATAATCACACCCCAACATAAATCATAAAAAAATCTTAAGACACTAAAGGGGTTACATTTACTATTCTCACTCCAATATAACCATATTACGAAAAGGTGTTGGGCACTAAAGGGGTGACATTTAGTATTCCTACTCCAATCTATGCAAATTTGGGGAAGGCGCTGGACACTTAAGGGGTGACGATTACTATTCCCACATCAATCTGACCACATTGGGGGAAGGTGTTGGACACTAAAGAGTTGACATTTACTATTCCCACTCCAATCTAAACCAATTTTAGGAAGGTGTTGGGCACTAATGAGGTGACATTTGCTATTCCCACTCCAATCTAAACCAATTTGAGGAAGGTGTTGGGCACTAAAGGGGTGACATTTACTATTCCCACTCCAATCTAAAACAATTTGGGGGAGGTGTTGGACACAAAAGACGTGACATTTCCTATTCCCACTATAATCTAAGGCTATATTAAGAATGTGTTGGGCACTAAGGAGGTGGAATTTACAATATTCACTTCAAAATAAAACATTTTACAAAAAGTAATACAAATTAAACATTTTAAATACACAATCAATACTCATACTCATTTTTTTACTATAAGATTACATACAAATTTGGCTTAACTTTCATACAATTTTTTTAATTTTTTTATTTAATACCATGGATATATATTCATTATTATGAAATTAAAATGTATTACAAAATTAATGCAACAAAATAAATGTAACATTTCTAAATTATTAAATTATTGATTTGCATATTTTTTTAAATTATTGACTTAAAATGTCATTTAAAATATACTTTTTTTAAAATCTCCCTACCCATATCCTCTAAAAACCCAACACCCTGCTACTAAAAAAAAATAAACAATTATTTAGATGTATTAATACAGCTAAAAATACAAATTGCCACGATTTCATACCTAGGAAATTATATTACTAAAAACACAAATAAATAAAAATAATAAAGATATACAATCAATTGCAACACAATAAATTGCAAACTAATTAACACTTACAAACAATTTTACATAAAACAATATTTCCGACATTGATATTTATTTCAATGATATTACAAGTAACATTAAAACCAATATTTTTCCCTTCGATATTCCTGTTGACGATATTTTTGATATCCCAATATTCTTGACATTATATTTTTGTATCACAATAATTTTTTCCGATATTGTTTCCAAATACCATTGCAGTTATCTTGCCCAATCCATCTACTACATTACATATTGTGCAAACATCATATTTTTCAGCAAATTGCTCATCAAGCACAAATCATCTCTTTCCCTGTCTTATAATAATCCATTTGCACCCAATTAAATGTTACAGATTAAGCCTAGCTATCCATAACACCATGTGCCTGAATTGCAAGGTCCTTTGGCCAAATCCCTTTTGAATTGCAATCTTCTCTATATATCTTATTTTGCTCTGGTCAAACTGGCCAGTCTGCCACTCTGTCAATTCCACAGTAACCTGCCGGCTTTGGGGTTCTTTCAGGACAGGGAGGACTGCCATGACCCAACCATGCCCTCATGATCCTATTCTACTTGAGCTCCTGCAAGGTGGGGATGGTCTGAACATTTTTGCCAGAGCTATTTTCTGTTTCCAGTTCGGTCCTGACGTTGATGTTTCCAAGTATCAAATCAAAGAAAATAGAGATCTCAGTTGAATTCACCATATAACAGTTCCATAGCTTCTCCCTCTGTCTACTCCTGCTACTCTAGAAACAAGGATCATAGGTGGCATACCCAGCTAGGCGTATAAGCAACATATCAACTACAGTCACCAAAGTTGTTCTCCAGCCTCCTGCATTTTGGACTCTTTGTAGGAATAAATGAAACTGAGCTTATACAATGCAATTATTACCCAGAGGGCATATTGGTGCTGTCAGGCACAAAACCACCCTAAAGTATGTTAATGACAACTTATGGTTATTGAAATAGCGAAGTTTAACACTTTTCCTGAATACATTGTGACTAGATGTATTTTGATTATGTAGAGGAAAGAAATTCTATAGTTTGGCTGAAAGTAGGAAAAAGATCTACTTCCATGCCTGGATAGCTTAATCTTAGGAACAATCACATAATGCAGAGGCAGAGCAAAGGGGGTGAGAGGGACTGTTACACCAATGTTTTACAGGACGAAATTGCAATAAGTAGAACAATCATCTTCAAAAGTTAATTAATATGAACCAGGTAACGGCCACCCTATAAATTTTATTGGAAAAGGAGAGTTGGTCATACACCTATTTTTGTCGATAACTGTCTGCACACACACTGCATTAACTGAATTCAGCTGCCTATCACCACCACTTTCCTTGTTACCATTGAAGTTATAATATCTTTGTTGACACCCTAAATGTCAAGCTCTCTTTGGTCAGCCCTTCCATCAGGTGAATTGTTGCTCTCCATGCTATAATAGTGGCCTGGTTATGTAGGCAACGTCACTGTAACATGCAATGCCTGATTGACAACTTCCTCCACTGTTCCATTTGTATCCACTTGCATTCCCATTCATTCTGCCTTCGTTGCTGAAAATAACATCTATTTGACTCAATCTCACAAAAGATGATCTCAATTAAGTGCTGAGGGTTCTTTCCAATGATTCAATACCAGCAACAGAGGGTCTTGACTAGATGTTATTTAATGAAGATTTGTAGAGCGCGCTATCACCCTGAAGGGTATCCAGGCACTGAGCAGGTGTTTGCCAAGCCAAACCTCAGACTACTCAAAAGGTCAGGACTTCAGCTTCTTATGTAACTCAAGAAGTGAGCAGGAGGCTTTTATGTGGAGCTGCAAGTCGTTCCACGACTTAGGAGCAATGCTGAAAAAGGGTCAACCGCCGAATCTGGTTTTTCCTATGTGTGGGATATGTGCAAGTAGGAATCTGGATGAGTGGAGGTGTCTGGAACTTTGGTAAAAGCAGATACGATTTTTGAGGTATGCTGGACTAGTGTTATGTAGTGCTTTGAAAGTGTTGTTAAGGAGTTTGAATTGTGCTCATTTGTGTATGGGAGCCAGGGTATGTTGTAATATGAGTGAGGTGATGAAGGTTGAGAGTGATTCTGCCTGCAGGGTTCTGAATGGTCTGCAGCCTCCTGGTGAATTATTTCTTCATCTCAACATAAAGGATATTCCTGTAGTGCAGCACCCTTGTGACAAGAGTTTGTGTGACAGTTGTCCAGGTGCTGATTGAGAACCAATTGGAAATCTTCCTCAGCATCTTCAGGTTATGGAAGAATGAGATGGTGACAGCTTTGACTTGGGTGGTCATGTTGAGCTTGCTGTTGATGACAATTCTAAAGTTCTTGGCATGGGTGGTAGGGATGGGCATTAATCCTAACTCTATTTGGTGACTAGGTGGAGTTCCACATTGAAGTGTTTTTACCAAAGATCACCATTTTGGCCTTGTCAATGTTCAGATTCAGACAGTTGTTCTTCATCTAGTGGGCGATTTCAGTCATGCAGATATTGAACTTGATCCAGGTACTGGGTGTCTTGTCTGGGAGGGAGAGTTGGGGGTACCTGGCAAAGGGTAGGATGTTCATGTAGTAAAAGTGGATGATGCTGGCTATAGGGATCATGTATGTGTTGAAGAGTGTTGGGCTCTGCCAAGGTAAAAGGTAACGGGTTGGTCTTGGCAGAGTTCAGCCTCAGTAGGGGCACTCTGCAGGAGTGCCCGTTATCCCCCCTTCTTTTTGCGATGGCAGTTGAACTGCTCACAATTTGGATATGCCAGGATGCACTCCTAAGGGGGCTGCAATGGAACCTGGGTGGGATGATGTTGTATCCCTTTATGCCAATGACATACTGCTATACCTGGCTAACCCAGACCACTCCATGCCCGAATCCTTCAGATTCTGGAGGGTGTTGGGTCTTACTTGGGACTCTGTATCAATTGGTGCAAATCGGTATATCTGTAGTCTATCCGGTCTCACAAGAGGAGCAGAAAGGAATCTGGAGCTATCCCCCTGGATTTAAATACCTGTGCATCTTTGTGACCAAAGACAAGGAGTTATTTATTTGAGAAAACCTCACTAGGGTCCTGGATAACTACAGAGGAAATGAGGGTCCCTAGGGGAAGCTCCCATTGTCGCTGCTGGGCAGGGCCCCCCTTTATAAGATGATTTACCTGCCAAAATGTATTTGCATCCTACAAAACATTCCATTTGAGATTCCAGACGGGTTTTTCAAAGCAGTGGACAATGTGACCAGAACCTTATTGTGGGACGGGGGTACTCCAAGGATAGCCCTGCTCATGCTGACCAGGAAACCCATAGGGGGAGATTGCCCTACTAACCTGCGTCTCTACTACTCGGCAACCCAGCTCCAGGTCGTTAATGATTGGGCCTTCTCATCCCAACAAGAGCAATCACTAATGGCGGACCAGTGGGCAATGGACCCTGAGGGCTATGTCTGCTGCCTGCACAAGAGCAGAGAGAGGGAGCCCCTGCCCCCAACGGAGATGGTAGTAAAAATCTGGAAAAGGCAACAAATACCCTGGGTTGGAAAGGTAAAGTGATGCTAGAAACCCCGCTCTGGGAAGCAGATGTCTTCAGGAGGGTGTGCGCAATAGAAGGATATAAAATTAGGACTTGCTGGGCTTCTTCAAAGTAGGAGATATCTGGTGTGATGGTGACATCATACCATTTTCTTAGCTGCAAGACCAATTTGAGCTGGCAGGCACTCAATACCTCAGATACCTACAACTGTCATATATCCTATGGAGCTACTGAGGCCTGGTGGCAGAGATCTCAGAAGAAAACCCTGTGGGATATAGAGTTCTGTGGACTTCCCTGATTAGTCACGCTGTGTCACAAATATACTTGCCCATGCTACACAATAGTCTTCCCACGCTAACCAGTCCATGGAGTAAATGGGAGGAGGACCCTTGTAGGTTGGAGGATGATGATTGGGGGGCAGCCTGCCACTACCCCTATGATGTGGTGATCAGTGCAGGATTCCAGCTGATACATCCGAATATTCTACATCGGGCATACTACACCAGGACCAGGCTGTTTCATAGGGGTAGAATAGAGACAAACCTTTGCGCACGAGTGTGTGGACACAGAGGGACAGTGCTCCATATGATCTGGAGCTGCCCAAAGATTCAGGGTTTTTCGAAAGGGGTGCAGGATAAGCTCTCAGATACCCTGGACTTTGCAATACACCTCATCCCACAACTGGTGACCTTGGGAGTACGAGGAGATCAGACTCTGGAGTGATACTGTCAGAGCGCATCAGCGCGGGCAAGGCTCCGCCCTTGAACACTGACATACGGCAAACACGATGAACTACAATTCCCACTAACCCTTGCGACACGGGTGCGTGCACGCAAAGACGTTACGGGGAAGTTAGCTTAAACTGCTTCCGGGCTCTGAGTCAGTGCCGTTTATTCCTGGAGTCAGAGTTTCGTCAGACTGTGACAGGTCCGGTAAGGGGTGCTAGGTGCACCAAACTCATTGTTTACAGTGGCGTGCTGTATTTCGTATGGAGATATTATATTGGTAAAGCGCTGCTCAGTACGTGAGCGAGCGCATTTTGCTTGTGCCTCTCCAAAACGTATTGGAGTAGCTTTCCCTGCCAGTTGGCTGCTTTCACTCGTGGTATTTGAGCCGGATATTGCTGGGGCTCTAACCGAGTGAAAAGGTATTGCATAAACCTCCTATTCACTCGTGTTGGTGACCTTACAATTCTGTGGCTCATGCTGAGTGAAAAGGGGGAGGCTAGGTTTGTTTCTGTGGTATCTGGATAACGGTATTCAGCGGTCCGCTTTTACCCGCTGGAGGTGACTTTCCTTGTTCTCCTGGATTGTAGATTCATATACCACGCACCATAGGAATTAAGGTGCTGCTTATTGCGTTTCATGGGCAAGACTATCAGCTGATGTTGTGACATTATACAAAAATCGGATGATTGCCTTTTGATGTTTTTATGGATTGGATGTTGCCAGTATTTTTTCTCTGTTTGTTTTGCAGCAGGGGTTGTTCGAGAGTTCTAGGAAGGCCCTGTCTCTCTGCCCCTGTTAAGTGTACCATCCACACCTAGTGGGTATGTGAGAGTATGTTACTTCCTCTCTGATTATTGGTAGTCTTCCGTATGCACTGCATTAACACATCCAGCCTTGTGGTTAAACAACGTGTTTTCTCTTTTTTTGGGGGGGTGTGGGGGTTCATAGACCAATGTAAAGTGGAGCAAGAATCCTTACCTTCACTTGTCGAACCAGAAAGGCCACATCCTATTTTATTTTCAGGTATCTCTATTGTGTTGGTTACATAAAATATTAGCAGTTACGCTGAGAAACTCAAGGCACTTGTTGACATTGTATTTATTGCATTCTTTCTTCCAGGTCTCCTTCCCCGCTGTTCCTTTCCCTACCTTCCCCCGCTTGATCACCTCTAGTGTCTGTATTTTGCCACTCAGACACTGGGGATATCAGGAGGTGGACCATACTAGCATCAATCCGATCCTGAGGATACAAGGCATCATGACAGATACACACCCCCTTCCTGTAATGTTGCTCTGATGGTGGAGTGACGTGACTTGATCCAGAGATGGTGAAATGGTATAAACTCATCGATATGGGAGATGGGTATGGATCGAGGGCTGAGGTACTGGCACACCAGGTGAGGGGTTGCCTCATAAAATTCTATACAAACTGGGGTCTGTGGCGGGTGGCGGAGGATGTAGCCTCCTGACAGCTCCAAGGGAGCACTGACTGATGGGGTGGACTGGGATGGGGTTGCGATGGGAACACCGGGCAGAGTGAGCCTCATTGATGGTCTTTCTTACTGGGGAATGGATTAACAGTACAAAACCCACAGTTGCATTTGTGTGGGTACATCTTTATGTGTTTTGATATATGAAGGGATGCTGGAATGAAGACTTGCACAGCCGTCTTCTTGTTGTACATCAGATTTTAGCACGTTGATACCAGTGTGGTGGGATTTCAGACACAAAACCTAATAAAAAAGATTTTTTTTTTTAAATGAGGGTCAGGCTCAGGGAGGATCTTTGCAGAACTCGCAGGTGTCTGAGGCAGACATTGCCAGGCTGACTGACTGGGCCCTTCCAGTCAGGAAGAAGCAGCTCCATCAGAGTGTGTGTTCTTTGATTCTGATGTTGTGTAGGCGTGATGATGGGGTGTCAAATGCTGCGTAGAGGCCCAGGAGGATGAATTCTGCTGTGTCTCCTCCATCCAGAGTCATGCAGATGGCATCCATGGTCTGATGGGGGCAGTTTCTGTGCTGTGGTTGGGTATGAAACCAGACTGGGTGGTGTCAAGAAGTTGGTGGTCGTTGAGGTATGTTGAAGATTTTCTTTAAGACCTTGGCCGGGGATTATAATAGAGAGGTCTGTCTGTAGTTGGTAAGCGCTAAAGGGTCCATGGAGTGTTTTTTCAGTAATGGGAGGATGGTTGCATGTTTCCAAGTGTCTGAGAAGGTCACAGAAGAAGAGGAGGGACTCAGAATGGGTGTGAGCTTGGTGCTGATTGGTTGCAGTCCCCTGGAGTAGGCGTGATGGGCGCATGGGTCCGATGGGATGCCTGAGCAAAAGGACTTCATGGTGACAGTGGTTTCTTCTGGGGTGATGATTGGCAATGTGGTTAGCAATGGTTCTTTGGATACGCTCAGGAGGCATTTGGCTAGGTCGGTTGAGTTCGGTTGTGGGTTGAAGTTGGAGGCAGCCACTAGTGGGGTGAAGTCCTTAATAAAGGTGAATATTGTTTTGCTTCTGCTGGCGTCAATGCGATCTGCCAGAGCATCACATTTGTTGGTCTGGATCATTTGGTCATAAACATTATTTCTAGGTGTATGTGTGTGTTGCACTAGAACTGCCATCAGTGTCACTCCACTTCAGTGATCACAGTGAATGGGGAAGACACACATTGGACAGACATGTATGTTCCATCGTGATTCAACTTCATGCCGCCTTTGGGTGAAACCTAAATTCGATATTGCATGGAATATTGTCATAGAGGTGATCAGGAGGGCTAATATGGATAATGTATGATGTGCAAATGATAGTTTACTGTGATATGTTTGCAAGTTACTTCACATCATTGTGGTTTTCAAATGTATGTCAAGTTGAATGGCAGGTAAAATGGCACCTGCCACTTTCTGATCCTATGTTCAGCTGCATGGTGTAATGTTCTGGTCTGAGAAAGAAGTGGTTGCAATGGAAAAATGCAAATCGTCACTTATTGCGTGTGCAGGCAAGTATGTATGCATGTATGTATGTGCACATATGTGTTCTAAGTTCAAAACACCAACAGCCATCAGTCAGGGCATGTACAACGTTGTGGAGGTGTAGGGCAGTCATTAAAGAACATCGCTCCTCCCAAATCAATTTGCGCATATGTACTTGTGGAGTTCTCATTGTGGAGACATTCCTATCTCCACAATGAGAATGTAATATGGATGGCTCAGTGAGCACTCCTCATTGGGTTGCCTGGATGTTGGTATTATCCTCAATTTTGTGGTGTTGTCCTACAGTGGACTATCACACATTTCTGTTTTTTTCTATACATTAATTAGGCTACCATTTGATTCATATTTAATCTTTTTTTTCGGCAAATACAATTTGAGATGGATGAAAGAATGCAGTTTTAATACCCATTTAATCGTTGTCCTGTTCTTTGGTAATTGAATATTTCCTTCTCAATGCCTTTCTGGTGGCTGAAGAGTGGTTGAAGCTTAAAACATAAGAAAAAAAAATATTTTTGAGAAACAAATCTCATCCATAATATGGCAGAGGTACGGCCTGTCTCACATTTCAGGTAGACATTACTTGCTAAAAGTGTTTTGTCTAGCCAAGAAGAATTCCCAAGTGACGGCGAGAAATTCCGTACATACCTTTGGGATCACTAATGGACTGGCAATGAATGTCAAAATGCTGGAAAATTGGCAGTGAGAGTGGCAGAGTTTTCTGGGGATAACTGTGTGATGGGTGGCAAATAGTAGAATCCTAACAAAGGTTCAAGTATAACACTTAGAAAATTGAAAAATACAAAATAACGTGCCCAGAAGATTTTTAAATTAAGAAAAAAGGAAAAGAAAGGAAACAAACATAGTTTCTAATAAACAGTAAAAGAAAGAAATGCCCAGATACTATTTGGACAAACGATACCCATGGATAAATTATTTCATTATGTAGAAAATGTATTTTAACAAAAATAAGCGATCAGGACAATGATAAGACAATAATGGCGCTCATAGGGTCACACAAACAATGATGAAAATACAAACAATACAATGTGTAATCAAACAAAGTGGCTGAGGAAAAAATGATACAAATGAGGGATTCAGGACAAAACAAAAACAACACACAGCAAAAATGTGTCCACTTCAATTAGAGTTACATGTAGGCGTCGACGGCGTTTCAACCATAATAGATTTAGATGGTCATCATCAGGACAAAACCGTGAATATTGGAGCGTCCAAGAAAATTCAGTAAAACATCTGTATATAAGATTGGGTCCGCAGCAAGACAATGAAAATATTCCATTCACAGGAGGTGCAAAACTTCGCTGCACAATTGAGGTGTCACCCTATCCAACATATTATGTAACATATCAAGGGACTTATGTGGGTGTGTCGCAATCCAAGGGAATCACGAAAGGCTTCCCCCGAGCAGCTAAACAATTGAATCAGCTGTTTCTTCAAATTAAGCAAAGTCATATAATTTCAAGCTGAGTAGAACGAAATACGGGCCATGCTGGTATTCAAAATCCCAAACGGAGGGCTCATCTTCCCGCTATGGCTGCCTGTTCACAACAGCATGCTGATGAACGTCTACCCCAGACACAGAGCCGGAAAGGAAAATAGTAGCATACCTTTGAAATTGCCAAGTGAAGGGTGTCCGAGTTGTGCTATAATTAATGATTAGTGGACAATCGAGTACACATTACAGTGCACGAAGGGTCGATTGTTACTGTGCCTTTAGCACAGTATGAAATGCTCCAGTTTTACTAAAAGTGTTTTTCAAGAGCTAAATGGCACAATTTGGAGCAGCAGAAAGGGGGGTTAGGGGTAACGCTGGCACTCGTTTTCACAGAAAGGAAGCTGAATGTATATTACAGTCTCCCAGTGGCGGCTCGCATAGGGCGTGCTGCGGGGCGGTGAGGCAGGGCCGGGGAGGGGCAGGGTGGGGGGGTACTAAACTCGGACATACGACGGAACGGAGGAAAGTAATTATTACGCTCCACCATTCCGTCGTATGTCTGAGTTTACTACCCCCACCCTGACCCTCCCCCGTCACACAGCCCCGCAGCACGCCCTATGCGAGCCGCCACTGCAGTCTCGCAGCAAGAGAAAAAAAAGTAAATTCAAATAATTCAAACATTTCATCAATAAAGACACGTGGCAAACAGCCCAGAGAAGCAAAAGTTATGGTAGAGACTATGAGGGTTTTATTTAATGAGCAGACTGGAAACGGAAAAAAGCAGTATAAAGACACGAAAATAATCTCTGTTAGACGCAAGAGTTATGAAGAGCATTGACTAGGCACACTGTATGAGACTAGTCATAATTCTTTGCTGTCACGTTCGCTAATACTATGAGTAGTTCCAAGCTCCAGGAGGCCCTTGGCAGGAATAATAATGTGAATAAAATTAGAGGGTGAAACAGACAGGTCCTTAAATTGTTCTGTAGAGATGTGGACTTCTTGAACGCTTAAGATGTAGCCTTCCGCAGTGGAAGGTTACAACCAAAAGGAAAGTAGTAGTGATACATCAACTCATTCAGTTCTTAGAATCTAGTAGCAAATATACTTCTGCTGAGTACTTACTTCTACTGAATGGTGACATTTTTCAGTCTCCCTGACCATTCAAAACTTGCCGTCTTTGTGTGGTCATTCCATCCTTAGCATCTTTGCTTAAATTGTACTTTTTTTGCAATGCAGTTCAGTCTGCGCATTTCTGTACAGCTATTATATGTGATGTTTACTGGATCCAGACTGCCTCATGTACAACAAATAACATGTATCCAGTCCTGGGCTTCCACTTTACAAATCACTGTTTTAAAGTATGTTAGTCTATTTAAACAGATAATGAAACTCCAAATCTTACTTATTTGTTAGATGAAAGCCAAGATCTTGAAACAAGGGGGAAAATGTATTAATTTTTCTCGCTCTGCAACAATTAAAGTTGCTGCGCTGCATTGCGTGAAAGGGAGAGTGTAGGACAGCACCATGTCTACTAAGATATGTCACTGCTGCTCTCTTCCTTAGCACTGATGCACTTTTTGGCTGACTAGAGATACAATACTCCTTTGCACCACAGTACACCATAGTGCAAAGGTGTGTGCGTGAGTCTAGCATAGATTTTGTTTAGGAAGGGTACTCTTCCTGTGCAACATATTATACTTTGATTAACTTAGAAACTTTTCTGACTTTGAAGGTTTGCTGTTGAGGGCAGCACACATGAAAAGTTGGAAAAGTTAGGGGAAAATAAAGCTTTTCTCCTACCTTGCGGCCGCCTCAGGGAGGTGTAAATATTTGGTGCAAACCTCTGTCTACAAATGTTAGTAGATATGCTTCAGTGGCGTAGCAAGGGGGTGCGGTCCGCCCCGGGCAGCACGAGTTTTGGGGGCGGCAGCCTCCCCCGCTCTTACTGCCAGCATCCTCCCCGCATTTTGATGCAGGGTGGCAATCAGAGGAATCTCGCCAGCACTACCTCCCCCCCCCCACTCTTCAATGCAAACGCAGGAACCGCCACGGGCGGTCAACGGGCGGCCAAAGGGCTAGCTACGCCACTGATATGCTTTGCTTCAAAAAGCCATGAGTGGTTGCATCCTTATACCACCATGTGGCACCCCTTTATTGCAAAGTAAAGGATTGCATGGTGCTGCTTTTCATCACTTCAAGACTTCTTTGCAGTGCAAAACAAGTTTTGCGCTTGGAAAGTAAATCCCAAATCAACACGTTGGGCAGGTTTGTGTCGCTTCTGAAGACCTTGTGACAGAGCAGTGTTGATAAATCGCCTCCATGATTTTTACTTTTAAAAATCATTGCTGTTTTGACATGTCTGCCTTTGGCTGTGCTGCTTGTTAACTTCAGTAAAGATGTTTATTGACATAATTGTGTTATCTCGTCTTGAAAAATATTTGTGTTCTGAGAGGAGATGGAACATGAGAGAAGCCGCTTCGGCTGGTAATGAATGGCTCCAGTACCACACACACATATTTGTGATGACAGTAGTGCTCAAACTCTCCTCCCGTTGGGCGAGGCTGCTCTTTGTGAAATTAAAACGAATAATGACAGGAAAATAAAGTGGTTGATACTAATGTGACAACATGTTATCACAGCGGCGCGAATGGATATTGCAAATGAGAGGCCTGGAGGCCTGCCAGAGCACAGGGGGAGTATTCCGCACCTGATGTGCTGTTAATAGAAGACACGTGGGTGTGCATTTACACACAGCTGCAATTACAAGGGGCTGGCACTTTCGTATGAGAAGTGCTTTCAGTTCCATCAGCAGCTGCCGACAAGGAGGCATGACAATCCCCCAGATATTTTCAAGGCTATCCCGTGAATGGAACAATAGCCACTGAGGACTGACAAGTGGGTAGCGGCAGGCGCGCAATGCCCATTGGGCTCAAAGGGCTTCAGCCCCCCCGTTGTGTGTGTCAGCCCAGGCTGAGACAGCTTCCCGGACGCACACACAGCCGCACCCGAGTACTTCACAGGTCTTTAAAAGACCATTTACTTGCTAACGAGGCTTTGTTGTGTTTTCACCCCTTCTTAGAGCCCGGGCATCTCCACTCTGCATATTGCTGGAAGAATCAGCCCCCCCCGAAATTTTTGGTAGCCCCCTCCTCCCCTCGAAATTGGTTGTATGATGTAACAACGCGATCATTTAGATCGCGGTACATTACAACGCTGTTTTTACAACGCAAGTCGTTACCACGACTTGCGCTGTAGGGCGCTGGACTTAGGAATAGTATGATTTACTATTCCAACTCCAGCCTACATACAGTAGGGAAGGTGTTGGAATAGTAAATCACACTATTCCTTAGTCTAGAGCGCCCTCCAGTGCAAGTCGTGGTAAAAGCAGCGATCTAAATGTACTGCGGTGTTTTGACCGCGTTGTTAAGGTCGTTTCCCCCGAAATTTGGCTCTAGTTGCGCCTCTGGGTAGCGGCAATGGAACTGAGCTAGACTAGCCACATAATTCTAATCACAGACATGAATTGGGCCACGGTAACCCGTGAACGTCACTGTGTCCAGGGCCACTGGAATAACGCGATTTTACTGCTGCATTGTTTTCTGCATAGTTATGGGTTTGCCACATAATCCATAACCTGTTGTATAAACGGCAGATTTTAATTAAAAAGAACGTTTCTAGCTCAAACAGAACAATAGTTAATAAAAACGCAGTGACGTGTTGTCGCACAGTGGAGGCCCTTTGGAAAAGTTGACTGGTCCCCTTTTTATTGCTTAATGTGTATTTGGGTGTTAAACTGGGACTAATGAGGTGAAACCTTTGCCCAGAGAGTATTAACCTGTTTAAAAATGGTAAAATGTGTTGTATTACACCGTACAATTTTTCCTTTTCTTGCTGCATAATTTATTCATCCCCTCCACATAGTTTGATCCTCCCCTGCCGCATAATTCCAGGTGCCCTTATAATGTCATATCACCTTGTAGCTACCTGCGTGTGACAATGGAAATACTTTGATGATGGGATACCAACAGCTGCTGACATTCTCACACGTGACTTGAACTTAGAAGGACAGGGCAAGGGCACAGGTTGAACTAAGGGGAATTCTAATGATTTACTTGGTACACAGAGGAGTTATATAATCACTCATTACAATTGGAGGTGAGACATAGATAATCACTGATAACGGTTCACGCATTTCAATATAAAACAACTCAAACACACAACTTGTCATTTTTTCTCTGCATGAGATTATTCCAATTCGTGGCACTTTTGATGCCTCTGACAGATTTATTTAGATTAAAAGTAGAGTGGGTTCCTCTTGGCTCACTCCTTTGTCAAGACTAGCATTTGTCTTGAAAAAATGGACAGATAAATCTTGAATACCCCACCATACATAGAACGTCAACATCCACCAATTGTTTGCTGTTAGAATGTTTTGACTAGTACATCTGTTTAGGCCAATGGAATTCCTTTATGTTGCTGTCATATGGACTTTAAAATGGCATTCAATTGAGTTAATAGGGCGATTTTATGAATAAAGATTTTGATCTGGGGTATTGTTTTAAATCTACTAAAGGTGACCAGAGAACTTTGCATAAATAAAGGGCCCGATTTGGACTTTGTCGGGTTTTTCCATCAGACCGCCCATGAGCCGACAGTCCATGGAAGACCGACAGCCTGTGCTCTCCTGCCGGCTAGATTACGATAGTAATCTAGGGCTGGCGGTGAGAGCGCGGCAGTGTCTCTGCGGCGGTATGTATGGCCCATAGGACAGCCTTTAAAGCATACCATCACGGTGACAGTACCCATGCGTGCACTGTGTGGCATGCACCATGTCGTGCAGGCGACACAGTGCACGCACGACAGTGGAGGCAGAGGTGAGCATGACATGTGCTCACCGCCACAATGCCCAATGGGCAAACAACCCCCTGTTTGGGCACCCTTCCTTGCTTCACCACTAACCTGAACAGCTTGTCGGTAATGCAGGTTGTAATCTGTACGGCGGACTTGGGATAGGCACCACCGCGACAGACCGCTGCCTTCCCCACAGCTGCCCCGTCGGGATCCAGGATCCTGACGGTGGTGGCTGTGTTGAGGTGGTCTGACCATCCAACTGATAACCCAGCGGTTGGACCACAAGACATCCGGCGGTTGGACCGCCACCGACAGCCGCATGGCAGTGCAACCGCCAGGGTCATAATCAGGCCGCATGTTTGTAAATGTATGATGCTACTCAGTAGGAATGAGGATTTTTGATGGCTTGAAAAATGATTGTAAATCAGAACCTCTACTTTTTGGTTCTAGTGTGAGCAAAGCCCTTTTGCTTTTACTAAAATTATATTTATAATATGCTTACTTAAAGAGAAATTCAGTCAGCTCTTCATCCATTGGTCTGTTGTTTTGTCATTCACATTAGGTTTCCTCCTATAACAGCATACAGCCTGGGGCAACGAGTCAGCCTATTTAAACTACTGGCTAATTTCACTTTGAGTGACTGCATTTTGATCTTTCACAGGAAGCACATCCGGAAACAAGGCAGTCCCCTTCAGTGCCAGTGTTGTTATTCTTACTTTATTATTACTTCAGTGTTGACTTTGTAATAGATGGACACTTTCTTCCAGTTCTTCATGTAAGCACAGGACAAATTCCAGTTTTATCATGTCCTGTCTCGTGCTGATTGTCTGTTGTCTGTAAATTGACTGTAAATTCATTTCGGAGGAGCCTTTGTTAATCTGACTGCTGCTATTTCACATCATACCAGAGCTGTTCTTTATACATGTATCCTCTTTTTAGTGTGCAGGCAATGAAGTGCATTAATAAGTCTATTCCTGTAAGTAATGTTGGTATCTATTTTATTGAGGGCTACACTTATAATTGCAAACTAGTTTAGTCTGTATGTCCTGCTTGTATCGCTTTCTAGTTTGCTTTCAATTCGCCTGTATGTTGTGTTTATATCAACATTTAACTATTATATAACTAATTGAAGCAGTAATGTTTATTAAAATCTATCTATCTCTCTCTCTCTCTCTCTCTCTCTCTCTCTCTCTCTCTATCTATCTATCTCTCCATCTGTCTATCTATCTTTTCAACACTACCTATTTACACAACTCTCTCTGTCTGTCTGTCTTTACAAAACTCTCTATTTATATAGCATTTGAACCCTCCATATCTATTTGTAATAAAGATATAGAAAAAGATTACAAAAAAACATTGGCAATTGTAAGAGACTGAAAGCCAGAGCCAGAACAATTGACCTTTTAGGTGTGGTGTTAGCCAAGACTTTTTGATTTTACTAAAAGTATGAGTATAACATAGTTACTTTTAGGGATTTTCAGCTAGACTTCACCATTAGCCTGTTGTGTCTTTCACAATGTTCTTCCACTCACTCCAGCATGCAACCATGGGGAATGGGTCAGCCCTCTTCAGTCATTGGTTTTCACTGTAAGTTAGGGCATGAGGCCCATTCACAAGGGGAATCAAAAACAAGGTGATGAACGGAAGGCTTGAATTAATCTCAACAACTGGCAATCACTCGGCGCTGCATCCCAACCAACTGTTTTTTTCAATGTACTGTTCTAAGTGTCAAGAGTATGGCCAGACATGGGTTGCATGTTCACTGTGCCACTGCAACTAAGCTACACCCGACTGACAAGCCCCAATCAGGGTTATGTTAAACAAAAAACTGAGAATATCAAGGTTGGCCTTTCAGCACAGATACATGGTTTCGAAATTAAGTGCCTGATTTAGAGTTTAGCAGATGGGTACTCTGTCACAAACTTGATGGATATCCCATCCACATTATTACAAGTACATTATATCCTAGCATCCATGGACGAATATTGGTCACAGTGATGATGGAGTACCCATCTGATAAAAGCCTAATCAGGCGCTACACCACAATTGGTGTATTTTTTTTCGACAGTTCAGATTCTTGTATTAGCCTTTGATTTTAGAGTAACAGTACTAACTGTTGTCCACCAATTTCCACAAGTTGTAAAGAAACGTTGGATTACGGTTGCATTTTGCCTTCTTGCTGGTTTTTTAACTCATTGGTGTCTCATAGATCAAATGTAAACCATATCAATTTTTATATTCGTCTCTGTGATGTTGAGAACTCCTTTATGGCGGTTCTTTTTTTAATTAGTTTTCATAGCAATTGGAGGAAAGTCTAGTGCTATTCATCTTAATATTTTCACGATTAAACTCTGAAACATCAATGTGCAAACCGCCTGATTTAAGAGGTTCTTTTAGAATTGCAATCATCGATGCTTGAGAGACTTCTGTTCAATCGCTTTGGTTTTTCTTACTGTAATTATATTATATTTGCAAATTATGCATTTGGCCCTGACTGGCTTCTCAAAAAGGACGCCCAATTTCACTAATCGACATGCTAATTCGTTGCTCACCCAGAAGTGACCGAAACAAGGCAATTTGATGATTCACTCTATTTACAGACAGGTAAAAGTTGCAGTATTCTACAAATCTATAATGTTTTCGGCATTAAAAATATACTAAACCCTGTATCTTCTTTTGTAGCAATGCTTGGAGAGGGCAGGATCAGAATGTCTGAATACAGGAATATCGCCTCCCAACAGTGACCGCCTTCCCCTTACACCATGCAAAATCTCTTCTAATGTAGTTTAAATTGTATCAGCGAAGGGTTACACAGGTAAAGAAAAATGGCACTAAAGTGAATTGATGTGGTCCCAGTCTTAGCATGTGGCCAATGTAAAGTACAAGGGCATTAAAGTGGGCTGTAATCGTCAATATGACTTATGCATGTGTAAAGTAGTCAAACAGTAAAGTAAATACACCTCAGTCGGATATTGATTTGATATGAAGCTCAGGAGAAGCGTCATGAAATAAGTGACTCCGATATGCTACGGTGGTTAGTGTCCGGATTTATGGAGCCCAGTACGGACCCTTTTAATAAAGTTGTCCACTTAGCATGTAAACAGGCCCTGTAGGTCTCTAAAGAGATGAAGCACAGTAGCGGTAAATATGCAGAGTGCACACCTCAGCATTTTTGAAACCTTAGATAGATAATTTGTTCCGATCATTACACATTTTGACTGCGAGCGGAAATTTATAATGGCATCTGAAAAGTAAAAAAGGCAAGCTAGAATTATGTTTCTATTGCTTTATACTTGATGTATGAACAGTTTTGGTGTGCTACCCTTTTTGTTTAAAATCTTTAGTATTGTCTGCCCAGCAGTAAAATGTGTTTCTTGCTAATGCTGTAAATGTCCTTCTCTGGATCAACGTGGTTGTTGCTTAGGGATTTTCAGAGATGACATGTCAGTGTTTCCTAACTTATGGAAAAATATAGGGGCATATTAGCAAGACTGGCGATAAAATTATCGCCGTTTTAGCGGCAGGAAACTGCCGCTAAAACGGCCGATAATGGGCTTGGTAATAAGCGTTATAGAATTCCACAGAAGCCCAGGTTAGATGTCCTGCACATCTAACCTGGGCTTCTATTTCAATTCTATAACGCTTATTAGCAAGCCCATTATCGCCGTTTTAGCGGCAGTTTCCTGCCGCTAAAACGGCGATAATTTTATCGCCAGTCTTGCTAATATGCCCCATAGATTCTCATGCTCACGGAGAAGGGATTAGAAAAGTATATGGTGCACTGGTTAAGAAGCACCGTGATCACTTGTTGACGTTTTACAAGGCCGCAGTGCCTCACACTGTTCTTTGTGGAATAGAATACATAACATTCAATCAATTAGAGTTCATGGATAAAATTGAAGGGAAAATCATGAAGGGTTTGTTATCTCTGAGGCTTGGTTTCCCAATACAAACATTAAGCCTTGAGTTCTACCAGGGGTTCATTATAAAGCCTTGGGTGCAATTGCTCCCTGGGGTTACCAGATCTGTCGGGCTGAAGACAGATCATTGGGGAATTATATCCACTTAGGGCCTGATCCACAAAAGTAACTTACACTATTGAGTAAATTTACACTTTTGAGTACGTTTACTACTCTTCGATATTGACAAACTGCACTTTAGTAGTAACTTAGGGGCATATTCTCAAGGATTTATCGCCGACTTAGCGGCACTTTAGCGCCGCAAAAGTGGCAATAGACTTACCGCCCTATTCTCAAGCTGGTGCAAACTGCTGATATCGCCAGTTTCCCAGCGATATCCTCCGCAAAAAACATCGCCATGGATGAGAGCGACAACTAACACTAATGATATGCAGAGTAGGCGTTCCCGTGCAAAAACACACGAAAACACCACTTCGCGATATTCTAAACGACCAGCCAGATCCGCGATGTGACCAAAAAACAGGCGATAAGGCGCGTTAGCAGCAGGGATTTAACACCTGCCTTTTACTGGTGTAAAGCAGGACGACAACCCGCAGCATGAAAGGGAGCCCAGCCCAGAGCCACATCTGAAGACCAACACAAGTCATGGAGCTACTGACCATGCAGCTCGGAGACCCAAGAGGGCCACAACACCCACCGCCACCACCCCCAGGACCCCCCCCCCCGGACTATCACTGAGGCAGCGCAGAACAAGACAGCTGACCTTCCCAAAACGGCATGGCCCCACAGCCACACAATTGCAGAATGTGGGGAGAGGTGGGAACCAGGTATGTGTGAAGGAGGCAAGTCACCCATGAATAAGAATGTACACAATGCCAAGTGTGGCGGTGATGTGCTGGACAGACTACAGTATGCAGAGCACAGACATGCCCATGTGGACATATACTGCTGGTGTTTGTAGTGTTGTGGACAGTGGACGCAACCATGTTACCTCAGGCAGTGGGGAAGACCCCGGTCATGTATCCGTGTCGTCCCCCCTGTAAGCGTAAGCGGAGTGGGCTGGGCCGGCGTACGCCAGGCCAGCGTAGGAGTGTGAATAAATAGGCCGGGGCTCTGGGCGTGGTTTACTTCCCCGATGGCCAACGCGTCTGCCAGGGAGGCGTCCCTCACCCTGCCACGAGTCCGCCGCCATTACCGCCAGCCTCCTCAGCAGATCGCTGGCGTCCGCAACACAGGCCCCCAGCGCACCCAGCGGCACAGCACCGCGGAGTTATGTGTGTGCTGACTACTGTCTGCGGCCCACAATGCGGTCAGCAGGGCACTCAAATCAAATCCAATCCTGACCTGCGAGGACACGCCATCATCTCTTGCTGCACACCCGCTGAGCGCTGCAGGTGCCACCAACTCAGTGCACCACAAGTCATCGTCACATGGCTGTGGGCCCTTTCTGACCGCTGCCTCCGGCCTACACTGCAGTCAGCAGGGCTCACAATTCAAATTGAGACTTGATTTATTAATGGCGCAGTCCAGTAGGCAACAGACATTGCTATCAGTGCGGCCCGCCCGGATGATGGATCATCGCAGGCTGCGCACCCGCTGAGCACTTCAGGTGCCACCAACTCAGTGCACCACAAGTCATGGACCCTTTATGATTGAATCTGTGTGTGTAATACGAATATCACTGTTCTAGTTGTTGCCAGCACCAACCACTCCCTGAGTGCTGGCTTACACTCACCCCACACCCATCCAGCACAGGCGTCACTGGACATGTGACCCTGGCAATAAAAAGTGGCCGGGCGCACGTGCCTGTAGCCAGTTCCACTATCTATCTAAGTGTGTCCTTGTGGTCATTATGTATGCATGATGGGCCAGGGCCCTACCACCTTACCTTGTGCTGTGGACTGCGGACGCAACCATGTCACCTCAGGCAGTGTCTCAGACCTTGGACACGTAGCTCTGTCGTCCCCCCCTGTAAGCATAAGCGGAGTGGGCTGGGCCAGCGTAGGAGTGTGAAGGATTTGCCCGGGGCTCTGGGCGTGGTTCAGTTCTGGCCTGGACAAGGAAGTAACTAATGAGTGTGTCACTGTTGTAGTGTCAGCGCCACCCAGCCCGCAATCGACAATGTTGCAATGTAGCATGCACCCGGAGGGCGGGCTCACACAAACAGAGAAATGAAGGAGCGCAAGACCGCTGGGAGTCTTGGCTCATACATGCCAAGTGTTGTGTGTATCTGTATTGCCGCAGCATGAGCCAAATGCCTAGCCTTAATCGCAGCGCAAGTTCAGCCAGGCATGAACTCTACATCTGTGTCCGCCCTATCCTTCCCACAGGCCTACACTCACATGGCCGCCCACCTTCAACAGCCAACATCACAGTGTCGTTGTCAGGCTTGTGGACATGCACAGACAGGCATGACAATGGTGTGCCGTAGGAGTGCAAGTGATGCAACCGCGCAGCGCACACAAGTAAATAGGCTCGGGGGAGGGAGGAGCAGCTGTCAGGCAACGTAACACACAGTGATGCCGCTCATTTGCCACATGCAAGACATGTCAAACATGAATCCCAAAGTCGCACACATCCCACCCCACCCCCACCCCGCCACTTCACATTTCCTGAATGCAAGCAGATGAGAAACTAGCATTAGGGATGAAAGCTCCTTTGTCTGAACTATCAGGCGGAAGCACATCTGCACCTCCGACCTCGGAATTGCATGTGCCCGGCACCCCCTGACAGATACTATGGCAGCTGATGATGACTCCCACACATCGCACAGCCCGACGAAAGACCAACGTATACACACCCCACACACAGAAGTCCTTGCTCGAAGTTATCTTGCATGGAATGGCCTTCACACTTACTCCCACACCATCCCAGGCGTACAACTGTTGCACACTAAAACAACTCATTGATCCGAGCTGTGGCATTTCATCCACAGAACTGGCGCAGGTCAGAACAGTGCCGCTTCAACCAGAGCCACTAATGCAATGGCAGAACATCCCAGACACATGCACAACCCCTGTCAGATGGAACTGTCCCGTGCACGTATGCTGCGTTTACTGGGGGCACTGCCATTGGCAGTGCAGCGGATCAGTTACCGGCTAAGCTTTCGCCTTGCCAACGTCACCTGCGTTCAGCCTGTGTTGCATTGTCGATCATGCATATTCGAGTGGTCCATGGATGTCTGCCTATCCAACAGGACGGTGGCTGAACTGGATTTTGACATGTGTGTGCGCCCCCTGTTGGCCCATGACCAGGAGTGTCACCATGATACCCGTTTATGGGATGCCTTGATATTTGGCATACATGCTGGCAGCTGGACCTGGGAGATTGCACAACTCCTCATGTGCAGTGACCACATTGAACCGCTCCCCTATTGGGCAGTGGTGCTAATTGGTGAAAGGGGGTGGACGCAGCACATATGTCCGGACCTGCTAATGGATTGCCTCGCCGTCCTGTTTGATGAAGTCGACAACGAGCTCATGTTGGAAATGATAGCCTACGAAGCTGCAATCGCTTTCATGGACGAGTAACTACATACCTGCAGCCACAACAGATTGGAACCCATTGCACATGTTCCAACACCTTGTTGCATCTTGGAGATCTGGTCACATGTCCCACGACAACAGTGGACATGGCTGCATTTGCCTGGACTCCGAATACATGAGCGGACAACAACGCAGGTTAACACACACCTGTGAAAGGTGAGGCACTCCCCCGGAGTGGACAGCGGCGCTTGGCAACGTTCCTCATCCTGACATACTGCTGCATTGGTCTGCATGTTGTGGCACTTATCTTGCCAGTACTGACATGCATATGCTAATAAAGTCTACGCACCTTCACTTGTATTCAACTGTGATGAGTGTTGATTTGAATGACAATGTGTGTCTCACTGCCTATCTGGGTCACGGCCATACATGCGTATTGATAGCATTACCCAGGGAGTACCTTTTTGTGGAATCACTGTCCCTACATTCATCCATACTTTCATACTTGATTGCTCATAGCCACAACACATCTGTGTGAATTAGAATGTTTGATTCGCATTCAGTGGAGTGTTGAAGCTGGAGCAGTACAGGGCCATGCGAACCCCACTTTACATTGTTGCCCCGTGGAGGGCCAGCCAGAGTCCTTTAGGGATTGACAAGTTCATCGGAAGAGGGAGACTTCAGTCCGCAGTGTGATTGCTGTGTCATTGGTAACCAATCAAAATATGGCAGTCCATGTCGAGGTCCAAGGTGAGTGTCGCTGAGTGTATCGGGGGACAGTGGAAGGTGTTATTCCAGGGCATGATGCAGAGGGCAGAACCAAGCAGAAACAGGCCATATGGCGGAGATGAATGCTACCACTTCATTCTTACCACAAAGCCAGATTCATCATCATCTTCGTCCTCTGATGTGTCAGGTGCCTCACATGTGGGTGGTGGTGTTTAGTCTGCATCACTGTGTGGCACTGACACATCAGGGGCCGGAGGTGGAATGTCTGCCGCACTGTGTGGCACTGACACTTCAGGGGGCGGAGATGTGGATGGAGTAGTAGCAGCAGCATTCATCCGCGTCAGGCCTTGTGGCGGCAATGCCATGACAAGGATCTGCAGGGCATGGAAGATCACAGCTACATCTCGCTGGTGTGCAGCTGTGACAAACATTCTTTCCGCCTGCATCTGCTCCATGTTCTCCATGATCCTCTGCATGTGTCCCATCTCCCGGCTGTCATCGCTGGAGCCACTCTGACTAGACAGTTGTTCTTGGCTCAGAGTCATGACTCCAGCGATATCAGCTATGGATTGTTGGAGAGCATGGAGCAGACAGTGGGTGTCCGTTAGGGACTGTAAGTGGTCCCTGATGGGACGTAGACACCCACGTATGGCATCTAGTTTGGCTGCCATGAGGTCGAACCCCACCCGCAGCTGATCAGCCATCTTCTCCTGGCACCCTAACACACGGCATTGGAATGCCATGTGTTGGTCGTGGGGGTCCTGGGAGACAGCCGTGGTGGTGGGTGCTTCCTGCTGTGTGGTCTGTGCAGGGGGTGGGGTCTCCTCGATGCAGCTGGGCTGCACTGCTCCTGGAGGTGGGGTGCCGAAGCTGTCCATGGGCTGTTGGAGTGCGTCGGTGTCGATGTTGGAGAGGTCCTCTTCATCATCAGTGCTGAGTTGTTGGGTCTGCTCTGCAGGAGGTGTTGATTCTCCCTCTGCAATATGAAGGGGAGATGCAGATTGACATTGTGTTCACATGTATGTTGATGCATTGGACAAGTTTACTTACAGACTGCATGACAATGTACATTGTGACTGTTTGTGAGGAGATGCCTATGTGATGCGGGACAGTTGGCATTTCTACACCATCAGGGATGTGAGGTTGTACTTGTACATTGTCATCTCACAGTTTCCTGCTATGCCAAATGCGAATGGCCATTTTCTACACACAAGCGCCGGCAGTTGTGTCCTCTGTTCTGTTGTGAAAGTGTTGCAGTTTGTACCACATTGTTGTCAATGTTGAGGTGCTCTGATTCTTATGTGTGTGTGCTGCATTGTGGGTGTGTTGCCCCTTCAGCTCTGATTTGGCTGGCCCTTATCCCTTTCAGGCGGTGTGCCTTTCACTTCTGTGCTTATACAGTGCTGAGATGTTGCAGACTTGGGTAACTTGGGCTCTTGTTCGGAGTTGTGACTCTTGGGCATGGTTTGTCCGCAGATGTGCTATACTTAATTGTGCATGTGTGCCATTGTGCCCATCTCTCCCCGTCCCCCCAGTCCCTGGTCGTTACTCACCCTGTTGCTGTTGGGTCAGGTCATGTTGTGGAGTGTCCGGTCCCACCAACTCCTGCCACCGTCTCCCCAATGATGACCCGGGTCACCATTTCCTTCATCTCATCCAGCTCCTGGTGTGTCGCTGGACTCCCACCTCCAGTCTGCATTGCTGCTTTCTGGTTGGCTGCGAGTTTCAGCTTGGTTTTGCGCTTCACATCATTCCAGGCGAAATGCAAAACACACAAGATGATGGACGGAATGTTGCACATTGGCAAACATTCACCCCCAATCACAGATCTGGGTTTAATCCATCGTTATTTTGCCAGAATAGTGATTTAACCCTTCCTTTTTAAGCATGATTTATTTTATTTTATTTATTGAGTTTTATATAGCGCAAGCTAGACCCGAAGGTATCAGAGCACTTTACAGGGATATCACAGCAGCAATAACATGAGATAAATGTGGAGTAAAAACATAGTGACACTATATAAAATTAGAATACAATATATGGTAGGATATGTGGACAAATAAAGTGAAAACACCACACAAAAAGGATCCCAAACCACATTAGAAAAATAGAACTTTTTAAAATAAATAAAATTAGACCAAAATGAAAAAATGAAAAAAGGGCAATCAGTAGAACCGGAGATATGTAACTAAAGATTTCAGTGAAAACAGAGCCAAAAGGCATAAAGCGCCAACTATGGATATCTGGTTGCGCCATACTGGAACAAAGTGACTTGTTTTATACTGCTAAATTCAATGCACTGATCTTAAGCCCTTACTAAAGTTCCTAATGGAGTGCACCATTTCCCACTCAATCTCAGGATACAAGAAAAGTATGAAGAGAACAAGCAACCTTGAAAGTCTCCTTTTGTTTAAAGTGCAATAGAACTATGACAAAACAACTCAGCTGTGGTTTTGTTTGCAGCACATCAGTTGGTGTGGCTTCATCATATACATTTGCATGTTCACTTTTGCTACTCGTATGACTATAAGTATTTTCTGCAGCTTAAAGGCATGTACGAGTGCTGGTTTATCATGCCGATAATCAATACTGTAGCTTTCAGTGCATCTCTTGTATGTCATGGAATGAGGCTCCCTGCACCCAACCCTGTGCCATGCACAGTGGTGGACATCTTACTTTACGTTAAAAAACCCAGAGACATTCACTGAAAAATCAAAGGTAAAGTGATTTTATAGTTAGGAAATGTAATACTATCTTAATATAAATTTTTTAAAAACCTTAGATATTCGCTGAAAAAACAAAGGTTAAAGGGATGTTACAGTGAAAATGCCAGTTAAAGCATTTTTAACTAACAAACCCACTGAAGTTCACCAGTTACAGTTTTCTCAAGTAACTGTAAATGGTGCCCTAAAGTAACTATAGCTCACATCCTCACCATGTGCTGCTAATTACCTCCCACAATACATCAGTAATGACATATTCCATAATATAATTGATAAAATCACCGCAGCATCTGAAATTACATCACTGATAACAATACTGTGCATGGCGAGGGGGCGAGTGTGATGGAACGCAGGGAGTTCTTCCCTACTTACTCATCAATTAAGGATCCAGCGCTTACAGGTCGATGGCCCTTTGATGTCGACAAAGATATAGGAGCTGCAATTAATACAAATTTGTCATTTATCGCTTCTCTTAGTTCCGTGAATAAAAAGATTTAGGATCAGTTAAGCAGGGTTTTATTTTTATCTCTTTTAGTTTGGCATCTTAATGAAATGATTTATTGTGAAATCTCAAAATTAACAGTTAATATATGTTATGTTATATAAACTTATAACGCGCTCAGCTACTCCAAATAGTGTCCCGGCGCGAGCCAGAGAAGGAAGAGCATGGAGAGGTTACACAAACAAATGAGTTTTCAGATTTTTCTTGAAAAGGCGAAGGTCTTGGATGCTGCGAAGGGCAAAAGGAAGTGAGTTCCAGGCAGATGATGCTCTAACAGCAAGGGAGCAGCCCCCCATTCTTGAGAGCCGAAATCGGGGAATATGAGCCAAAAGCTGAGAAGAAGACCGGAGATGCCTGGCGGGGGAATAGAACAGAAAACGCTTGCGTAAATAAGGGGGACCACCGGCGCAAAGAGCCGGTGCGCCAGAGTCAAGGCTTTAAACTTCACTCGTTGAGCCACCGGGAGCCAGTGTAGTAAGCAGAATATAATCAATCAATCAATTTTTGTGAACAAGATAAATCAATATTCAGTAATGCAGTCATCACAATGATAATAATACAACAAGTGTGTTCCATAATGAAACTCCCTATTCTAAATGGTCCAATATGTAAATGGGAGAAGGAAAAGGTGTCAGTTCAGATACCCATGAAGAGTGCCTGTGAGAAAATTAAGCATAAGATTGAAGCTTTGGCATAAAAGCTGGAAAGTATTCTGAGATCAAGTAACAGCAGACCAAGACATATGCTAAGACTTCTCATTAAGAGAGGTCTAAGGAAACTCAGTAAAGATTCTCCTCTCAGGAAGTCGGGATCATAACACAGAATTAGATGCTGTCCTCAGTCTAAGGAAGGAAAAATGGTGTTTGAACTTCTAATTAGTTTAAGAACTTGCAGTAATATAAATACACATTTTCAATGTAGCAACATTAACGTTCTTTCTTCTTCACGTTTACCCATTTTTACCAATAGGATTTCAGCACACTCCTGGGAAAGATTTACTCCCCATCTTCTCACCAGAATACAATCGTCTTTCAGACATGTGTCCTTCAATCTTACAGGTACATCTTTCTTGTTTTCCAATATTCTTTCCCATGAATCATCTTCCCTGTCATCTGCATCTTTTGCGGTGAGGAAAAGCACGAGGGATGTATGGCCTTATGGCAGGCTTTTTTAATGAGTATGCCCAGGTACTGGCACCACACCTCCTTGTGATGTATGAGGAATCGCTGACAGCCAGTTCCCTGCCCCCATCCTTGAGGGAGGACCTGATAGTGACAATCCTTAAGCTGGGCAAGGACTCCCGGTGCTGCCACTGGTACCGCCCTCTATCAATGATAAACATGGACAATAAAATTCTCCCTAAACCAATCGCCTCGAGACTTCTTCCGCTGCTCTCAACAATAGTGCGCCTGGACCAATCAGACTTCGTCCGGGTATGTCGATGTTGCTCAATTTGTGCACATTTTTTGCCCTCATTCACACTATTGAGCCAACCCTGAGTGCGACAGCAGTGTTTTTAGATGCCACCAAGGCATTTGATTCATTAGAGTGGCCGTGTCTTTTTGAATTACTATCCCATATAGGAGTGAGCTCTCGATTCAAACTACTGTATAGCCAACCTGCAGCCCGAAAACAGGTTAATGGTATAATCACACCTTCCTTTTCAGTGACTAGGGGGACACGGCAAGGATGCCCCATCACTAATTCTTTTTGTGATAGCCATGGAGCTCCTTGGGGCACACCTGTGGCACACCTGCGGCAACATCATGTGTGACGTGGCCTAGCTTTCACACCTCATAGGATAGTTGTAAACATGTATGCAGAAGATGTGACGGTTTATGTCGGGGACCTGCAGTCTAACCTGGACCCACTGATCAAGGGATTTACGAGATTTGGCAGTCTGTTGGGTGTCAATTGGATGAAGTCCATCCTGTTCCCCCAACCTATGCAATGCAGAAATTCTCCCCTGGTATGGTCTCCCACTCTCTGTGACAGGAAGGCTAGCCATTGGCAAGATGATGATTCTACCAAAATTCCTTTATTTATTTATTAAACTGCCACTGCTGTTGCCGCTTCACTTCAGACACCAACGCCGATCATGACAGGTGTCCCTTGCGAGGGCTGGAGGTCAACCTCGGATAGCCTGGGATCAAACAAGTATCTATGATTAAAGCAGGTTTCAGAATGACTCCAAAAAGTCCTTTTCCTACCACAGCAAACCAGCTTCCAACAGCAGAAGCGACTTTACCTAAGGTCGCTAATACACTAGTGGTTTCTAAAGGTTCTAGTTCAGTTTTCAGGTCAGAAATGTTATTTGTAAATTCAATCTTTCTACTCTCGTCTGCTATATATGAACAGCAATGTTGTGCTTTCAGCATCTTGAAAACTCCACCTTTCTCTGCCAGCAAAATGTCTAGAGGTAATCGATCTTGTAAAACTATTGATCTGATAGCTGTGTTGACAGCCAAAAAACACCAGATGTACTACTTGCCAATTTATCCACCACCATAGACAACTTTCTAATCTTCTCATCATTTAAAACCACTCCTACAGGTGGTATTAGTGCCCCAAATAAATCCTAACTAATTGGGTTTCATCATAAACACTTTATGTATGTCTATGAGATGGTGTCACAGTCAAAGCATCTAAGCTATTTACATGGTACATTTTTGGAAGCAATAGGTCTAAGTAACAAATTTATTTGCAATCAGCAGGTAGCTGAAAATAAGCATCTTGTCCACAAACAAAATAAACTCCTGGAATGACTACTTCATCCTGTGTTAAAATTTGGACAGGTACCTCCCAAAACTTAAAATGTGTGTTCACAGCTACCGATACCAATGTGCCTTTTTCTAAATTGATTTCTTCTTATATAAACATATCATTTCCCTTTTTGTCTTCAGTCTAATTTCAATTTTATATTCATCTTCTTCCTTCTTCCAAACATTTATAAAAACATCTGCTGTGTTTTTACTAGGAGAATATGAGCTCAGTGCTCTGCTAATGTCATAATATATCTCTTTTCTAATGGTCTCATTGAACATGTTAACTTTTCTTCACATGCCTTGACAGTGTCTATAACTGTGGGTGACCTAAAAAAATGCCATTCGGTATTTAGATTTTTTCACCTGTGGGTGAAGATTCATGCTTTTTAAATAGAAACGTGTGTAAGAATCATGTTTTATTTGAAAAATTAATATTTAAAATGTTCTTCCCTATAAAACAAGCTAAGCAGAATGCTACATGTAATGGCATATGATAGTGGAAAGTTGTGATAGGTCACCTCATTTGCAGATGGAGAAGATATGAGTGCACATATGTAACAGTCTTTAGCATCCAAAGCTTGTGTGTATTTCTGACTAACCTAGAATAAATATTAGTTGAAAATTCTTCTTTTGAATAGTCTATAAATGAAGCTTTCAATTGTATTTAATCTATTGGGTGTGCAGGTGTTGTAGTAGCAAATGTAGGTACAGGTGCCTATATATCTGGTGTAAACTTTATTCCAACTAAAAGTGTTACGACTATTATTGCTATAACTATCAGTGTGACACCTACAATGATCTTACATCTAGTTTTGGTAAGGAACACATGTTTGTCTACAGTCAGACCTTAACTTGAATATAGCAGCAAGCAGGTTCAATTCTCTGCCTTAACTTCTACTTGTGCAAAACGAGCAACACTTTTCTTTGAAAATTTGACTTATTTCATTCAACTTGTGTACAAACATTTTCATGATTCATCCCTAACCCTACTCCATCTTCTGCTAAATTGGTCATCCCCACTCTTCTACTGCAACCTTGGCCCTAGGGAATTCTTCTAAATTATTTTTATGTGTTTTGCTATCATTTTCCTTATTATCATTTTCTTTCCTTCATGCCTTTTACACAGTTAATCATTTGTCGTCAAAGCTGCTTTCAGTCTTAAGTTCAAATCACAATGTTCATCAAGTCTCAATTAATAATATTTGTTTCAAATATTTGGTTTCAATCAATGCTGTTTTTCAGTGTGGCATGTCATGGATGTTCAAATAGCTCAGAGCTCAATTCATCAGGACTTTGTTGTGAACCGTTTGGCATGTTCCTTGCATAGTAAGTCCATTCAGGTGGTGAATACCTCTTGGATCTCCTTAGTGTCTGTCGATTTTGTTCTGTTTCACTTATACCACTAGATTCTGTTTCTTTGATGATTGTGGCATACGTTCAACTGACACACTTGATCTTATTCATCTCCTACCTCTTGACCTTTCAAATCTCCATAAGGGCATTTCTCTTCTCACACTTGTTCCTTCATTCGGATCGCTCCATTGCTCTTCTAATACTCTAACAAATTCTTCCATGAGTATTTCCATACCACTTTGTGATATTTCAGGAACTTGTACTGGAGTGAGATCTTAATGTTCTTCACCCCTCTTCTGGATGTTCTGTCACAGGTGCTATCCAACTTGCCTCAAGGAACACAATTTCTTCGCATGGATACCTTACTCTTTGAGTGTGCAATGCATGCACTCAGTTAGGTATCCCAGCACATTTCACAGCAGTGTTTGTGATCAGGATGACTTGATAGGGGCCTTTCCACCTTGGCCCCAAACAGGACATCCAAACATGTTTATTCATCAAGACCCAATCTCCGGTACTAAGGTCACGGCACTGCTCCTGATGTGGATTAGCAGTGACAGCTCCAACCTGGTTAGAAACAGAATGCAACACGTCAGACAGCCCCCAGCAGTAATCGAGTATCATGTCATCTGTGATGTTCACAAGTGCATTTGCAGGTACAGCAGGCAATCTCATTGTGCGATCAACAAGGATTTCATGAGGCGATAATCCCATTCTACTATCAGGAGTGCTACGAAGGCTCATCAAAACCAAAGGTAAAGCATCTTGCCTTTTCAGAGAACAGGAGGCACAGACTTTGGCCAATCGTGACTTCAAGGTTCCATTTACTTGTTCCACTATTCCCTTGGGACAATAGATACGGTGTAATATCTTTTCCACTTGAAGAGCCACACATAGCATTTTAAAGACTTCCTTATTAAAATGAGTAGGTTGTTCTGACTTCAGAGAAACTGAAAATCCGTACCTTAGTATGAGTTCATGCAACAGCACATTAGCTACAGTGAGACTACCATTGCTCCAATGTTGGGTAGACTTTCACCCATCAAGAGAAAATGCACACTATAACTAGGACGTATTTCAGCCCGTTACATACTGGCATCTCAATAGAGTCCAACCACATCCTATTAAATGGTCCACCTGATCTTCCTGCATGACTCATGGGTACAGGTGTTCTCCTTCCCACATTCATCTGTTAACATGTTACACGTCTGTGGCACAGTTCTTCTGCTAGAACCTTGAATCGGGGGTCGAACCAATTTTGCCAAACCAGCCTAACCATAGCATCCCTTCTGATGTGTGCAGGGCCTTAGAAATGTTGTGTCATGGTAAAGAGTAAACTGTCTGGCAACACTGGTCTTCCATCAGCTGAAACTCAAATGTAATTTTCATCTTTAACACAACCTGCTCTGACCCAACCATGCTGTTCTGCTTCTGTGAGATCTTCTTGCAATCGTTTAATCTTTTCCCACATATCAGCTACTGACAAGAACATAGAAAAGCGGTGTCCTCATCAGATTCATTTGCATGTTCTCTGTTAAATGTACAGGTCACAAGTGCACAATACCAAGCAACATCATCTGCATATCGATTTCTAACTGACAAAATCATTGCCGCTTCATTGGGCTGCACACTTAACCACTTCAATTTCCTGAAGAAACTGCAAAGCATCCAACAATAATCATGAACAACCTTTGTGACAAAATTGTCCAAATTCATGGACCACACCAAAGCCATATTGACTATCTGTAAATATAGTCACTCTCATTTGTGCCAAAAGGCAATATGCCCTCCTAATCAATTCTGCCAGTCGTGCAGAGGTAACTCCTCAAATCCATGAAGATTCTACCACTTCTTGGATTGTGTAGACTGCATACGCTGCTCTCAAAGTTCCCTAATTGTTTCTTAAACATGAGCCGTCCAAAAAGATTACATAATCGGGCTCATCAAGAGGTTCATCTCTTATGTCTGGCCTTGGCTTGGTCCCAAGGCCCGGAACATCTAGACAATCATGTTCAACCTCATCCCCATCAATTTCATTTTCAGGTGTAGGCAGTAGTGTGGCTGGATTCAATAGGCAACATCTCTTTAGTACCACATTCTCTGCAGCAAATATCTGTTGTTCATATTTAGTATGTCTGCTGTTTGTCAACTACTTTGTTTTCGTTCAAATGAGCAATATTCCCACAGAGTGTGGAACCATCACTGTAAGAGGATGTCCCATCACCATGCTTTCACATCTCTCAATACTGACACCAACTGCAGCTACTGCTTTAAGGCAGCTGGACAATCCCGTGGCAACATGGTCAAGAGTAGTCAAAATATATGCCACAGGTCTTCGTGAATTTCCATGCATCTTAGTAAGCACTGAGAGAATGCAGCCCTGCTTCTCACTGCAAAACAATGTGAACATTTTACTGCAATCTGGAATTCCTGGAGCCAGGGCATGACAGAGTCTTTCTCTTAGTTTTAGGAAAGCGTTCAAACAATCATTGTCCCATGGAAGTGGATCAGACATATCTTTGTGTGTCAGCCTCTGTGAATGCTTGGCCACTAGGATAAAGTTTGGTATACACTGCCTACAGTAGCCAACCATACCCAGAAACATGCTGACTTCTCTCTGAGTTCTTGGTGGATCCATTGTTAAGATTGTTCTGACTCTCTCCTGTGACACTTTCTTGCTCCCTTCTCAATAACGTGCCCCAAATATTGACCCCTGTTTTTGGCAGTACTGCGGTGTGCTCAGAGATACCTTATGTGCACTCTCAGCTAAATGATTCACTTAAGTGATGGTACCTTGTTTCCAAGATTGTCGTGTATTTGATGCCATAAGTCAGTCATAAATGTATTATATGAGAACTGAATTGCAAGGCAGCTGCAGAGTCTCAAGATTCTTTTTCAAGATCCGATTAAAGATTGATGTGCTCCCTGTATATCCTTGTGTAACTCTGCATTGCCAAAATCTATAAACACAAATGAGAACAGGAATTGGCTGTCCTCATGCAACAGAATAGAGAAGAAAGCCTGACAGAGATCCAGAACTGTGAACCACTCTGTAGTGCAAATAATCTGGAAAAGTATTGTTGCTGGATTCTGAACAACAGGACAACATGGAACAACTACACTGTTAATTTTTGGAAGATCCTGTATTTCCCAGTGGGTTTCTGCAAGCCCGTAATAGGAGAATTGAAAGGGCTTCCAATAATCTCCTTTACAATTCCCTGTTTTATCGTGTTTTAAGTGATGTTATTCCTGCCACTGTCTCTGGTGTGAAATTGTAAGGTGGTGGTCTTAGGAAAATTGTGTTTGGCCTTACTGTAATTCAGACTGGTTCTACACCCATGATTAGTCAGATGTCTTTTTCTGAAAAATACCATACCTCTGGGTTTATAGTGTCTTTTAAATCAGGAGGTAAAGACTCTACTTCGTCACTGGATAAAATTCTACGGCTGTTCCTTGTCGGGCCCTCTAAATTTCAACATTTCCATCATGTGTTTGGAATCCAACCCCATCTGATGTGCAGTAAATAGTGCAGTTTGACTTGCACAAAAGATCCCTTCCTAACAGAGTTACAGGACTTGAATTGCATACTGCAAATTGATGATTTTCCTCAAATGAACGATTTTTTACAGGCACTTTCTCTGAAACATGATTAGTTATTTGCTTATTTGTAACGTAACACCTACAACTTGGATCTTCCTTCCTGAGAGGGGTAAGTCTAGGACTTCTGCTGTTCTAACAGTGGAATGGGTAGCTCTGGTGTCAATAAGAAATTACACTTGGTGGCCATTAACTTCCTGTTGCCCAAATGGTGCACTTTGGTCTGCCTTTAAGAATGCTCCAAGTACACAATCTTTCTCCCTCCTCAGGTACCATAATTGGGAATAGTCAGAATCAAAACTCTCATTTCCCAACATGGAGAACTGTTGGAATAGGTTCAGGTTTTGAAACAGATTTGGATTTGCTCTTACTACTTGACTCATATTGAATCTGGGATTTCCTAATTTCTGTGGGGCCATTGGAGCTCGCAGGACCTTAATCATAGGCACTTGTGACTGTACTGGCATATGCATTCATTGTGCAGGCACCTGAACCATAGCATTCTATATTTGCATTTGATTTACTCCCTGATTTTGCCCATCACCACCCACTCTATTCCGATTCTGTCTACACTCCCTCTTCCAATGCCCAATCTTGTTACAAAAATGACAAGGAGTCGACTTTTTCAATGTTGCAATGTTGTCGTGTAGTTCCTATATTACCCATACAGGACATGCGTGTTCGGATAACATAAACTGCGTGTTTGGTGGCAGACTGATTCTGAGCACCCTCACCGAGAATGTTAGCCTGTTTGCATAAGCTAGCTCACAGTGCCACGAGTGTCTCCTCTTATCGGGGAGAGAATAGTTTCTGGAAACCTTAGAACATGAAAACCCTGATCCCTCAGGATCATGGAAACAATGTACTACTTTTCGCTCAGTCACTCATGCTTACTTATTCAGTCTCAGAGATACACAGAATAAACAGCCTGGGCGTTTCAATAGGGGTTTATTGAACAGTTGTTATTCTTGTGTAGAATAGATGAGCTGCAACAATCATTAGACAGTAGCAGAGATATATGATTAGCAGTACAGTGAATATAAATGGATAGTACAGTTCTACCATTTTGCAATAAGCATAAATGAATGCATGAATATAAAATGCAGGATAAAAGAAAGCGCATACTCCTACGATGCCTATCTAGATGTACCTAAGTGTACCTAGCATATGAGTAGGTGTGAAGCCAAGAATCCCTCTAAGGTTTAGTCGAACCCCATTACCTGAAGTGTGAAAATGTAGGAGCCCTTCTTGGTCTCGAGTTGGACACCCTGCAAGGGATGTTCAGACCACTGTCAACTGGAGCGACTGCATGCAGGAGCCTCAGCGTCGCTGGTCAGTGTGTCGGCCTGGAAGTCTCGGTTCCCTTTCACTAACACTAGCAAGAGGTGCTGTATTTATACAGAAAGTATCTAGGGCTCCTTTGTCCCTTGTTGCTTGTATTAGCCATTGTTGGATTTGAGGATGAAGTATGGGATGAACCGTGTACGTAGATATGGGGAGGAAGGTGGTGTAGCCCCTGCCTGGTTTCTGAGAACCCTTTGAATATTCATTCATACTGTGTGAGTCTATTGATGGAGTTATAGGACTCTATTGTTTAGGAGAAACCATCCTTCTGCACCCAGGACTAGAACTAGGTAAAGGTTCAATCCTAAAAGGCTCGTTACAGTGTAGTGTAGGGGAGGTAATGTAGGTGAAGGGGTATGAAGTTACCCGGGCCTATATTAGGGTACCTATATGGAACATAACAATGTCTATCCCAGAATTTGGATCTATACAGAACACCTCTACCTCTACCCTGTGAAACACTAACTCCTCCATGAGCAACCTAACCTCCAGCTTGAAAACCAACACCTTGCATTCTACAAGTGTTTCCTCCAAATGTCTGATTCTGGAATCCTTTCTGAGCCAGCTTTATTTGTGCAAACATGAATTTCTCCTTAAGTCTTTTCTGGTTCATATCTTGCTCATCCCTACAGTATTTCGCACACCTCAGGACTCACACACATCAGGATCTCATCTAAGGTGTTTGTCTTGCAACAGATCACATTTTGCTGTATGTGCATAGTGATCTCTGGTCACAACCCAAGAACAAACAGTGACACAAAACTTCCAAAATCCCTTTTCTCAGGATTGTCTCGTCCACAGTGGTGTTTAAACACTTATAGCATGTATTGATTTCTTTGGTTCTTGAGTAGTTCAATTGATTTTCAACAAATCAATGTCCTTCACTGCAACGTTTCCCTCCAAAAAGGTAAACACCTCGTTGTACTTGGTAATTACCACAGGTGAGGGTGCACAAGTACAAGCTTCTCTCGGAGCTTCAGAACGTGGCCATTGCACAGCTATTTTACATTTAGCCCACAAATCGCTCGGCACAATAATGTCTAAAAAGATATTTAAATCTGTCCACAAACCTTTGAAATTTTAACAAATCTGTCAGCTTGCGTGTGCCACTGTGCAGGATTCTCTCTCAAATTAAGAAAATTGTTCGGAAATGTGGCACGATCACCTCTACTCCCTTGTACATGAACAAACCCTCCACCTAGTATCTCTCTCATAGGATAGGTCAATGCTTCAAATTGGTGTGCTGGAGGTGGCATGCAATTTGTTTCTGCAGCATCTGGTTGTTTCTTTTTATTTTTTTGATACTTTGCCCACTTACTCTCTAATCTGTCAAAATCACTCCACTTGTGGATACATTTTGCCAATTCTGCAAAGTGTAACTTCATCCCTGAAGATCTCATTGTCACAACAGCTTCATCATTTATTTGTGTCCTAAAGCTTTTTTGTAATGGGACACGCTTTGAAATGTCTACCTCCAGCCAATACAGTTAGTTTGTCATGTGTAGCTGTGCAAGCCCTGTTTTTTCTTTACTCAAATATATCACTTCATTTTCCTGATGATGATCTAGATGTGAAATCTCTGTAAGTCCCCTAATAATTTCTTACAATTCTAAAGTCAATTTTGAGATGTTTAATAGTATTTATCTTTTCTGACTAGAGAAGGATCTCTTTGTATTTCCTGCCTTTTTATTGACCGTGGTCTCTTCAAACTCCTGGGGGGAGGGGGAATTCCATCCTCAAATGGTCCTGTCTCACCTTGTGCAACTCTCAATGTCTGTGAATTTTGCAATGTTGGAAAGAACCCTGTCTCAGCTACTCCTCCTACAGCTCCGTGAACAGTGGTATTTGGAACAATATTTATTGGTTCAGTGTCAACTGCCCTTGCAATATCTATGCTATCACAACTCGTGGTACTGGGACAGGAACTGTCACACTCGAAGCAGCAACACCTGGAGTTGTTATAGTAGGAACTGCTTCAACAAGTGCAGGTAGAATAGAAGATACAATGGGTGGTGCTTGAAGTGGTCTCTCAATCTGAATTGTATTCAGATCAATAGGGGTTGTAGCCACTGTAGCACTAGAAGTCGTTTCATTATCAGTATTGGTTGTGGGGGCTACATATGGCGGTGAATGCGAAGCCAATAAAGCATCAAAAATATCCTCCCCTGAATCACGATTAGTGTCTATTTTCTTTGCAGCTTCTTCATCATCATTTTCCTGTTTCTGATTCTTTTGAGTCTTTTCTGTGGTTATAACTGGGTACATTCTAGCTTCCTCTATTATACATTTTCTCCACCTTTGCTGTCCTTCGTCCCATTGAGAATATGAGTAATTTCGTACAGCTCCCTTTGCCCTAATCTGGTACTTCTTTTTCTCTTTGGCATGTGCTGCTCTCTCCCAATCATTTAATGCTTTATATTGAGTGGGTCTAGGAGATGGTTTCATCTCGTATAATTTCTCCCTTAAATGTTCAATAACCTTTAAACCGAACGTACCATATTGTGGAAATTTAAACAGACCCTCATTTTCAGTAATCTTGCACCATCGACAAAGCCACAGACATGTATGAAGCCCTAGATTTGTCATCATACATTGAGCTGGTGTACCTGAACTGGGACTCTTACATCAACCCTCATTAAATCTCTGAGGGTCTTAAAATATTTCATCTTTGCAATAATTCAACAATAAATGAACAGTGAGCAACTCAAATTTTAATGTTTTGTTTTTATTCCTTTTCCGTACACGTCAATTCCTTTCTCCAACCCTTTCACACTTTCTTCTTACAGAAACCTATCACAGTTTAACACTAGATGACTTGTCAACCAATCTCAGTGCAGCTTTTCATACCAACCGAACAATGCCACAACCTCACACTGTGATGCAACACTTTACTCCTTGCAGCAGTTCACCCTTCTTTACAATTTTCTTGTGCACAAATTCTACAATTTTAAGCAAACACAATAAACAATTGACTTTAATCTGCTCCAGTAAAGAATTCAAAGCAGCTCATTCAAACAAGAAACCAATGAAATAAGGTTTCAACACCCTCGGACGTCCCTACACTTACGCACACACACACACACACGAAATCTCGACCAGCAGGAAATCACGCTAACTGATGAAGCTTCCCCTTTGTGAAAATAGGTTGCACTAACACCAATCAATACTAGTACTCTCACAAGAAATGTCATAGTCCCTATTAGTCGGGAAAGGGACACAGTGAGATGCTGTTCTCAGTCTAAGGAATGGAAAAATGGGGTGTGAGCTTCTAACTAGTCTAGGAACATAACTGGGCCCCCAAGTTGGAAGATGCCAATTAAGTCTCAAGACATAAATTGAAGTATAACTTGTTTTGTTTGTAGCATGGGATGTTCATATGAAGTGTATTTGCTATGGTCATACTTTTGTTTGGATTTGCTTGTCTTTTTATTGGGTTATATGGAAATCTCAGGCTACCAGACCATAAGGATCTTCAGTAAGTTGGAGACTTGCTAGAATGGGAGAGGTAAAGGATGGTGCTCGGTGGTGGTAGGTACAGGGCAAAATTTAAAGTTTTCCTTCACAGGAAAAGGGGAAAATAGACTGTTATGTCTTCTTGGTAGATCAATTAATGACAGACAAGCTAGAGGAAGATGTGTTGCTTGTTGATTCATCTATGTCTCAATGCAGATCTGCCAAGCACTTTTTCTAATGGGTATAAACTTTGATGCTTTTAATGTGTATAGTTGCCATAACTGAAACAAATGACAGTTGAATATCCAATGCACAAAATTAGTGTGCCCCAAATGTATATAGTTAAATGAGACTTATATAACATAACAATCAAAGACATTCTTTTAACTTTTTAGACTGTGCTGTGATCCAAGTACCTAGGCATTCATCAATAACTGTTGCTAATGTTGTCATGGACTCCCCTGGCTACCAGATTATGCTGCAGAGCAAAACTGAGGAGGCTGCCTTTAATTATGCCTAGTTTCATGGGCCCAGTCATCTGAGGTGGCCATGTTAAAATTTAATTTGGCCTACAGTTGGAAGAAATACACATCTCCTAATAGAGCCTTGTGTAGCAAACCAGAACAGCACTCTATCTAGTGTCAGTTATAACTTTGAGACAGAAAATTCCCTGAAGGACAACTCACGACATTGTTTGAAATTGCACAGAGGCTCACAGTTGATGCTGTTTAACACATAGATTGTTGTGCTTACAGTAATATTAATGGTGTTTGCTGAATGATTCTACATCTGTTAATTCCCCTAAAAAGTCTAATGGCTGTACCTTACGAGGATATATAATACTAGGACAATTATCACATCTACCTTGTGCTCAGAAGGGAATCTGCAAACAAAACCTTTTCGCTACTAGACACCATGTATTTTAAATTGGAGAACTATCTTGGCACATGTCTGACTTCCTCTTACCTGTAGGCAACCACAGCATTTTCACTAATTGGGACGAGGGCTTTTGGGGGTGTTAATTTGGGTGACAAATTACTTCTGTGAATTAGTGATTTTAATGATGCATGTGGTAGTAACAGATGAAATAATGCTAGTGGATTTGAAATGATTCCATAAAGTTGATTAGAAATATGATTCATACAGTAATATTGTTAGGCCACATTTCCATGCAAAGCTCCATATTAGTAGAATGAATAGGTTTCTGATGTTCAGCTTATTTTGCTATTTCATTTTCTCCTTCACAATCAGAGACCTGCTGCAAGTCTCTCTTCATGGAGCACAGAGTGCAATGACGTAAGAGAGAGATTGTATGAGAAAGCATGTATTGTGAATTAAACCTGCCATTGTGTACCTGATGTATAATTTTGAATGATTTCGGCTGGAAGGACTGAGGCAGGCCTGCAAAAGAACAACATTTTATGAACTATTGTTTGAGAAATGTTCCATATTATGTCATACATTTCCGCAGTGCAGTTGCTGAGGAAGCAGGGGAAATATGTCTCTTACCTTAAGAAATGGGTCAGTGTTGAGAAGTTTTAATAATTATGAGGAAGTTTTTGATTTGACAATGCGACCTAGCCATGATCATACCATGCTGAATCTGAAGTTTTGTTAATTGGTATGCATAAATTGTGTATAACACCCCCGGGTTTGCAATTTTGGAGGTCACTTTTCATTTTCCTCACTACATTCTATTCAATTATTTTGAGACTGTCTTTTCCTCCCTTAGGATACTGTCGGTACTCTTTATGAGTTTGATACTTAGATTCTGGAGAAATTTAACTGCTTAAATAGGGATTTAAATATGATTTGTGTTTTTGTGATCTGCTTCTGACTCTTCATGGCGAGATTATGTATTTTCTCCATACTGTTTTTTATTAACAATTTTGAAATAAATCTCTTGAGCTCTATATCGATTTACAGCTTGGTTATTAAACATTGCCAGTTTCTATTCTGACTTTTCCTGCAAATTATTGTTTCATTGATGGGGAGGGTAGTCTCTTGCTGCTAATTAAACAAGAGATCCTGAAGGGGAACAGCCTAAGGAAAAAATTAGGGGGCATAAAATATTGTGGTTCCATAAATTATTGGGGTTTGGCTCCCACAAAGTTTGGTAGCAGACAATAGTTAGTGTAAGAGCACCTCCTCTATACGGGGACCCCAAAAAGGTTTATGTCATGTTTTAGCTCTTAATATCAAAATTGAAGGAGAATAGAGTTCTTGGAAATTTCATCTGAACGTGTCATATTAACAACACAGAGGGGCCGATTCCGATCTCGGCCGGTAGGGCTCCGAATCGGATTCGGCTTTACCGGATCCGATTCGGAGCCCTGTTTCCCAACCGATTCGTACGCGGGTCCGGCTGAGCGAGTACGATGCAAGCGCCCGCGAAATCGCCGACCGACTCGTACGCGGCTTCAACACGCTCCGACCGACTCACACGGACCCGACTCGCACCGCGCAATGGAGACGTTCCCCAGCCGGGTAAGTACGATGCGCGCCGCGAGCAGTCCGACCGAGCCGCGCACTCCGGCTCCAAAGAGCAGTCGGAGCCGTACTTTGGGGGTCCGTGTCGGACCCCCTGTACGCCAGTAGCCGTGCAAGTCGCACACAGGGTCCCCCTACCTGTGCGTGTACGGCACGAGTCGCTCGCCGCGCACCCGCTGTAGGGGCGCCTTGTCCGACCTCGCACCCATTGAGTCAATGGGAGCCCGCGTACGCGTTGTGACGACCAGCTCCCATTGACTTCAATGGGAGTCCGACCGAATCGAGTCCGATGGCATACGTGCGCATCGTACTCGTTCGGTCGGGCTGCACGGGTCCGATTCGGTCGGAAATCTCTCCGGGTCCGGCTCGGTCGGAGAGATTTCCGGCCCGAATCGGAATCGGCCCCAGAGTGTGGAGACTTGCAAGCAGAGCAAAGGTCCTGAGATGAAGAGGCTGTGCCGGCTGAAATGTAGAGCAGCTATCTATGTATGCCAAGGTATGGGGTTTGTCACTACGCCCAGAGATCTATATTATAACACTTTTCTTTTATAGGGAGGTGGGTTTAGGCAAATATGTCAGCTAATATGACAGGGCTCTCTCTGGAAATGTTAGGAGGGCAAATGAGGCACTATAAGCTAGTTGGATTCAGGCCCATAGGTACTGATGTGGTATGCTGATGTTCTATGGTCCCAAGCATAGTTCTGCTCCTGGGCTGAATCCCTGCAACAAATTGCTTGGATATATGATGATGATAATGTGTTCATTTGGTAGATCGATTACTGTTTTGTTGATGTATTATTCATATTTGTAATCTATTTGGAGATTATTTTGTTATTGGATTGACTTGAGTTGGTTATCAGTTTCGTTGTAAATCCAATATCTCGAGATATTGATTATTTGTCTGTATTGTTTTGTGTTGAGTGAGGCACCATATAAACATCGATAGGGGCTCTAAATTAATGATTTTCTTTTCAGGCTTGAAAGTTTAATTTGAGTTATTGTGCTTACTCTGAGTCCATTGGCTTGGAGGTAGATTTCTGCTTGACAGAGTTTGCATAGCAAGAATATTTGCAGGTTGTTGTGGTATGTTCTATTATTTATTCTCATTTCTGATTTAGATTTTCTCATTTGCTCAAATTTCTATGGTTTGCAATTTAATTGTTTACTTAATGTACTGACTTATATTACTTTCTAGGGTAAACAGAGAAATGGTTTATTGATTTTAAGTGGTTTTAATGTGGTTCCATAATTGATTTCCTGTTCAGGGAGAAGTCCTGCTGTGATTTGAAGCTCAGCTTGGGAGCCGGGCTGGGATTTCTGAGACATTACAACAAAGCTGTGCTCTGGTTGGTTGGTTGCTGGCTTGGCCGCACTGTGATAGGTTGCCCTTGACAGAGCCACGCTGTAATAGGTTATTGTTTGCTACGTATTTTTTACCATGTTTTGTTGTGATTTTGAGTTTGGTTTTAGCTCATTAAAACATGACTTGTCCATTTACAAAGCTTAAACCTAAGGATGATGTTCCTTGGGAGGGTCAGAAATTGCTGAGTGAAGGAACGCCAGCATATGAAATGATGATAGAGGTCGATAATTATACATGCACCTTGATCACAGAATAGAATAAATACACAGCGCATGATGAGGCTTTCCAATTTCCAATGGAGGGCACCTTCAATATTAAAAAGCTAGATTTTCAAAGGTAGACTGTGTATGATATGAGCCCAGTGCCCTAAACTACACAGTTTGAGATGCTTAATAAATGGGATCGCATATCATTCAAAAAGGAGAGGGAAAAGAAAGATTTAATTATAAAGAAGTCATTCAGGAGTTGGCTAGAGAGTTAATTAGATCATCAAGAGAAGGATTGGAGAGAAGATATGATTGAATGTGTAAAAACCTTTCCTGATATTGTCACTGGAAAAGAGCAGGATAAAAAGATAATTAATAGAAGAATGAAGAGTCACATGACAATGATGGTGAATTCATGTGTGAACTCTTGAGTTCTAGATATCCTTTGCATAATGATGTATCAATGGAGGCAACCCAGACTGCTGTAGGGGTTGATAAGGATCCTGGGGGAGATACAGTGATAGTACAAGCTCCTACCGGAGTGGTGCCAAGTCCCCTGACAGACTTTATAGAGGCAATGCCTAGTACAATTGTAAGCGGGGTGCTAGGGAACAGTGGTACTACAGCCACTACCTAAAGAAATTTGTATTGGATTTTTAAAAATAGGATTTGGTGAAATGTTACAAAGGAATGTAGACCTTAAGAGACTATTTACTTACAATGTTGATGAAATTCGATATTTGATAAAAGAAGCAGCTAGATGTGCTTCTGAAGCACATGCCAAATTGGAAGAATTAGCCGATGAGTTAGAAGTTGACATTGGCAAAATGAAAAATGTAAAACAAAATTATCAAATGGATTTGAAACATGATGAATCAAAGAAATGGGCCTGATTACTTTAAGGGCTCATTTTAAAGATCTAATTGAGAAAACAAGATATTGGAATGACTTAAAGAAATATCAAGAGAAACGGAAGAAAGGGACAGTGAATAAAATAAAAATGAAAGGGATTGAGTGAAAGATAATAAATATTGCAAGTGATTCAGAGGTAGGTTCAATTTTGGTGACAGAGTTTCCTTTAAGGGAAGTTCACAGAGAGAATTTGGTGCCTGTTCAATGGACAAGCGTTGATTTATATGCCTTTATGCATAATTTTACAAAATTGTGAGAAGACACAGCAGAGTGGTTAGATGAAATATATAAGTTGACACACATTTTCCAAATGCTATGGACTGATTTGCATATGTTCCTTGAGATAGTAGTTTCTTGAGTTCTGTGAGTAGAATGTAAAGTTGTTATTGGATGGCCAACACAAGAACCAGCTAGACTTGTTCCTAATAATGCACCAGCAATGGAAATAGCAGACAAATAGAAGGCTGTGATTGAGTATTTCAAAAAGCAAGTTCTTGAAAAGGTTATAAATTGGGATAAGATTTTGAGAACGACACAGGAACCACAAGAATCAGTGTATTCTTATTATTAGAGGTTGATGCATGTTTATAGAACAAGTAGCTGAGCCGAAAACCCGGAGGAAGATGGAATTAGTAGTTTTGTTTCTGCTTTCATAAATGGATTGAGAACAGATTTTAGTAATCATATTCAACAGAGTGAACTGTGTTAGTAGACAAAGGGAATTGATGAGATTTCGATGTTGTGGAAAACAGACTATTTTGAGACAAGGCAAACGAAGTTAAGAAGAAGATGACAAGGATTGCCCAGACAAAACAATTTGTGAGAGGATTGCAGAATCAAATGGGTTCAAATATGAATTTTGTGCAGAATGGAATGAATCAAGTAATGCAAGGAGGTAAAGGAGATGGGATAAACGCAAATGTTGAGATGTTGAAAAAGAATACAATGAGCCATTGTTGTGGGGGCATTGGACACGGGAGAATTGTGTGTGGACAAAATACTAACAGTATTTAGGTGAATTCAGAACAAATTCAGCAGACACAGAGAGGTAATGTGATGACAAACTTGAGGAATTCGTAGCAGATTATGTAGAATCAGAAATCAGGTTGAATGCCCATGCCAACAGACACAGTAATGCTACAAAACATGAGAAATAAAATGCCACATAATGCAGGGTACCAACAAACTAGTATGATTATAAATGATGGAATGGAAGGAAGTAGTTCACAATGCAAGTGCCCAAAGGGGGGGGGGGGATTGCTTACATGGAGCAGTCCTAGAGGTAGACTAGAGTGGAACGTACATTGACAGAAAGGTCAGTGACCACCTGTTTCATGTCTGATTGATACAAGGGTTACAATTCGACAGTTTGTTCCGTAGAAGTCCCAAAACTACCCCTCTCAGGAACATAAGTTCAAGTAGTAGGAATCAGTAATAAACAAATTGATAATTATAATAAGAATACAATTCCAGTTTTGTAAAGCGCGACTTATCACCCCTAAGGGTATCCAGGTGCTGGGGGCCACCAGGAAGATTAAGTGAGCCATTGCCCAGAGTCACATGATGCTGAGCTGAGCTGCCGCCGGGGATCGAACAGTGAGCCTCATGCTCCAGAGTCAGCCGCTCTGGCCACTGCGCCACACCTCCCCCTCCCTAATTAGATTACATCAGACGCTCCAGTTAAAATAGGACAAATGATAAATGAACTACAGTTTATATTATGCTATTTGAGCCCTATGAAGTTACTTGGAAGGGACCTTGAAACCAGTGATTGAGAAAAGGATTGAGCAGGTAATTTTCTGAGAAGGGCTATAACTCGTACCCTAAAGTAACTATGACTAGCGCTCCCGCCATGAAAAGTGTTTTCATCAATAATTTAATTGCAAATGTTGCAATGATAATATCAATGATTTTGTAGAAAATGTCATGAGTGATGGAATATGTGGGGTAACTAGTAGTGCATGGCAAGAGCGCAAGTTATAGTTACCATAGGACACGAGTTATAGTTACTTGAGGCAACTATTACTGGTGAATTTCTGTCATTTTTAGAGGTTAAAACAATACGTTGACACTGAACACTTCACCTAACTATAATGTTACTTTAATCATAGGCCTTTTCAGGAAATTTCCAAGTTTTTTTTTAATACAAAGTACGACATTATCATACCTAACTGTAACGTCACTTTAACATTTGTTATTTTCAGTTAATTTCTAGTTTTTTTTTAATGTAAAGTAATATTTGCATGGCCAGGGGTTTGGCTGCAGGGCCACGCCTGGTGCCAGGCCGTGCAGCTGCATCACCCTCCACACCCAACATCCTATATATAAAGCAGATCTATTATATTTCTCTAAAAATTAAAAATCATTTTAATCAAATGCATGTTTCAATCATGCAAAGAATGCAATGTTTTTTATTATTGATTACTTAAAAAAAGGAATACAGTTTTATTAAACTACATGTTTGTGATTCTTTCTTTTCACATTGTTTTTATTATTACATTTTGCGGGTGACATTTTTTAAATTAAATAGTCAGAGATATAAACAAAACAAACATGTCCCTGAGTCTACCTAGGTGGTACTGCACTCCCAATTTTACAGTAAAAGCTCCAGCTTGGGACAATCTTTTAAAAGGTATGGTAAGTTCTCCTGGTGTCATGGTTTTAATGATCCAGGATACTAACAAAAGTGTCTCTAGTGTTGCTGGGGGGGGGGGGTTGCAGAACCCCCTGCAGCCCCCACAACATTAAAAAAATGGCTATGCCCCTGTCCTTTCTATGGACTTCACCCAAAGTAAAATATATGTAAATTGCCCTCTCCAGGCATTATGAGGCACTACTTGAAGAAGGAGTGAACAATAATTGAGCAGCCGCTCATTTATTATTCACTTTTCCTATGTACTTTTTCTGGCTGTTCCAGTTCCACCCAGGACACCCATGTTTTTATTGTATAGGTGTCTATGTGGGGAGCCCTGGTTGCCCCCGTGGCCTGACAATTCCCTGCAAGCAAACCTATGGGGCCACACAGGAGCAAGCATTTTGTTTCCATTTATGGAGTGACCCAGCGCCCACTCAGGGCACATCAGGAAAATATATTTTTTTTTCTCGAGTCTGGGGGGGTGCTCCAGGGCCCTGCTTGCCCTCATTGGGGGCTGCATGGGGAGGCCCTTGGCAACCCCTAGCCCCATCACCACCCCTGCTTGCAGTTTTTACTTTGCTCCCATGGGGTGGGAGCAATTGGTAGTATTTTCCCTGCCTACGGGTGTGGACCGGGAAAAGGTTTTGTTTTCCCAGGAAAAAAGGTTGTTGGTCCTAGTGTGCACATAGAAAGTTTCAAGGTGATCTGTCAAGCAGGGCCGAGAAAAAGGGGTGGTCCCAAAACATGTTTTCCCCATTTATTTTTCCATAGGAATTTTAGACACATCTACAGCCCAAACCGCTGGTCTATTTATACCAAATTTGACAGAAAGCTCTATATACATATATTTATATTTTCACTGAAAAACCAAAGGTTAAGGTAACGTCATGTTTAGATGAAATGTTCATTACATCATAACGTTTTATCTATAAAAAAACAGAAATTCACCAGTTCTAGTTATGTCAAGTAACTATAACTCGTGCCCTAAGATAACTATAACTCATAACCCTGAAGACCGTGCAGGGTGGGTGGTTGGCTGCGGGCAGCCAACCCCATATTGCGGGGTTGGCCACAGACCCTTGCTGCAGCAGGAAGCCCACCCCCCGCAGGCTGCCAACCGCACATCATGGAATGCCTTTAGCAGTGTGGCATAGGGTTGGCCTTCAGGTCCCGGGGACCCCATCCCTGGGATCAAATGCACTTAAAAGGGGTGGGGGCTGTACAACTCCCTGCCCGTGCCTTTTTGGGCCCCGGGAACCCATCTCCCGGGTCCAATTACAATTGAAGCCTCAATAGGTCTTTGGGACCCCATCCCTCGGGCCAGAGGTGAGTGCCCCGCTGCCCAGCCAGGGCACCCACATACCACATGTTCAGGCCTCAGGGAGCCTGAGTGCTCCCACAGCCCCAACTAGATCCCCGCATGGTGCAGGAGCCTTTAATTGCTCCGTCTCGGAGGGAGCAACTATTTATACTTGCTCCCTCCAGGAAGGAGCAATATGTGTTCTGCTTCTCTGCCCGCATCAGTGCGGGCAGCGAAGCAGAGCACAAGTCTGTTCTGAGCCAGCAGGAGAATCTGTAAATCTCCCGCCGGCTGGGAGCAGACTTACATGTTTGCTCTGGTATATTCCATATAGGTACCCTATATAGGCGCAGGTAACATCGCAACCTTTCACCTACATCCTTCCCTACATTGCATACATAACGGTTCTTAGGCCCTGACCTTTTACCTAGATATGGCACTGCACTCAGAACGCAGGTTTTTCCCAGCTTCGATTCTCATTCATTATGCATGAGGCTTCGTGGAAGCACAGCAGGACTAACAGTAGGATTACCATCTCCTGTATAATATCTCTGTATAAAGTTCAGGCCCAACGTCATCCTTTAGGCCGACACAGTAACACAGCAAGGTAGGACCCCTGGGGAGACCTATGGGTATATATACAACACATCTTGCTTAGGAAGATAGAGGCGACCGTGACTTCCCGGCTGACACACTGACCAGGGACGCTGAGGTTCCTGCATGCAGACGCTCCAGCTAGCAGTGGTCTAACATCCCTCGCAGGGTGTCCAACTCGAGACCAGGACGGGGTCCCACATTCTCTAACTCTCAGGTAATGGGGTGGACTAGATCCTAGAGGGATTCTTGGCATAACACCTACACAGATGCTAGGTACATTTAGGTACATCTAGTTAGGGAGACATCGTAGGAGTACGCATTTTTATCATGTGTTTTATGTACTTGTATATATTCATGATTTCTGCAAGATGGTAGAGCTATTCCATCCTTTTACTTTCGTAGTATTGCTAATCATATATCTCTGCTACTGTCTAACGGTTGTTGCAGCACATCTATCCTACACTAGAATAACAACTGTTCAATAAATACTTATTGAAACGCCCAGCCTGTTTATTCTGTGTATCTCTCTGAGACAAACTAAGTGAGCACGAGTGACTGAGCGAAAGGTAGTCTATTGTTTCCACGATCCTGGGGGATCAGGGTTGTCATGTTCTGAGGTTGCCAAGAACTAGTCTCTCCCCGATAAGAGGAGACTCTAGTGGCACTGTGAGCTAGCTAGTACAGACAGGCTAACATATCCGGTGGGGGTGCTCGGAATATGTCCGCCACCAATCCCACAGTTTATGTTATCCGAACGTGCAGATCCTGTATAGGATATATAGGAATGACACGACATGGCGCCCAACGTGTATTGGGTACTTATTTAACAGTAGAATCTGAGTAGTTCAGTCATGCTATTCTCAGAGACACCTACTCACAAAACACCAGAGACGTCTGGAGTGGGTGGGCACAAATTCCGCCACAGCTGAGTAGGCAAAAGAAAATCCTATTTATTGGCTGTTGGTTAATCAAGCTTGAAGGACACAGTGTTCCTAAATTGTGCAAAACACCGTATCTTGGTTCCCTTGAAAAGTTATTTAGTGTACTAAAGACAATGACTAACCAAGAAATAGACCCACTGCAACAAAACTGCCCCTCACAGACGAGGATGATGCAGACGCAACACAAATTGCACCAAACTTTAGAAATACAGTCACCCTGAAACTACTTGCGCATGGTTTATCAGCTAGGGGTGGCATAGTAGTTTTCGTAATTGAGGCACACAAATCAAACAAAACAGAGGTATTTTTTTCGTGGGTTACATTCCCAGCAGCAAATGCAAGAACAAAAACATTTCACTCCTACACGGAAGGAGATGCACCAGCTGAATACTATCCGTTCGAGGATATAGAGGTTCCGCTCACGTGCCAGGAACATTTATATTGGTTTAAAGGCACCCTACCCCACATAAGAAGAAGAGTAAGACTCGGCCCGCTCGGAAGAGAAGGGGCATCATGGCCGAAATTAGCAGCCTGCACACCACATCCTGACATTGACACAATTCCACCAGGAGACTTACTCATACAACATAAAGATTTAATTAAAATCTATAGGAACTTGATGCAATTCGTCATGAGGACACTTACAGTCCAACCAGCAATAGTTGTAACAAATGGAACTCAAATTCAGGGTACAGCAACTAAAATCACACCACAAACATTACACACGGTAATGGGTAAAATGCCCACAAATTGTGAACAAATACCATTCTGGGTAGCTCAGAAAATAACGCAGCTAGGGGCAGTATTCCCAAATGCTACCCCGTATGAAAAACACAGAATGCTAACAATCTGCTTGCCCATGGGGATAACACCACAATTAGAGGATTGTACCACTTGGGGTACAGTCTTTGCTGCCATTTATACCAGAACTCATGGTATCCCATCATTAGCAGTAGTACCTGATGTGTTGAGACAGATACAAAACGAGTACGGGGCAGAACCTGCCCTAAACTTAGGGATGAAGTTACTAGGTAACTATGCCCAGGTATCAGCCATAATACTAGCTAACATTAAAGGGGAAGCAGCTTCAGTGGCCATCCGCCAACACCTGAGGAAGTTCGATCCTTTAGAACAGGAACACAAACTACCAAAAATAATTGAAACTGCATATGCAGAATTAGGCAGAGACAGTTTGGGTGGGAAAGCTATAAAACCACAACTGATGGGCAGTCCGGAAAAGGACACTTCCAAGCAGACACCTACTTCAACTAAGAAAAAGTGGGACAATAAAATAATCAAAAATATAAAGGAAACAGATCTCAATACCGAGGTAGATCTCCTCCACAGGAGCCCTCCGAAAAGAGGTACAACCTTAGGAATAGGGAAAATATTAGGAAACCTGGCAGGTATCAGGATACTGATATACGTTCCTCTCGTTCCTTTCAGGGGTCATCAAAAAACTCCGAGAGGGAAGGACGGTCAGACAGACAAGAAGAGCGTACAAAGTCCTGAGACAAGCAGCACGCTCAAGAGTACACTTCTAAAAAAGAGGAAAAGCAAAAGCCACAGTTCAAAAAGAAGAAAGTTGCAGATCTAAACATCAGACATGCCCAGAATTATGAGGACTCGACTACTGAACGGGGAATGGGCTCTGACGACGCTAGACAGTGCGGCAGAAATAACAATAGCTCGCCAGAACCTGAAGGAATTTCTGGTGACAGAGGACTTGAATGATTATATCACGGTAGAAACACCCGATACTAGGGTAAGTGTCCCACATAAAGTATATGAACTAACACTCCAAATGGAGGGGGCCAAATGTAGAACAGTGAGAGGTCTCTTTTGGGAGAACCTGACGTTTGGCTATGATATTTTATTATCTGAACAGGATTGGCCGCCAGCATTCGTCATGGATTGCCCTAAAGGAGAAACTGTAACTCTTCCGGCCTTCTCAGACCATATTCCCAGGCACTTGCAACACACATATGCGCAGGAGTGGGAGGTAGCCCAGGCTCCGGCATTATACAAAAAACATGTTGGATGGGATGAGGATTCAACCCACCACATAATTCCTATAAAAAATACTCCAACTGCACAAAGCCAGTATCCAATAAAGCAAGAAGCTAAAAAACAGGTCAGGGAGATCTTAGATCAACTTGAATACCAAGGGGTGATTGAAACTTGCACCTCACAAATGAACAATCCTTTGTTTCCTGTCATGAAACCTGATGATTCATATCGTCTAGTTTTAGATTACAGACATTTAAACACTTGCACTAAAACATTTGCAGTTCACAATGCACACAGTGCCGCAATAACATTGTGCGGAAAAAATATAAAACAACACTTGATATCTCAAATGGATTTTTCTGTCAAAATATAGTGCCTGAAAGCAGGTATCTAACAGCCTTCTCAGCGCTAGGGACCCACCGTCAATTTTGTTGACTCCCCCAGGGGTATAAGAACAGCCCGGGGTTGTTTTCGGCCAGAGTAACTGAGTTACTTCAAAATTTGGATGAAGAGGCATTGTCCTATGTGGATGATATTTATCTGACGGACGATGACCTAGAGGAACACATGAACAGAGTGAATACCATAATTTTGGGATTTGCATCTGAGGGCTACAAATTCAACTTTAAAAAATCAAAAATTGCCCATCTCAGTGTCCTGTTTTTAGGATAGGAGCTTTCAAGTGAAGGAAAAAGCCTGGCAGCCAATTTTTTAGAAAAATGGGCGCTGCTCCAACCTCCAAAATCATTAAAAAATTTACAGTCAATCCTGGGATTCCTATATTTTGGTAGAACATACATTTTGGATTACGCAGAAAGAGTGAACCCTTTCTACGATCTAATAAAACCTGATTTTTCAGTAAAACAATGGACACAGGAACATACAGATACACTTTGTTCCTTCCAAGCTGACATGATAGCTTCCAAACGCTTACAGACACGCGTGAAGGTACGCAACCTGGTGATCCGTATAATTGCGGGTCAATCTGGGTACACCTATCTAACATGTAATGAAGGTGAAACAGTGCCAATTGCATACAAATCACATTTGTACACAAATGCTGAGATGCGCTTCGCATCTACAGAAAAGATTCTAACAGCAGTACAGACTGCTGTAGTGAGAGAAAGAGCACTGGCTCAGGGGAAACAAATAATAGTAGTAACTCCGGTTCCAGCCTTAGAGGCTGCGACAAAGGCAAGTGTTCCTAATGCTAAAGCCTTACATCCGAGATGGATACAATGGGCTAATTCTCTCCCTGCAACAGATGTAGAATACAGGTACGACCCAAATTTAAAGACACAAGCGTTTCTGCAATACGAACAAGAATATCCTCTACCAAACGAAATAATGCCTCTAGATCAGTATGAATATATCATTTACACTGACGGATCTGCTCAACCGGCCATAGGGAGTAAGCAACAATATAGCGAAGCATGTGCAATGGTTAAAGGTCGCATTCGGGATGGAAAATTCCACCCAAGTTGCACAAAAACGCAGTCTCTAGGAGACTGCACGGCACAGCTGGCAGGGTTAAAAGCGCTGATACTGGCACTAGTAAATACAGATCGAGAATTCCCCACACTAATTGTGTGCGATTCCTTTTACTGTGTGCAGTCTTACAATGAATATTTGCAGTACTGGGTTCAAAACGGGTTCAAAGATGCAAAATGTGGCACAATTAAGCATAAAATGCTATGGGAACAGGTAGTGGAGTTGAAAACCGAACTACCGAGGGCTCACGTGATACATACACTGAGTCATCAGCGTGATGGCGTTCACGTTGAAGGGAATTCATTGGCTGATGAAGTCGCAAAGGGGGCTGTCCGCACGGCTTCCATAGCTGCAATGACTCGTTCTAAAACGAGAATAGACGGTGAGATTATGGTAGCTATTAATGCAACCCGCAAAAACAGCGGAGCAGTACCAAAAAGGTTTCCACTCAAGTACTCCTACAAGTTAGATGCCAATAACATTCTATTTGCTCAAATTCCTGGAGTGGGGGATAGAATAATTCCAAACATGGATTGTAGGTTAGGTTTAATTCTAGCAGCACACGAAGGGATAGGTTCTGCACATGCAGGAGTTACAGCGACTGTTTCATTGTTGAAACAATGCTATTGGTGGCCTGGATTAACAAAGCAGACTAAAAACTATGTCTTGAAATGCGACATCTGTCAGCAGATGAAAGGTTCCACCGTAACACGTCCAGCAAAGACACCGCTGTTAATATCTGACAAACAACTAGCGTGTGTTTATTTGGACCACTGCGGCCCCTTAAAATGTGAAGGGGCTTACAAGTATATCATGGTTGCAGTGGATTCCTGCTCGAGATTCTTAAGGGTTGGCCCCAGCGCTCGGCTGACGCTCGAACTGTTATAAAAGATTTGCGAGTCTTTATAGGGACATACGCAATTGGCACATTACATTCTGACCAGGGCCCTGCGTTTAGCTCTCGGGCTTACAAGGAGGCCATGCGAGGATTGGGTGTAGCATTGCGGTACTCATCTCTGTACCATCCCGAGGGAAATTCAGTAGTGGAGAGAAAAAACCGAGACTTAAAGCAATCTTTAACGGCTAGAGTATTAGGCACGGGTGAAAGTTGGGTAAAACATCTGTATGGAGTCCAGCGTGCTCTTAACAATATGCCAAGAAGTTCTCTAGGGGGTGTCACTCCATTTGAGGTCCTATTTGGGACAAGAATGTGGGTACCTGGTCTTGATTGTGAAAGCACAGTGGCGCATGAAAAAACTTTTGACATCCATGATCGTTTGGCTGTTTTACAGGATCTAAATGAATCCAGGACACAACAAAGTAATGTCCATCTGAAGCAGACCGCCACTGGGGAAGTCAATCAGTCATGGCAAGACCAGTCTGGATCCCAAAAGTCGGGGATCTGGTCAGAGAGAAAATAGCGGGCAAGAAAGAATTTGGGCCATCATACAGAAAGCCTGTACCGGTCCTACCAATTGAAGGAACAAGAACTGTACTTCTACCGCCTCTTGCCGGAAAAAAGGAGAAAAGATTTATCTCAATTGACCTAATCAAACCACACTATGTGGCCGATACTAAGCAGTAGGCCACACGGACTCCAAAGTAGCAGACGCCCTCCTCTCGCTACAATTCAAGAAGTTCAAATGGAAAGACTCATCACGTTCGAAGAGCCTCCAACACGGAATGAAGGACTAAGCAACAATGCTATGGAACTCGTTCACCTTGAACCTGAAGCTCAACTTCAAAATCAAACTCAAAATCAAAAACAACTCGCTATTCAACCAAATACAGATGTCTACGTCAACATGCCTCGACAAGAGCAAACCACGATTTCTACAAATCCTGATGCAATACCAACAATTGATCAAACTGCTTCTGGCTACTTCATAAACTTTGGTACGTTTTCTTTGGATCCAAGTGAACCTGAAACTACGCCAGCCCAAAAATCACACAAACAGCAAGTTAAAGACTTTATGCACTTTCTTAAAAAGACTTACCTGGTGTCACCCTGGGTAGAACTATGGATAATCACCGGGATACTTTCTTTCTTTTGGGTAAGCTTGGTAATAGTTTTTAGTATGCTTATTAATGGGAAATACATTCGACAAATCTCTAGAGCCCAAAAGGTGAACTTACTTTTAAAACCACACCAATCATCTCATTGAGAACAAAGAGACTTGTCATCAGTGAACATTACAGCTGTTCCTATACCTGATGGTATAGTGTGGGAGAAGGTTGATTTCGAAATATTTGGTCCGACTGAAATTTTAAGAATTCCACATTTATTTAAAATATCATTGAGTGATATCATTACCTCCAGTACATTTTCCGATGATTGGGATTTTGAAACTGTTAATAACATGTTATCTGATTTGAAAAAATCTGCTGCGTTTTCTAGTAGTGAAACATTGGAAGACACATAAGATTTCGAGAGTATGTATTGCTATCAACATTATGGTCATCACTTTTTACATAAATCTGCTAATCCTAGAACTGTGTTCACATACCACCAGTGGGAACATTGTCCAACACCGCCGAAAGGCAGTTCAAAAACATTTACACAGAAGTTTCCATATTTTTCAGGGTTTAATATGTCTGACCCAGCCTCATATTATTATAAGGTTGCACCAACATCAGCACAGAAAAATATGTTGACAAACACCAAACAGATTTACTCTGCTTCCTTTATTGCCCAGTTGTCTGAACAAGGTTTCGACTTGTGGAAAGACACCATAGACTTAAAATCAGTCTGGGGTACTAGAGAATGGCAGGTACAGGGGACAGAAGCTTTGTTTAGAGCATGCCTCATCTCTCAACAAATCATGTTTTTGAACGAGACAGTGCAACAGACGTCTTGCCTTGGACTAGCCAAGAACAAAGACTTGAACACACCTCAGATGCCGACTCCATCACGCACCGAGGGTAACATAACATCACAGGAAGAGATTACAGTAGATGACATCATACAATACAACAGATCAGACCCCGATTGGAAAAAATGCTTAATTCGGCCCACATACACTAATAGTAGTCAGGCAAGATTCTTGGGTAAAACCGAAGGGTTTAGTATCCATAGGCCAGATCCCCGTTATGTACAGAGACAACATCCAGGGGTAGTGACATACTACAGTGTTGGGAAGTTGTGCCTCGATTGGCTAAAAACCTCAACACTCACACAGGTGAAACAACCCTTATCCTTACTGTCACAGGATGTGGATCTTAGGTATTTTTTAATGGGTCCCAGGAAGCCACGTCAGAAATGTTTCTATTATGCTGTCTATAATGAAGAGGCCGCAGAAAGACTACGAGAAATAGACCGTATAAATCTAGAAAAATCTCTAGCAGTGGTAGACCATTGGTTAACTACATTGACCTCCAGGATATATTCCTTAGGCAACATTGTGTCTTCTGCAATAGACATACTGGAACAATATTTGGCCATATTAAAACACGGGCAATCACAGTTACGTTCTATTATGTTATTGAGCTGGACGCTACAATCTTTGCGTGCAGGCTACGTGCCTTGGCGTTTTATCAACAGCATGTCCCTGTTTTCTGAATACAATCTAACAGATAAACAGATAAAAATGGCACAAAGGGGAGCAAAATATACAATGCTGTGTATCGTAAAACTGGATAGATTACCATTCACAGTGGCAGAATCACCGTCTACAGAATGGCTAATCCATGGCCACATAACTCTACCGGTCACTACTTTTCATTTTCAATATTGCCTTGAACAAAAGCAAGTAGGCAGATATGACGAAATGGGTAAGGAATACATCAAGGAATCATGGGTATTATCATACAGATTTTGATGCCGGAGTGGGGTTCGAGAAGTGTTTCTGAGCGGTACAAACTGCGAGAATGCTTTAAGTGGATCACTCATATGCCAAGATATAATGTTGCATGGAGCTTGTAATGGTTCTGTAGCGAACCTGTCCTGTCATCTGAAGGGTGCCCCAGCTGCAGTGATAACTCCAGCATTCAGGCTACTTTAAAATGGGAGTTACTTGATGCTGAACCGTCAAGGCTGCTGTGGCATGCTCCCAGGCATCGCATATCTGGTAACAGTGAGCTCCAGGGTTGCTTGTTGTATGCAAGTATTGTTTCCACTGGCACATACAGTCAGGTAGGCGCCGTTATGGCCTTCACTGAATGTTTCCTTAATACGGTTTGATACTCTAAGCAGAATGAAAGCCATGCTTCTATAGAAGTCTGTGCCCTTAACCTCCGCTCGAGAGACTTTTGATCTCCAGATCGCAAGGTCTTCGGCAGAGATACAGACGCTCATTCATACAAACTGCCCTTTCCATTTCGCAGAAATGGTAAATCGTATCTTTAACATGTCTGATACGACAGGCATTGTCCACCTATTTAAGACCATAGGTTCTGGACTTCTGAGCACCTTTCAGACGGTACTTGGAGTTATACCAAACTTCATACACTCCGTATTCGGAGGCATCTTTGGAGGACTTCCGCTGATCCTGTTTCTAATAGCAGGTATCCTGATTGTTTTCTATTTGCTACACAATGGATGTCCCAGTCACCAAGGCGATGGAAAGAACACTCCTGGAGTGTAAATACCGTGACCGCATGGTACAACTTCTAGGCATGCCTCGCCTAAGAGAACTAAGTGAATCTTGGTTCTTGTCATTTCGACCGGTCTGGATAGACTGCATCTTACCTGTCCTCCGATGCCTGTTTTGCGGAGAAGAATGCGTGTTAGACCTTTGTTTGACACTACCATCATGTGCGCCACCGGACGTGAATGCTTTACTGGACCCGATAATGGCCCACATTCTGCAGTGTCCTCAGCGTATTCCAATATTGATGGCGGCATTCCTTGAGCCACCACGGGTAGTAACTTCACCTGTTGGTATGAACACCGGCTCCTTCTCTGACACCCAGGCTTTGGACGTCGCACAGGCTGCCCCAGCACCGGCTGTGGACAACGTGGAACATCTGTGCTCAATTGATGTGCTCTGCGAGGTGCTACAGGGGCCGTCTACTGCAGAAGCAAGCAACAAAAATGTTGCGTCTACCAGCCAGGGCTCATAAACATTTGAACTCATTTGGCTCGTCGTGTGCTGGAAAAATTCGCCCTTTTTTAAACAAGCTCAAATTTGGAATCATGGAACTAAATTGACATTCCTTTCATTTTTTGGGCATTCATGGCTTTATAATGCTTATAGTGATCCGGACTATATCAACGGACATTTTAGAGCTAGGGCCTGCAAAAAAAGTTTTAAAACGTTTCAATGTTTTTTAGAAGATTTTTCGAAGTTTTTAAACATTTTAGTTCAAAAGATGTTTTTATAAACTTTGTGCGTACCAATATCTAGTAATGTTAGAAGTACAGTAATAGGTTACATATGTTGTCCATTCGGAAGAGGAGTGGGTGTTATATTCCATATAGGTACCCTATATAGGCGCAGGTAACATCGCAAACTTTCACCTACATCCTTCCCTACATTGCATACATAACGGTTCTTAGGCACTGACCTTTTGCCTAGATATGACACTGCACTCAGAACGTGGGATTTTCCCTGGTTCGATTCTCATACATTATGCATGAGGCTTCTTGGAAGCACAGCAGGACTAACAGTAGGATTACCATCTCCTGTATAATATCTCTGTATAAAGTTCAGGCCCAACGTCATCCTTTAGGCCGACACAGTAACACAGCAAGGTAGGACCCCTGGGGAGACCTATGGGTATATATACAACACATCTTGCTTAGGAAGATAGAGGAGACCGAGACTTCCCGGCTGACACACTGACCAGAGACGCTGAGGTTCCTGCATGCAGACGCTCCAGCTAGCAGTGGCCTAACATCCCTCGCGGGGGGTCCAACTCGAGACCAGGACGGGGTCCCATATTCTCTAACTCTCAGGTAATGGGGTGGACTAGATCCTAGAGGGATTCTTGGCATAACACCTACACAGATGCTAGGTACATTTAGGCACATCTAGTTAGGGAGACATCGTGGGAGTACGCATTTTCATCATGTGTTTTATGCACTTGTATATATTCATGATGTCTGCAAGATGGTAGAGCTATACCATCCTTTTACTTTCGTAGTATTGCTAATCATATATCTCTGCTACTGTCTTTTAAAAAAAAAAATTATTTATTGAAGAGCTTACAACAAGGATACACAAAAGTCAGATTGATGGACTGGCACGTAGCACAATCAGCAATAGCAGAGTAAGCTGAATTTTACATCAATAAAGTAATAAGAAGCATATCAAACAGAAATCTAATAGTACCAACCCTAACCCACCACCCCCCCAGAACAAGTGACCCCCAACCCGAACCCAGGCAGAGCAGAGCACAAACAGGACACATTTCGAGAGATCTCGTGCAGTGGTAAAAAGACACATATATGGCAATAAAACAATGACCAGCACAAAGGCAGAGCTTCTGATATCTTAACCCGTTGTTGCACACCGAGCAAGATGCGCGACTGTCACACCATTTACAGTATATCTGGATGGGACAACAAATATGCAGTGAGCGGGGCCCAGAAATCCTTGGGGCGTGAGGCCTCGGGTAGTTCTTTCGCATAAACCCCCAGCTGATCCCTACAGTATAGTAGATCTCGGAGCCACATTTTCATAGTAGGAATGGTTTTAGCTCCTCAGCACTTTGCGACAGCCCTCTTAGCAAATAATGTGGATACTGCAACTATGCGGCGGTTGCAAGGTTTGAGGTGCTGCACATACCCTAAAATGCAAAGCTCAGGAGTGCAATCTACTGGCTCCAGCACCACATCCGCAAGCATCTCTGCTACCCTGGACCAAAATGAGAAGACACCAGGACACAGCCATGCAACGTGCAGAAAGTCAGCATCAGCCTGCAAACACCGCACACAACTCGCAGACTCACGGAGACCATACCGACAGAGCTGCAGGGGTGTATAGTATAATTGGTGCAAGTATTTAAAGTGAATTATACGAAGGTTGCAATTCGCCGTCAGACGGCCAGTAAGGCTACAACACGCATGCCAAATATCAAGCGTGAGAGTGGGACCCAGCAACCGCTGCCATCTGAGATAAGAGGAGGAGTCTTCAGAGTCGCGTTCTCGCAAAGAGGCGTTGTAGAGCCTAGTAATTAAACCCTTACGATCCTCTCGTGCGAGCATTGCCTGCAGAGCCCGCAAAGAAGTGGGTTCGTTCGGAAAGTTCGGGTAAATGGCCCTGACAGCTTGTCGGACGCGGACATAGGTGAATCCTAACATGAATCCATGAGCAGACTCTCCTTGAATTGCCTGCAAGGTCCTAAATCGGCCTTGCGTGTACAGGTCCCCCATCCGGGAGATACCCACCCCTGCCAGCACTCGGAGGGCAGACCGCCTCCCATGCAACAGAGATGCCAGGGTGCGAGGCCAAAGGCAGCAGAGGAGCATACAAGTACGGCAGCTTCGCACGTTTCGCTAACATGCGCCAGGCCCACGCAGTGCACTGCGCCGGATTTATCTCTGACCGGGGGCCTCCCGATCCACCAGAGAGTGTCGCGGCCTGCAATGGCATCGGCAAGACCGCATCCGCCTCAATAGCCGTATGTGGCTGAAACCGCTGCGGGAAATGCCAGCAGTGTGCAAATTGCACCTGTGCGCATAAATAATATAGCCGGAAGTCAGGCGCCTCAAACCCCCCTCGTTCGAAGGGCTGGACCAGAGTATCCCAGCTACATCTAGGTTTCTTTCCACCCCACACAAATGTTAGTAATACCGATTGGAGCGTCATGAACATTGCCATATTCAACTTTATAGGAATGTTAACAAAAAAATAGAGCAATTTGGGGAGAAAGGCCATTTTTAGAACAGCAATCCTGTCCGCAAGGGAAAGGGGCAGGCGCGCCCAGCGCTCAGCCAGTTCGGTGATACGCGTAATAGTGCATCCATAATTCTCAGAGAGTACCTTCTCTGGATCTCTGTGGAGCCAAACGCCCAGGTATTTCACAGGTTCTGACGTCCAGTTGAGGGGGAAGTCCAGGTCCACCTCTCGCGTGCCAGGTGTAAGCGGGAACACCACTGACTTAGCCCAATTGATCCCAAGACCCGAGAACCGCTCAAATTTAACATATTCCCGGAGCAATGCCGGCAGAAACGCAGCGGGCTCGCGTACATACAATAGCATATCATCTGCGTATAGTGATACTGAAAGTGGCCTCTGCCGAAAGCGCAAGGCTGCCGACGCATGCCTCTGGCGAAGTTTGCAGGCCAGCGGCTCCAATGCGAGCGAAAAGAGCATAGGCGACAGTGGGCATCCCTGCCGAGTTCCCCTCGCTATAGGGAAGACGGAGGACACCCCCCGTTCACTCGTACCCGTGCGGCTGGATCCTCGTAGAGCACTCTTATCCATTTCATAAAAAATGGAGGAAGGCCCATTCTGACTAAAATGGTAAACATATAGACCCAGCCAAGGGAGTTAAAGGCCTTCGCTGCGTCAAGCAGCACTGCAACAGCTTGGAAATCTGACTCAAAGTAATGCAAGGTAGAAAAGACAGTACGCAAATTATGGGTCGTAGAGCGCTCAGATACGAATCCAGATTGGTCAGGTAAGACCAGGAGAGGGATCAGCGGCTGGAGCCTGGTGGCGATCATCTTCGCCAGGATCTTGGCATCTATATTAATAATAGAAAGAGGCCTGTACGACTCACACAGGTTAGGGGACTTGTCAGGTTTCAACAGAGTCACCAGCAGTGCCTCCCGTAGAGTAGGCGGAAGCCGACCCCTCTCGTAGGCCTCTGCATAGACCTCGAGAAGTCTGGGGGCAAGCACCGACAAATACGCCTTATAGAACTCGCTGGGCAGCCCATCCATCCCAGCAGCTTTACAAGTAGGCGAGTTTCACATCCTCGACATCAAACGGCTGCATAAGATATTCCCGATGGGAATTAGAGAGCCACCCCAGTGCGATATCTTCGAGATATGCATCCATCTCGTCAGAGGTGGGAGAATCCCTAGCTGCGTAGAGTTTAGTGTAGAATTGTATAACGATATCACACAGCTCCGGAGTAGAATGGTGTGCAATCCCCTCCTCGTCCAACAGTTCTTTAATAGACTCCTGGCTACGAGGAGCTGCCAATTTCTGTGCCAAGGAGCGGCCCGGGCGTCCCCCCTCCCCATAATATCGAGCAGAGCCACGGCAGGAACGGTGCAGCATCTCCTGATCTGCCTTGTCGTTATGCTCCGTGACTAAGTCCCGTATACTAGCCAATTTACCAGGGGATGGATCAATTTCATAGGCACGCTCAAGTGCTGAAATGTCAGTTGCCAATTTGTGAATTCTGCGGCGGAGGTCCCGAAGCACGCCAAACTGCACCCCCATACAAGCCCCGCGGATAGTAACTTTAAATGCTTCCCACAGCAATCCAGCACTATCCACAGACCCCTCATTTTCTCAACAGAAGTTATGAATGGCTTCTCCGATCGTATGCTTAAAAACCGGGTCAGTTAACTCAGTCAGCTGCAATCGCCATGCAAATGGTGGACGTGTACATGCGGGGACCTGCAACTCAAGAACCACTGGGGAATGATCGGAGAGCGTGCGAGCCATATGCACAACTTTCACAGCCCAGGTGCACACCACATCCGAGACAAGCCAGAAATCGATGCGTGACCATGTGCCATGTACAGACGATACAAACGTGCCCTCCCGACCAGCAGGATGCCGTATGCGCCAAACATCTTGTAAGTGGCCAGAGTCTAGCAGCCCCAATAGCACCTCCGTTGCCTGTTTAGGCCTAGTTATTCCAACCGCCGACCTGTCCAAAGTAGCCTCGAGACAAACATTAAAATCACCTCCCCAGATAAAAGCAGCTGTAGGGAACAAAGAGATCCTACGCCACACGTCCGAGAAAAAGGAGGGCTCATCAGTGTTCGGACCATAAACGTTAACCAGCAGCACGTTCACACCGCCCAGTTGCCCATATACCATCGCCACTCGCCCATGCTCATCTATATCAGTCCAATCCACAGTAAAGGGGACACCCTTTTTAACAAGAATCAGCACACCGCTAGGATATGTAGAGTAAGAAGAGGCAATCCGCACAGCCGCCCAACGCGCGCCCACTCTGCACTCTGATTCCTTAGTAAGATGGGTCTCCTCCAGGAAGGCTATGTGCATTTCCATCCTATCCAGGTACGTGAACACAGACCGTATCTTTTTTGGATTATTGAGCCCACACACATTCCAGGTGAGAAGGTTAACCTTACCACTCATACCAGCAAGTCATTGTGAAGGAGAATCCTATGCCACACAGTGCGCAATACATGTCTGAAGAGTCGTGTTGTTGATGTATATGAAATTCAATAGGTACTTGCAGCAGCAGTCTGCCTAGGCCTACAAAGAACACCCCACCCCCCACTCACTTCAGCGACCCAACCCCACCAAAGCCATCCCGACCCAGAGAACTCCCCCCCAACAAAACCCAACAAAAGAACTATGCATTTGGGGTACACCCATGTGAGGGGCGCAGAGTGCTACTAACCTCCCAACTAGTAGGAGGTGGCCGAGCAAAGCACAAATGGCGCCAGACTGCCAAACTTCTAGGAGCACAGCGTGAAGCATTTTAGCGTGAGACACCCCTGAGAAGACGCAGGCGCCCGATCAAAGCGCCAGCTCCGGTTAAACATAAAGCAGAATACTAAGGGTACATTAAGAGTACACTCCAGAGAGTAGTGAAGGAAAATGCAAGTTAAATGTGTAGGCAACATAAGTGTAAAGGCAAGCAGTCTAACATTCAGTCTTCATCTTCCAGCGGCGAGCCAGCCCTGCTACGCCTACATTTGAGCTGCTTCGCATGTTCAAGGGCTGCCTTAGGGTTAGAAAATATCTTGGAGTCCCCCTCAGAACCTATGCGCAGTCGTGCCGGGTATAACATTGCATATGGGACCCCCTCAGATTGCAAGAATTTTTTTACTGCAGTGAATTCACGCCTGGCAGATTGCACAGCAACAGTAAAGTTGGGAAAAAAGCTAAGGTGTTGCCCTGCTGTACAATAGTCCCCTTGTCCCGGGGCAGACGTAAAATAGTATCCCGATCCCTATAGTTCAATAGTCTGGCTATTATGGGACGTGGTGGAGCGCCGGGCACGGGACGCGCCACTAAAGAGCGGTGGGCGCGCTCAATAACAAACATGTGGGAAAGATGTTCAGTGCCAAACAATTCCTTAATCAGGTTCTCGAGAAAGTGCTCCATTTTCCCCACATTGGTGGACTCCGGGAGCCCCGTAAGTCTAATGTTGTTGCGCCGGGACCGCGCCTCCAAGTCCTCATTCTTGGCCTGGATGAGGGACAACACTTTCTCCATATTGAGCGCCTTGCCAGCAACCTCGCTCAAACCATCCTCAGTTGCCGACACCCGCTGTTCAACCTCCCCCATGCGGGCATTTTGTTTCTCCAACTGAGATGAAAGGTGGTCCAGGCGGTGGTTCACTGCAGCCATGGTGCCCTCAATAGATTGAAGGCTACGTTGCATCGCCTGGAGAGTGGTCTCTAATGTAGGGGGACTGTCGCCATGCGAATCTGCCTCAGAATCCGAGGCTGCCTTCTGAGAGGATTTAGCAGGCTTACGAGCCTCGAAGGTGAGGCGAGGCTGCGTCTTATCTGTTCTCCCCATGGTGGAGCAGGTAGAATACACCCCCCCAGGGACAGCAAGCACCAACCGGGACACGCCACCAAGGGCGCAAGCTGGACGAAGCAGGGGCAAGCGTACTAGGGGTCCGTGAGCTTAAGGGACACCCCCACGCCAGCGTAGTATAATGGCAAACCAGTGGCTGCTTCAGGCGAACCGTCCCAACAAAGATCACCCAAGTCCCCATGCCGTCCGGTAATGTAGAGGCCCTTGAGTATGCACGGCGAAGCAGGACGGACCAAGGGGGCACACAGTGTAGCGTCAGGTCGCCCAATGAGTTCCGCGTTATATACCCCACATACAAGGTTAGGCCGCCCAGCAAATGCCGCAACCAGTGACTCCAACAGTGAGGGCCAGACGCAGTGTAGCGTGAGTAAATGAGCACAGAGTACACAATCCAGGTGAGGGGCCCCAGCGGCCCAGCGAAGACACAGGCAAAGCGATGAAGGCGGCGACCGACAATCACGGCCTAAGCTGGAGCCTGGGCCCACGCACACATCAGAGCTGCGGCACCACCAGCTGCGCACCCCCACCGGACCCGGCAGCAGCAATCAGAGTGCCACACCCGCCAGGGCCCAGCCTGCCTCCGCAGCCGCAGGCCCCCGCAGGCGCCGCACCCCACTCACCACCACCAGACCCAGGAGTAATGCGGTCCGCCGATGTCTTCCAGCACCCAGCTCCAGTCGCGGAAATCCACAGTAGGCGGCCGCCGCTCCCAATCCGCTCTCCGCTCACCGAGGAACAGCAGTCCGCAGGCGCCTCGCTCCCAATACAGCTCCGGAGGGGGCCCAAATAGCTAACAGATCCCGGCAGCTGCGCCTTCAGGTCTGCAGGAGCGCCCGGCGGCCGTCATCTTGAGAGCGCAGGCCGGGCAGCTCAACGAGGCAGTGTTCGCACGCTGTGCTGAAGCAAAGTGCGATTTAAGGCTCCCAGCACCAGCAGACCGGCACCGCAGCGCAGGCCGGCCCGGTTAGGGGCTGAGATGGCGCGATGTCAGGCAAATAATTGGCGGATGATGGCTCGGCCGGGCAGAGCAGCACTAAGGTGCGGCCATCTTGCCGTGCGCCCTCTAGCGCCCCCCTGCTACTGTCTAATGGTTGTTGCAGCACATCTATTCTACACTAGAATAACAACTGTTCAATAAATACTTATTGAAACGCCCAGCCTGTTTATTCTGTGTATCTCTCTGAGACAAACTAAGTGAGCACGAGTGACTGAGCGAAAGGTAGTATATTGTTTCCACGATCCTGGGGGATCAGGGTTGTCATGTTCTGAGGTTGCCAAGAACTATTCTCTCCCCGATAAGAGGAGACTCTAGTGGCACTGTGGACTAGCTAATACAGACAGGCTAACGTATCCGGTGGGGGTGCTCGGAATCCGTCCGCCACCAATACCACAGTTTATGTTATCCGAACGCGCAGATCCTGTATAGGATATATAGGAACTACACGACAGCCCCTGTTTGGCGGGAGACTTAAAAATAGTCCCACCTGACAGGAGCGAACATATGTTTCTCTGCCCGCACTGGTGCTAGCAGGGAAACTGCTGTGTACCGGGGGTGGGCTCCCCAGGACACAGTTACTGACCCCGCCCCAGGGAACAGGGTTTCTTGGGACTTTAAAAGCTCCAGGAGGAGGGTCCGTGGGATCGCAGAAAAAAACACTGGTTTCTTTTAGTTTGGCCCCAAGGGGGGATCACTTTGGGTACCCACCACAGGGCCTGGGGGTAGGTTACCCCTACCCTTCTCTCTTAAATATATATATTTTTTTACTTCAGGACAGGAAAATAAATCCCCAAGTCCTGTAATGGCAGCCAGCAACATTTTTCTCATTTTACTGTCAGCCAATCAGAGCACTCGCTCCCGGGGAGTCTGACTCTCGTGGGAGCAAATTGGTGCAAGTGAAAAAAAGCTCCCTGGGCCAATCAGAATGATCTGTTTTTTGACTGGTGCTCCTGCAAAGCTCTCGCGTGAGTCCCTCAGACCCAATCGCCTTGATATATGAATATTTGTGCACCTTAATTTCAGCCACGGCCCATGCAGGTAAGAGAGGTGGGGTGGTGTGGCTGGGTGGGGGGGGATTTCGATAGACAACGACGAGGGATAATTAATTTTTTATTTATTTTCCCCTCATCATCGTCCATCGAAATCCTCCCCCACCTGGCCCCACCGCACTTACCTGCATGGGCCGCGTCTGCTAAATTTTTCAAAAACTACTGAACAGATTTACACCACATCACAAAAAGCAGAGTCTGCTGACCAAGATCTAGTTTACTGGCCAATTTGGTGTAATTCCATTCAGCAGTTTTTGTGGTAGCGCTGCTTAAAGGAGTTAATGGAAAATCAGGGGACTTTTCATTTTGTATCCCCCCCCTTGTTTCTAGGAAGAAGCTGAAGTAAATTAACTATTTTTTGGCAGGCTTTTTGAAGATTCGTCAAACGGCATCAAAGTTATTGGCAAACCAAAAAACGGCATGTCTATGGAAAAACTGACCTAACTATGACTACGCAGTGGCGACCACCACTGGGTAATATATACATATGTGTTATATTTAAGAAAACACAAGAAAATAACAGCCAACCAGGGCAGAAATCTGGATCCCAAAGGATACAATGAGTCACAAAGATATGAAATATCGAAGAGAGAGACTCAAACAAATCGACTCACTCAAGGGTCCATAACTGACACGCAAGAAGGCATAAACAATATATTTTATACGTATTACAAGCAATTATATAAAAACCCACTGAGCACCAGCGAAGCAGAAATAGATCCGATACTAGCAGTGCCTGGCTTGCGCAAACTGACGCAAGTGCAGAGATAACAGCTAGTGGCCCTGATTACGTTAGATTAAATTAAAGACACTATTAAAGAAATAAACACCACCAAATCCCAGGCCTGGATGGGTTTCCCGTAGAATGGTACTGGGTATTCAAGGCACAACTAGCAGAGAAACTGCTGCAGGTCTACCGAGAGGCATTGACTGTGGGGTCTCTCCCATGCTCTGCCAGAAAAGTTGTCATAATCATCAAACCAAAACTGGGAAAAGACTCAATAGATCATGAAGCATATAGCTGGCTTCTTCTATTAAACACTGATTACAAGGTACTGGGAGAAATGCAACTCACAGGTTGGCACATATTATCAGCATTCACATACAGGAGCTCAAGGGGGTAAAAAGAACAGGTCGCCCCCCACTCACGGAATCATATACAACAAAGGAACTGTTCTATAGGTGAGTAAACTATTCAATGATCCCTCCTTACGTCTAAAGTCGGTACTTTATATGACGGGACAGCGGTCCTATTTCTACCGTCTATGTCTGGGGGAACTAAATCACCTAATATTTTCTCAAATTATTTTTAAAAAATTTTTAAAAAGAGAATGATGAATGTGTCTGTGGCCTCTGTCTCCCAAGGTCTATGCCACCATCTAATGTGTGTAACCCAACATGGGCAGAAATTAGTACAGAAAATAGTGAGAAAGGAAGGCAGTGCCTCACGGGAGTAACACCATGGGAGTTTGCCGACTGGTTCTCGCCTGCATCCTCAGGTTCTCATCATCAGCAACTGCCAACCAAAACCAAAAAATGTGGTGAAATAAGGAAAGAAAGAAAAGAGTGCTAAGTGTGGTATCATATAATGCATATGCGCCAGGTGACTTATCCGGGCATGTAGCACTGTCAACCCTGTAAGGAAATAACGGTATCTGGACTGTCGGTCCCGTTATCCCTAATCTAAAACCGAGCTAGACACCCACTGGCTAAATGTCTTTATTCCATGCTGTGGGTCTGCTCACTTAAAACCAACATGTTTCATTGCCAGGAATGACTTGCGGCAACTTCATCAGAGCAAGGGTCACTTTTCCACACTGCACCAATTTTTATCTGTTTTTTAGACCTATAGGAAACAGAGACAACACAGTACATCAAATCAACCATTGGCATCAAACGAAACGTGTACCTTTGTCAATGTGGGACCCCATGAGCTTCATAAACATATTTACCGGGTAGTGGCCCATCATGGGCATAACTGTACCCCCTTTGGTTTTTGATGTGTGCTAAGCCACACTCCCACTGTCCGTCACTGTGCCTGCTATACGTCAGTCTGTGAAGAAATAGGGAGACATATGTCATGTTCAAATTCTACTATGCCCCTATTTTTGTAAAGGAAAACAGGGCGCGTTTCTAAAAGCTGTACTAGGGTTACATTTTGTGAGCATGGTACTCTAGCGTAGGGACGGTAAGTATACATTCCCTTTCCGTAGCATATGTATCACGCCCCTTCTACTTACAGCGTTAGTGACTCTCGCTAGTTTTTTTCTTTAATATCGCTGCCTGCTTTTATTTACTTGGTCATGACAGCTCGATAATGCAACCTCACATAGCGGGTATGACCCGGAACACCCAGAGAGTTTAGGGATACTGCTTGCCTCTTCTAAAGTACCCGGCATAATTGCATTTAAATTGCCGCTACGGTATCGAAAACCTGCTCGTCATAAATCAACCCCCCGGGGCCAGTGGGCTTAAAGGTACTACTGAGCACTTCCCTCCTACGGTGTCCCCGCTTACCGTGACCTTACGAGTGACCGGCATTCGCTCAGCTCCTCGCGGTCTCGACTCGCGGCGTTGTATTTCAAAACAGAACATGCCGCGTCGGCACGTGCATTCCCCGCCCCTACCCATATGGTCCTCTACAGTGGTTGAAGGCTAGTACGGGCGCCATGTTAGAATGTCAAAACTGGCTCCCTTGTTAAATTTACCCTCGGGGGAAAAGAGGGGGAAGAAGAAGAATATATACGTACTTTGGTGTCACAAAACAGATGTCAATTGTATTATTAAGGAAAATGTAAAAAGTGTTTAGCGCATCCTAGTGTGATCTAATAAGGAGCTCTCATGTATGGCATTTCTATGTATATCCTACCATCTTACACCCTTAAAGGGGACGGTATCCCAGGCTCCCTGATTGCCACAGGCATTAAATGTGTGAGCAATCGCATGGTCCCACTTTATCCGCTCATCACTTCTACTCCTGGGTAGATATTGGTCGACACCACCGCAACACTTGTCCCTGTTGGCTACATGTTAAACTTGTATTCTCTGTCCTCTGGGGGGCTCCAGGGAGGGTTATATATATTTAGTGGACCTCTACTCTGTTCCATTCAATTAGGTCATTTAACCCTTTGTTGATTCACCCCCTCCTGGAAAATCCAGCGCGCCTCTTTGGTACTTAGTCTAGTCTCTATGTTGTGATGGTCACCCACAACCTTTTCCAGTACCACCCATTGGATATCCTTGAAGTGGTGCTTCTGCGTTTGATAATGTTGCACCAGTCTTGTAGTCAGTTTGCCAGCTTTCAGTGTGCTCAGATGTTCCTGTATTCTGGTTTTGACTTTACGTGTCGTGAGTCCAATATACTGGAGTCCACAAGGGCACGTGAGTCTACAAATCACATTGGTTGTGTTGCAATTACTGAACCTGATAAGGTACCAGGTCTTTCCATTGGTCAAGGTTACGTATTTGACAGTTGTAGTAAGCTCACATACCAAACACCCCCCACAGGGAAAATGTCCTGAGGGCACCCCCGAGTCTTTGGCTTCCTGGGTCGGGCGAGTGTGTACCAAGCGGTCACATAAATTGGCTGACCGTTTAAAGGCGAATCTTGGTTGTGGCATTTTCATGGTAGTCGTACTGAGCAAGTGCCAATGCCTCCTGATAATCTGTCTGATTTTCGTTGACAGTGGTCCAAAGGTTGTGACCACTGGCATACAATCGCCACTGTTTTTCTGATTCCTTTCAAGGAGTGCCTGTCTCGGAGTGTTAAGAGCCCTCTTTCTGGCCTGTTTGATGACCTTTTTAGGTCATCAAACAGCAGCCGGATAGACCCAGACCAATGTGGCTTTTATACCGGTAGGACAAACGGCATTTAACATTGTGAGACTTGTTATTGGGGAAGCAAGAAACAACTGCTGAAGACAGTGCATTAGTATCGTGAGACACTGAAAAAGCTTTTGACACAGTATTGTGGCACTATACTTTTGTGACACTGGAAGCCATGAACTTTAGCCCAACTTTCCTCTAAGTGCCCAAACTCCTATACACTGAGCCTGTTACCAGGGTAAGGACAAATGGTCTATTATCAGCAGAATGGGAACTGGAGCATTGAACACAACAGGGGTGCCTGCTGTCCCCATTATTCTCTGCACTGGCAGCTGAACCACTGGACAGCCAGCTTAGAACCTCACTATCTGAATGGTCAAAAGATGTGGGGGGCAGGAAACATTTGGTATCCCTGTATGTGGATGGCTTGCTTTAGTATCTAAGATAGTCTGAGAAGATACTACTCCGCCTCTTCAATATACTGGATAGGTTCGGACAGCAATCAGGATTGCAGATCAATAGGCAGAAGTCATTGATATGACAGTTAGTGGGCTTTTTGGCTATACCGAGAACACTTCTTCCAAACCTTGGAATGCCTTCGGAAATAGAAGCATTTTGATATCTAGGAGCGATGGTAACCACCTCGGAGCAGCAGTGGCACGCACTGAACACTGTCAGAATAATTCAGGGCGTATAGGGCTCTATAGAGTTCTGGACATCCCTTCCGCTATCAGGGTCAAGGAGAATCGCAATAACCAAAATGATAGTACTACCCAGATGCCTATAGTTATTCCAATGTAACTTATATGAGATACCTCAGAAATACATAAAGCAGATGTGATCCCTAGGGAAAACACTTATATGGGGTATTATATGGGGTAAAATGAGGAGCAGAGTAAATATGGATATCCTTACTTGTACTTACAAAGAAGGAGGGATGCGGGTCCCGGATGTGGAGGCTTATTATCCAGTAGTGCCATTACAATTCGTAGCCGGCTGGTTTGATAATGAACCCAGCACGGATGGCAACCTGTTAAGAGAGTATCTTGAGGGAGGACAATTTCCCATAAGAGCAATTTGTGGCACCATGGGACTCAGCCAACGGCCCTCACATGATATGAGACATGGCACCACTATGGAGATACTATTGTAGGAGGTGGGATGAAACTATGCCATATGGTAAGGACCTACAAATGTGGCACTTACCTGAGTTCGCCCACCTTGATAATAACATGAACATGATGGGGTGGAAAAGTGGAGGATGCCTCACACTGGCAGATCTATTTGAGAGAGATGCAATGTCCTCCTTTGAAATGGCAAAAGCCCACTTTTGAGTAAATGCAGGACAATGCCTAAAATATAGAGCCAAAAAAGTGGTAATGAGAGGTTGGTTGGGAGATATACAAGGTCCCCTGACAGAATAAGCTGCCTGGCAACTGTTGGTCCATGCCGGCAGTAGGCGTGGAAGCATCACTAGACTGCACACAGCAACTAGAGAAGATACACATGAGCACCCACTACACTCCCACACAAGATAGGAGACGGACTGCAACCAAGCGTTCACCTACATACAGTGGAAGCAGACACTGCTACTAATAAAAAATGTTTCAAGTAATGCTAGATTTCTCCTACTACACTTCAATTACATACATAGGACATGCATGATGCCGGCTATGTTGCACAGCCTAAACCCTGATGTTACAGCACACTGCCCCAGAGTTGGCGGCCCAGAAGCCACAAATTTCTACATAGTGTGGGATCGCCCTAGAGCCGCGGCAAATTAGGGGGCTTCTACTCAGTACATATGCCGCTCATCAAACAACTCACACCACAAACAAGACTGTTAGGCATAGATGCTATAAAAATGAAGTACAAAGTGAAACAAAGACTTGTGCAGCTTACACTACTCCTAGCGAAACGGCATAGGACAATCCATTGGCTACCCGCTAGAACCTCAGAGGTGCAGCAATGGATAAATGATGTTATGGAATTGACGGTGGCAGGTGAAATTGAAATTAAATTGACTAGAATTGATGATAAATTGCAGAAATACCTGGAGTTATGGAAGCTATTAACACACAGGTTGATATAATCACAGATGGAAGAGTCCCTTGATAGATGGCCTATTCCAAAATGTCAAGAAGTACCATATTCACTGCCAAACAGTTGTTGCCTATCACTGTGCTATACAAATTGAGAACAATCTACTGCTGTGTATGTATAGCTCACTTGTTGTATGTACTGAGCTACCTGAGCAAATGTGCACTCGCAGTTACATATATTTTGTACTGCAAAACCAAATAATCTTTTTTTTTAAACGATGGACTCACCAAAGAATAGAATTAGCTGATTAGCATTTGTGCATTCTTCAAACCAATTGCAATGTGTACATGCCTGGTAGCCCAATACTCAACTGTGAGTTTCCCTTTCCTTTTCAACATACATGTTCCAATAATACAGAGAGGCAGAGAAAAGTCTGAACTTTTTGACGACTTGGTAGAAAAGATTGAAAAACATCTATTTTCTGCAAGATGTCCCAAGCAGTCAATAAATACAAGAGAGGTAAGGCATCCACAAGTGTGGATACTCCACCAGGGGTACAGAGACTTTTAGTGAATTGAGCCCTGTGAACAGCTGCGGCCCATGCAGGTTAGAGCGATAGGGCGGTGTGGCCGGATGGGTGGGGATTTCAACAAACAACCGTGAGGGAAAATTAAATAAATGATTAATTTTCCCTCATTGTCGTTTGTCGAAATCCCCCCCACCCGGCCCCACCGCTCTTACCTGCATGTGCCGTGGCTGCCTGTGAGAACGTAATGCCCTGTGTGGGACAAACACAAGAATAAGGAGAAAAGCTTGAATCAGGAACAGAGAACCGAGATAGACAACAAAGCCACCCAACCTTGAGGAAGGCTCTGACCCAAAGCCTGCTCTAAGTATAGGTAGGTATTGTGAACAACAGATCCTGCCAAAAATAAGCTAATGTCTGCAGCTGAGACCCAAAAAAAAGTCACCTCTGATGACTGCTAGCCATTGCGCATGCATGCAGAACATGAAGACTGCTTATTTCTTTCATTCAGGGACACACTGCACTACATTTAAAACTAAACAGGGTCTGAATATTACATCCTATGCATATGAACTCGTTCTTTTGTGTCAGCTTTTGGTGTTTTTATTGTTGTATGTAATTCTTATATAAAATACGCAGCTTTTGTGTGTCTGGTATATGACTATGTAGCCATTTTGACTAAATTTCTTTTGAGATATGAGTGTAAGAAAGAGCATCATCAGCGAATTGCTTTGCTGGAACCATTCCATGCTATAGAAAAATTGTCATTTCATTATTTGTATCTGAAAGAAACAATCTCTCTTCTGACCATAAGGCTCTTTTGTTGAATACACAATGTTTTTATCATAACAGTAGTGCTGTACAATGCAGGAGTAATATGCCAATAAATATTTTTTTGAAGTATTGTTCCCTTATTCCGGTCTTTTTTGCCAACTGCACTTTGAACTGCTCGCCTCTGAATAATGCGAGGCTCAGTTTATGCTCTTTCTCCACTTTCCTGTTTTTCATTTCCTAACAAATGAAACTCTAAGGCATATTCAACATTTTTTACAGTTGTATTTATTTTGTTTTATTCTACCACACAGAAAGCACATTTCTATTCCGTCAAAATGATTTATTCCTAGCTAAACACGGAAGAAATACTAATCAGTGACTGACACTCAGCCCGAGAATTACTAATGGTTAACATAGAAGGTATTAATTCACAAATACAATTCACAGGGAGGCTCCGTCAACTTTGGCTCACAAAAAGGAATTTTGCACTGAACAATAGTACTAGTGCAGTACTAAATGCCATTGCATTACATACCCTATACCCAAAATAGGTCTGGTGAAAGAAAACACACAATCAGGCAACCAGAGCGTGCATAAGTCATCAAGGGGGTAGTCGTCGTCCACACCTTTCAGGCATAGTTCAGGGAATATGTTCTTGTGCAGAAATTCATCCTCTCCCTAAATCAGCCAACAATCCAGGCAGAGGCAGCATTTGAGCCAATCGACTCTGTTGGAATTTTTTATTCCCATCGACATTCAGACATTGGGGCAGATTTACAAGCCCCTTACGCCACTTTTGCGCCGCCGTTGCGTCACTTATGTGACGCAGCGGCGACGCAAAACATGCGCCACGTTGCGCAATATTTACAACGTGACGCATCTAGGGAGATGCGTCACGTTGTAAACCCCTGCGCCACATGAAACCTGCGTCAGGATTCATGTGGGCGTTCCGGTGCAGGGTGGGCGTTCCCTCGCAGGTACGCCTCGTAAAAGTGACGCAGTGAAATCTACATGATTTCACTGAGTCACTTTTACGCCCATGCTGCGTCAAAACCCTGCGCCTGCTTGAAGCAGGCGTAAGGATTGACGCAGCATGTTAGGCATAGGGCACCCCCGAGCCTTGCTGGAGCCGCGTCGCGCTTGCGACTCCAGCAATGCGCCGCCTTTCCGTCGGGGAATGCGACACGCATCTGCCCATCCGTGCGCCACGGCGCGCCGCATTGTAAATGCGGCGCATCGGCGGTGGCGCAAGGGCAAACTTGCGTGACGCATCTTCCCTGGCAAATCCCTGCTGATTTGCAGGGATGCGCCAGGGAACGTAAATATGCCCCTTAATCCCCAGGCATTCCAGTGGATCTGCCAGAATATGGATCTGTATGACTGCAGGGAGGATGCTGTGTTTCTGTTGTTCTGTTCCCTGACCTAGGTCGAGGTGAATAGGCAGAGAAAGTCCTTTATTTTTTACCTGCTCTCTAGGGCTTCTACATGTTTTCCATCCAATTCACCACCTCCCCTGAGTACAGAAGACGATTCAGATGGAGAAGCTATCAGTTATTCTTATAGTAGCCCATTGGCCTACACGACTATGGTTTACATTTTTCCTATAATTGACAACAGACCGACAGACCATCCTCCTTTTTAAAGTTCAACTCTGCTGCCATCATATCAACAATATGTTCATCTGATGGCTTGGAAATTGAGAGGAAAAGCCTCCAAAAACTTGTGTTTTCAGTTGCAGTAGCAGGTGAGCTTCTGTCGACAAAGAAAGCTCCCGAACTAGATGGTCATACAAGACCTTGGAATCATTTTCCTTTCATGTGACCATGTCATTATTTTAAATTTCTTAAGAGAAGATTTTGTGAAAGGGTTATCACCATAAACTCTAAATGGTTAGTGGGCAGCAATGAAAACATGGAGTTCACTGGAATATTTAGGCCCAGATCTACTATGATTTTTTGTCCGGTTGAATGACTATTGTGGCATTTACTAAGCCACGCATAGCCACTTTGAGCTTTGCCTGTTTTAGTAAATACAAAGGGGGTCATTATGATAGCGGTGAACCCGCCATCGGCAGCCTGCCGGTGGCGGGTTCACCGCCATCGTACGGCCAAATACTGCCCACCAGATAAGGATGGCAGGCAGTGTGCTGGCAGACGGAAAGCCCATCCGCCACAGGTCTGACACAGGCAATCGTTACGATTGCCTGTTGGACCCGGCCAGCATACCTAGAATGGTGGCGGTGCCTAGCAGGCACCATCCGCCACATTAGGATGCTGCTTCAAGCCAGCCTTTCAATGGCGGTTCAACCGCCATTCGAAGGATGGCATGGATGTACTTTGGGGGACTGTTGCGGGCCCCCTTTGTGCAGGGGCATGGGAATTGTGAACTTGAGGGCCACCTATGGTGCCCCCTACAGTTCCCTGCACCAGGTGGCAGGCACCATGTGGTGCCTGCCACGTAGTGCAGGGAAATGTACAACATGCTTTTTTGACATTGCGGTGGATGCTGCAGCCAGCAGCACCCGCCGCAATGGTAAACAATCACGATGCGACTGCCACAGTGGCGGTCGCATTTTAATTGCATGTGCGGAACTGCCACCATATGGGCGGGCGTTCCCGATTCCCGGGATGATGGCAGACGGGCTTAAGTCCGTCCGCCATCATAATCACCCCAAAAGTAACGTAACACAGTAGATAGGACTACCTTGCATTGCTTTGCGTTGTCGTGTAATTCCTACAAATCTATATAGGATTCGTGCATTTAGAAAACAAAAAACTAAGGGATTGGTGTCCAGACTGATTCCAGACACCCCCAAAGGATATGTTAGTCTTTAGACCAGCTAGCTCACAGTGCCCCTATAAGCCCCTTAACCTTACCAAGGAGTGAATAGTTTCTGGCAACTATCGAACATAACAACCCTTGATCCTTCAGGGATGGTTGAAACAGTACAGAACTTTTCACTTAGTCACTCGTGCTCACTTTTTCTCAGGGAGATGCACAGAATAAACGATGGGGATGTTTTCAATAAGCATTTATTAAACCAGCATCATTCTAGTGTAAAATACGTGTGCTGCATCAACCATTAGACAAAAACAGATATATACTATTACAAGCACCAACAGAGTAAATAAAAGGTAGAATTCTACTATGGTGCTAACACAAGGAATATATGCAGGCATATAGATAGATACATGGCAGTAATCAATCGTACTCCTAAGATACAAACCCTAGCTAAGTGTACCTAAGTGTACCTAGCATGTATGTAGGTGTAAAGCCAAGAATCCCCCTAGGAAAGACCAACCCCATTACCAAATGGGAATGAACGAAGGACCCGTCTTGGTCTCGAGTGGGACACCCCGCAAGGGATGTCAGACCACTGTGTGCTGGAGTTTCTTCGTGCAGGGACTTCAGCGTCTCGTGTCAGCATGGAAGCTTCTCCTCTGGTTGCCCAGCGAAGATGTGGAGCTTTTAAACCCAAAAGGTACCCTCAGGGGTTCTACCTAGATGTATAATGGTACTGTGGGCCTGTCGTCCAAGGATGACGATAGCTGTGACTTTTGTACAGAGGTATTATACAGAAGATGGTAATCCTGCTGTGTGATACTGAGAATCCTCAGGCATAATAAATTAGGCTAGTTTTCAAAGAAAACCACACAACATTTATTCAGCACATAACTAGGTAAAAGGTCAGCGCCAGAGCCGTTATGTAGAGCAAGGTAACACAAATGTAGGTAAAAGGTTGTGCAGCTTCCTAGGCCTATATTGGGGTACATTGGGGCTCATAACACCCACTCCTCATCCAAAGGATGATAGGATAAACTAATGATAAAGTATGCCTGTCTAAGAAGCATAAAAACATTGTTAAAAAACAAATGTAAAAGCATCTAAAAAACATGGTATATGTAAAAAAGGTGTAAAAAGTTAAAAAAGCTCTAAAAGTCCTCTAAAAAGTCAATATACTGTTTAGACCAACGGAGCACATCGAGCTCAGTGAGAGCAAGGAGAGAAAAATAAAACAAAATGATGTTTCCGAATTCCAATTTAGCTTGTATTGGAAAAAGACAGAATTGTTTCCATCACACGGAGAGCCAAATGTTTATGTGTCCTGCGTGGGAGACGCAACATCACTGTTGCTTGTCTTTGCAGACGACGGTCTCTGTAACACCTCTTGGATCAGGTCAATGGAGCAAAGGTGATCTGCTCCGGTTCCCACAGCAGCTGCTGAGGAAGCACTTGACGCCTGTGAGCCTGTTGCAGAGCCGGTGTCCATTCCGACAGGAGCTGAAGCATCCCGTGGTGGCTCTAAGAATGTCGACATGAACATAGGAATACGCTGAGGACACTGTAATACGTGGGCCTTTAAGGGGTCCAGTAGTATGTCTACTTCCGGTGGTCCAACACGCATTTGTATCCACAGAATAGGCAGCGGAGCACAGGCAAGACGCAGTCAACGCAGACTGATGTGAACGATAGGAACCAATGCTCGCTTAACTTCCAAAGCTGAGGTGTGCTCAGATGGAGTACCATGCGTTCAAGGCAACGTCGCACCAGGAGTGCTTTTCCATCTCTTTGGAAGCTGGGACATCCATTGGTTAGCAGGAAAATTAAAACCAGGATACCCACTACAAGGATTAGGACCAGCAGAAGCCCTCCAAAAACGCTTCCTAATATGGAGTGTATAAATGACGGGATAACTCTGAAGATTGTCTGAAAGGTGCACAATAGTCCAGAACATATGCTCTTAAATAGGTGCACAATCCCACTCGTATCAGACATGTTAAAGATACGATGTACCATTTCCCGAAATGGACCGGGAAGTTCGTTTGCACTAGTGCCAGTATCTCAGCTGAAGTCCTTGCAACCTGGAGATCAAAAGTCTCTCGGGCTGAAGTTAAGGCCACATCCTTCTGTAAAAGCATGGCTTTCAGTCTGCTCAGACAATCAAACCGTATAAGGGAAACAGTCAATGAAGGCCATAGGGGCGCCTCCCTGACGGTGTGGGTCGGTGGAAACAATACTTGCATACAACAAGTAACCCTGGAACTTACTGTGACCAGATATGCGATTCCTGGCAGCATCCCACAACAACCTTGATCATTCAACATTAGATAACTCCCATTCAAGAGCAGTTTGAACACCGGATAAATCACGGCAGCTGGGGATCCTTTTAAGTGACACGATAGGTTTGCAACCGAAGCATTACATGCTCTGGGAAGCATACTATCCTGACAAATTAGGGATCCACTTGAAGAATTCTCACAGTCTGAACCGCTGAGAAAAACTTCAGTTTCCATTCCTACATCTAAATCTCTATGGTAATTCCCAAGATTCATGTATGTATACTTTACCTAACACTTTATACCAGCCTACCTGATGATACTGTAGACAGTAAGGTGACTCTGCCACTTTTAAAGGTAATTGGTCCAATTTTTCAATGTGCTGCATTGTATATTTTGCATCTCTTTGTGCCATAATTGCCTGTCTTTCTGTTAGATTGTATGCAGAAAACAGAGACGTACTGTTGATGTACCGCCCGGGCACGTGACCAGAGCGCAGTGATTGTAGCGTCTAGCTGAATAATAGAATGGATCTCAATTGCGATTGCCCATGTTGAAGAATAGACAAATCCTGTTCCATTATATCTATTGCAGAAGACAGTATGTTGCCCAGTTAATAAATCCTGGATGTCAGTGTGGTCATGCCATTGTCGACCACTGCCAAAGCCTTTTCTAGGATAACCCTGTCAATTTCACGCTATCTCTCTGCAGCCTCCTGTTGAGAGATTTTACATACTTTGTTGTAAATAGCGTATAAGAAGTTCTTCTGACGTGGTTTCTGGGGACCTAATAAAAAATCCCTAAGAGAGTAAGGACAAGTGCTGTTTCACCTGGGACAGTGTTGAGGTCTTTAGCCACTGTAGGCATAACTTCCCAACACTAAGATGTCACCACACGAGTGTTCTCGCTGTACATAGCCTTGCTCAGGCCTATGGATACTAAACCCTTTGGTGGTACTCCTGAATCTTGACTGACACCTATTTGTGTCGATAGGCCAAACCACCCATCCCTTCCAACTGGGGTCAGATGAATTGTACGAGCCATCATGTAGACTGTCATCTAAAGTATACTCACTATGTTGTGCATAGTTTTGCCATCCCTGAAAGTGTGACAGCGAGGGAATCCGAGGTGTGTTCAAGTCCTTGATCTTGGCTAGACCAAGATAGGAAGTCTATTGCACTGTGTCGTTCAGGAAGATTATTTGCTGTAGTATGAGGCATGCTCTAAATAAGGCCTCAGTTCCCTGAATGTGCCAATTTTTAGTCCCCCAGACAGATTTTGTGTCTATGGTGTCCCTCCAAAAGATAAAACCCTGTAAAGACAGCTGGGAAATAAAGGAAGCAGAGTATATCTGTTTCGTGTTGGTGAGCATATTTTTCTTTGCAGGTATAGGTGCAAGCTTATAGTAAAAAGATGTTGGGTCTGATGTGTCAAACCCAGAAAAATAAGCAAACTTTTGTGCAAACATTTGTGAACTACCTTTCGGTGGTGTTGGGCAATGTTCCTATTGATGGTAAGTGAAAACATTACGTGGGACACTTGCTTTGTGCAAGAAATGATGACCATAGTGTTGGTAACAATACATGGTGTCAAAATCAGATGTATCAGCATACAATTCATTACTTGAAAATTCAGCAGGGTGTTCTAAATCAGACATCATAGTATTTACAGTTTCAAAGTCCCAACCATCAAAGAAAGTACTGGAGGTGATAATATCACTTAAAGAAATGTCAAACAGGTGTGGTATTTTTAAAAGTTGAGGACCATATACATCATATGAAACCCTGTCCCATGCTATCCCTTCTGGAACTGGAACTGCTATAATGTTCACCAAGGACAGGTTTCTGTGTTCGCGGTGTGATCATGCATGCGGTTTCAGGACCGAGTTTACATGTTGTACTGCAGAGCATTCTGGAAGATAGTGTCCATTCAGGCGCAAGAGAAAGACAGTGATTACACCTATCCAAAGGACTAGGAACAGTAGACCTATAGCAATTCAGAGCTGTAGCCAGGGAGAGACAAAGTAAGTCTTTTTCAGCCAAAGGTAGAAATCATGAAGTTGTTGTTTGTGGGGAACTGGAGGTGGCGGTTATTCGGGTTCACTTTGATCCAGAGAAATGTATTGAAATCGATGAAGTAGCCACACTCAGTTCGATCTATCTTTGGAAGCTCAGCAGGTTTTGTATAACTTGCAGATGACTTGTTTCGAGACATATTCACATAGATGTCGGTATTAGGCCGAATTGAGATCTGTGTTTCATTTGTGTTTTGTTGCTGTTCAATTTCAACAGCCACAAGTTCCATTCCATTGTTGGTAACTCCTTCACTTTGTAGAGTTGAATCTTTAACAGTTATTAATCTTTCTGTCTGGACTTCCTGTATGGTAGCAAGAGGAGATCGGCGGCTACCCAGGAGCCCATGCGGCCTACTATTCAGTATCGGGCACATAGTGTGGTTTGATCAGATCAATGGAGACGAATCTCTTTTGTTTCATACCGGCAAGAGGCTGTAGAAGTACTGTTTTTATTCCTTCGACAGCCAGGACAGGTACAGGTGCTCTGTAAGATGGCCCAAATTCTTTTTTGTCCACAATCTTTTCTCTGGCTAGGTCCCCGATCTCCGGGACCCAGGCAGGTCTTGCCGAAACAGCTTTCACTTCCCCAGTGGTGGTGTGTTTTACTTGGACGTTGCTTTGTAATGCCCGGAATTCATTGAGTTCCTGTAAAACAGCCAAACGATCATTGATGTCAAATGGTTTTTCATCTGCCACTGCGCTGCCACAATCGAAGTCGGGTACCCACATTCTAGCAGCAAACATGACTTCATATGGAGTACAGCCTCCTAGGGAACTTTTTGGCATGTTATTAAGTGCCCTCTGGACCCCATATAGGTGATTGACCCAACTACCACCCAAGCCTAATACCCTTGCTGTTAAGGAATGCTTTAAGTCCCATTTTTTCCTCTCCACAATCAAATTTTCCTTGGGATGATACGGAGAGGAGTACAGCAAGACCACACCCAAACTTCCCATGGCTTCTTTGTAAGCCCGAGAGCTGAACGCAGGGCCACAGTCAGAATGTAATGTGGCAATTGCGAATGTCCCTATAAAGACTTGCAAATCCTTTTTAACAGTTCGAGTTTCAGTCGAGCGCTGGGGCTGAACCCACAGGAATCTAGAGCAGGATTCCACTGCCACCAGGATGTACCTGTAAACCCTGTCAGATTGTAAGGGGCCGCAGTGGTCCAAGTAGACACATGTGAGAGGTCTGTCTGATATCAGTTGTGGTGTTTGAGGCGGACGTGCTTCGGTGGAACCCTTCATCTGTTGACAGATGTCGCACTTAAGGATAAAGCCTTTGATCTGTTTGGTAAGACCTGGCCACCAATAACGTTTTTTCAATAGTGAAAGCGTTGCAGTAATACCTGCATGTGCTGAACCCAGACCCTTGTGTGCAGCTAGAAATAAACCTAATCTGTGATCCATGTTTGGTATTACTCTATCCCCCACTTCTGGAATTTGAGCATACAGAATGTTTTGCGCCTCAAACTTGTAGGAGTACTTAAGTGGAAAACCTTTTGGCATGGCTGAGCTGTAGTTGTGAGTAGCGTTCACAGCTATCATTATCTGTCTGTCTATTCTTGTACTAGAACAGGTGATTACAGCAATGGCAGCAGTTCTCACTGTCACCTTGGTGGCTTCATCAGCCAGTGAATTCCCTTCAACGTGCACGCCAATACGCTGATGACTCAATGTGTGAATTACATGAGCTCTTGGCAAGCCTTTTATCAGCTCTGCCACTTGTTCCCAAAGCAACTTGTGCTTTATTGTGCAACCTTTGGAATCCCTAAATCCATTCTGGCCCCAATAGTAAAGATATTCGTTGTATGACTGGACACAATAAAATGAATCACACACAATAAGTGTGGAGAATTCCTGATCCGTATTTTTTAGTGCCAGTATCAGGGCTTTTAGTTCTGCCAGCTCGGCCGTGCAATCTCCTAGAGACTGCATCTGCGTATTGCTAGGAAGGAATTTGCCGACCTGCATATGTCCCTCTACAATCGCACATGCTGTGCTGTATTGCTGTTTACTTCCTACAGCAGGCTGGGCAGATCCGTCAGTGTAAATGATGTATTAATACTGATCTAGAGGCATTATTTCATTCGGGAGAGGATATTATTGTTCATACTGCAGGAATGCTTGTGTTTTTAATATAGAATCAAATGTGTAGTCTACATCTGTTGCAGTGAGAGAATTAGCCCATTGTATCCAATGCAGATGCAGTGCTTTTGTGTTTGGAATGCTTGCTTTTGTAACAGCCTCTAAGGTTGGTACCACAATTATTCATTTCCCCTGAGCCAGTGCTATTTCTCTCACTACAGCAGTCTGTACTGCTGTCAGTATTTTTTCTGTGGATGCAAAACGCATTTCAGCATTTGTGTACAGTTGAGATTTGTATGCAATCGGTACCGTTTCGCCTTCATTGAAGGGTAGGTAAGTGTATCCTGATTGACCCGCTATTACACGGATCACCAAGTTCGTAGTGTTCACACATGTGTGTAAGTGTTTAGAAGCTATCATGTCAGTTTGTATGGAACAAAGAATTTCTGTGTGTTCCTGTGCCCAATGTGGAACTGAAAAATCAGGTCTAATTAGATTGTAGAAGGGTTTTATCTTTTCTGCGTAATCCAAAATGGATGTTCTGCCAAAATTTAGGAATCATAAAATGGATTGTAAATCTTTCAGAGTCTTTGGAGGTTGGAGCAGAGCACATTTTTATAAAAAAATAAGCTGCCAGGCTTTTTCCTTCACTTGAGAGCTCATATCCCAAAAATAGGACAATGAGGTGGGCAATTTTTGATTCTTTAAAGTAAAATCGGTAGCCCTCAGCGACGAACCCCAGAATTATGTTGTTCACCCTGTTCAAATGATCCAACAATCCATCATCCGCCAAATAAATTTCATCTATATAGGACAATGCCTCCTCATCACAATTTTGAAGTAACTCTGATCCTCTTGCTGAGAACAACCCGGGGCTATTCTTATACCATTGGGGCAGTCTACAGAATTGGCGTTGAGAGCCTAGGGCCAAAAATGCTGTCAAATATCTGCTTTCCGGCGCTATATTTTGGCAAAAGAATCCATTTGAGAAATCTAGTATTGTCTTGTATTTCTTCCGCACAATGTTATTCATTAATGCGTCACTGTGTGCATTTTGTACTGTAAATGTTTTCGTGCATGTGTTCAAATGTCTGTAGTCTAAAACTAGACGGTATGAATTGCCTGGTTTTATTACGGGAAACAAAGGATTGTTCATGTAGGAGGTGAAATTTTCAATAACACCTTGGTATTGAAGTTGATCTAAGATCTCCCTGACTTCCTTTTTTGGCGACATGGTTTATGGGGTACTGTCTCTGTGGATTTGGAGTAGTTTTAACTGGGATTTCATGGTGAGATGACCCAGCATCCCACCCTACATGATTGCGGTATAATGCAGGAGCTAGTGCTACCGCCCACTCCTGCGCATATGTGTGTTTTAGTGATTCTGGAACGAGGTCGGAGAAAGCAGGTAAAATTACCTCTTCCTCCTTTGGGCAATCCATGATAAACTCAGGCAGCCAATCTCTTTCAGCCAAAAGGATATCGTATCCAAATGTCAGGTTCTCCCAAAAGACACCCTTCATTTTCCTGGGTATGTCCCCCTCCATTTGGAGTGTTATTTCATGTAAACAATGTGGGACACTTACCGCAGTATCAGGTGTTTCCACCGTGATATGTTAATTCAACGCTGCTGTCACCAGAAATTCCATCAGGTTCTGGTGCGCTATTGTTACTTCTGCTGCGCTGTCTTGCATCATCAGAGCCCATTCCCCGTTCAAGTTGTGTCCTCAGTAGCCTGGGCATTTCTTATTTTAAGGCCAGCTACCTTCTTCTTTTAAAATTGTAGTTTAGATTTTGGTTTATATTCTTGTTTGATAATGTAGTCTGAAGTGCGATGTGTGACTCTTGGCTTGACTTGCTCTTCTGATCTGCGTTCTGACCGTCCTTCCCTCTCTGAGTTTTTTGATGAACCCTGAAAGGAACTTGTATCAGTATCCTGATACCTGTCAGGTTTCTTAATGTTGTCCCGGTTTCCAAGGCTATATTTTCTGTCAGAGGGCTCTTGTTGAGGAGACCCACCCCGTGATTGTGATGCATTCTGCTTATTTTTTGATTGTTTATTATCCCATTTCTTTTTAGAAGAATTGGGTGCCTGCTTTGAGTTGTCCTTTTCAGGACTACCCATCAATTGTGGTTTCACAGGTCTAGCTCCCAGATTATCTCAAATATAGCATGTTACTACGCATGCATTCACATCACGTACCTTTACAATGCGGTCGATACAACGACCGCGTTGTTAGAACGCGATACCTTTACAACGCAAGTCATTAGATCGACTTTCAATAGGGGGCGCGCAGGAATTAGGAATAGTAAAATTTACTATTTCAACTCCAGCCTGCGCAACAGTAGGGAAGGTGTTGGAATAGTAAATTATACTATTCCTTATGTTAGAGCACCTCCTACAGCAACTCGATCTAATGACTTTCGTTGTAAAGGCATCGCGTTCTAACAACGCGGTCGTTGTAACGACCGCGTTGTAAAGGAACTGCAATGTGATGACTGCGTTGTAAACGCTGTCTCACGATTATCTCTACCCAGCAAAGCATAGGTATCTTGGATCATTTTAGGTAGTTCTCGCTCCATTGTGCAGGAGTGCATTCACTTAGGCGTTGGCGTATAGCCACTGCTGCTACCTCCCCTTTTATGTTAGCTAACATAATTGTGGATACCTGGCCAAAATTGCCTATCAATGTCATCCCTAAGTCCAGGGTAGGTTCTGTCCTGTACTCGTTCTGTATTTGTTTCAATACTTCTGGTATGACTGCTATTGAGGGGGTACCATGAGTCCTGGTATAAACGGCAGCGAAAACTGTACCCTAAGTGGTATAATCCTCTATCGGGGGAGCTATTCCCATTGGTAAGCAAATTGTCAGTAATCTGTGTTTTTCTTGCGGGCCTGTGAGGGGAAACACTGCTCACGCAGTGCTATTTTCTGTGCTATCCAGAACAGCATTTGCTCACGTTTGGTGGGCATTCTTCCCATAATCACTTTCAGCGATTGTGGGGTGATTTTTGTTGAGGTTCCTTGTAGTTGGCCAGCTTGAGTGACCCTTGTAGGTTGAATTGTAAGTGTTCGCATTACGAACTGTGTAAGATTTCTGTATAGCTTTATTATTTTTTTGTAAAGTGGACGTAAGTCTGCTGCTGGCAATGTATCAATCTCTGGATGCGGTGTGTATGCAGCTAGGACCGGCCAAGTTGCTCCGTCTCTGCTGAGTGGACCGAGACTCACTTTTTCTGTGGTATGGGGGAGGGCGCCATAAAACCAATTTATATGCTCTTGATAAGTTAACAGGACTTCTATGTCCTCGTATGGAGAGTATTCATCTGGTATTTCATCTGGAATGTAACTGTGAAAAACATGTGTGCGTGAATCTGCAGGTGGGAATTTAACCCAAGAATAGAACACCTCTGTCCTGTAAGCCTCGTGTGCCTCAATAATGAAGGTAACGGTCCCACCTAACGCTGAGAGACCATAATTTTCCAATTTTATAGCCAGTACATTTCTGCAATTTTTTGTAATGTTTAGAGCACCTTCCTGCTCAGCTTCCTCCCTACTAGCACCACTAGCACTACTAGTGCCACTGGCACCAGCATCTATGGTCTGAGACATTATGGGTGGAAGTTTCATAGAGAAAGAGAAGGTTTTGCACAATGTGGGGAACTATAATCCTTCAAGCTTGAATAAACCTACAACCAATACATAAGGTATACCTACTCAGCTGTGGCGGATTTTCCCTCCACTTTCCAGACGTCTCTGGGTTACTGTGAGTAGGGGTCTCTAAGAAAGCACGTCTGAACTACTACAACATAAACTAAGGGATTGGTGTCCAGACTGATTGTAGACACCCCCAGAGGATATGTTAGTCTTTAGACCAGCTAGCTCACAGTGCCACTATAAGCCCGCTAACCCTACCAAGGAGTGAAAAGTTTGTGGCAACTATCGAACATGATAACCCTTGGTCCTTCCGGGATCGTGGAAAACGTAACAGGACATTTCGCTCAGTCACTCGTACTCACTTTTTCTCAGGGAGATACACAGAATAAACGATGGGGATATTTTCAATAAGCATTTATTGAACCAGCATCATTCTAGTGTAAAAATACATGTGCTGCAACAACCATTAGACAAAAACAGATATATACTATTACGAGCACCAACAGACTAAATAAAAGGTAGAATTCTACCATGTTGCTAACACAGTGAATATATGCAGGCATATAGAGACATGGCAGTAAACAAGCGTACTCCTAAGATGCAAACCCTAGATAAGTGTACCTAGCATGTATGTAGGTGTAAAGCAAAGAATCCCCTAGGAAAGAGCCAACCCCATTCCCTGATGGGAACTAACGAAGGACCCCGTCTTGGTCTCGAGTTGGACACCCCACAAGGGATGTCAGACCACTGCGTGCTGGAGTTTTTGCGTACAGAGACTTCAATGTCTCGTGTCAGCATGGAAGCTTCTCCTCTGGTTGCCCAGTGAAGATTTGGAGCTTTTATACCCAAAAGGGACACCTTCCTGCACATAAACAATCATTCCCTCTCTATGGTGCAAGGGTGCCTGCGTTGGCGCTATGCAGCTTAGTTTAGTGCCAGCACTAGGGAAAACGCAGGGATGTGCCGCATCTTTGTAAATATGGCTCATCCCTGCGTTTTCGGAATGGTGGAGCGTGGCGTTAGCATTTTGTGCTTAAAGCCACGTTCTGCCATTCCCTTGTAAAGATGCCCCTTGGTGTCTCCTTGTATATTTTAGTCCAGTAAGGAAAGATAAGACAGTCTAAGATTAAACAATTGAAAGGTGGGTTAAAGGTTCAATTAGACAACCTTATGACTGATCAGCAATGAGTTTTCATTAAGGTGTACAATCATGATCGACCAGAGGTATTGAAGCAACGCGGGCAGAAAATCAATGAGTTTCTCTACAAGACTTATCTACAGTAGAACAATCTGGCCATGTCAAAATACTTTTGTTCATCATTGTCATTTAAAAGTTGATACTGTACAAAAAGGTTCTCTTGGATCTGGTATTTCACAAAACAAATGTTCCTGAATTTAATTTACTTTGTGTTTATTGCATACCTCTGTGTCCAACTGTATATTTGTCTGTCTTTTTAATTTGGATTGTGTATGAGAAGGTAATGTTGGCTTCCCACATCCTCAATAAGTTAGGATTGGGATGAGGATGATGGTTGAGGAGGTAATGGCCCAATTATTTAAGGTCAATCTTCATTACTCTGAAGAAATATGTTCCTCGTCCAAGTCCTCATCCCACCCTCCTTCACTTCTCACCTTCTCATATGGTATGCTAGAGACTTACAGGATGTTACAAGGGGAGAAGTACACTATGGGACACTATTAGAGGAAAGACAGGTACCATGAACCAGGCTATTCAAGTTTTTCTTCTAAAAGAAAAGCTTATGAAAGTGCCTGTCTAGAGATAGCGAGCTTCAATAAGTTAGAACTGGGACAGAAGACCTTGACTTGGAGTAATGAAGATTACTGTATATACTGGGTTTGTCGTCAGGGACAATTCATTTTAAAAAGTACACTGCTGCCTTAAATAGACTTTCTGGCACTGGGACAAAAACATATGAAATCAGGAAGACAACATAGATAAGTTAGCAAAATATGATGGTTTTAATTACCTTGAGGACTTGAAGACACTAAGATAATGCTCAGTTTTTTGAGGTTGTAGGGAAAATTATTTCAGTGCTTTACAGCCAAGTATTGATAATGTTTAAGCTGTTTCTCGCTTCAAATGCTGATAACAACAACTGGTGAAACAGTCAAATTGACCCACCTGTGTTGCCATTACAAGGCTGGCAATTGATGATAAGAAGGAGGCTGGGATGATTTAGATGCAGACAAAATTGTGTGCCAAATGCAATCAAGAACTATGACAAACAAGCTGAAAAGGTAAGTTTAAGGAATCTTTGTTAGAATTTGAACATTTCCTAAATGAGAAACAAGTGAATTCTGTCAAAATGGATCACTGCTCCCTCACTGCACCACAGGGTCTTTTGATTAAGGACTGTTTTAGAGGTACTGCATTGAGGGAATGTCCACATGTTGCCTGTAACATTAGACCCTGCTTGCTCGTCTGCTCGGCAGTTGTTGTGTGTGATAAGAAGCTAAAAGCATGAAAGAGATTTCTCTAGGCCCCAGAATGAAAATATTTGGCCAGACAAGCCTTTTATCATGTCATCCAGGTATTGATGAGGTTACCAATCGCTGCACCTCCCTCTATACACCTGACTTCATTGCTTAAGGCACTACCATTGTGTCGATTTCAATTGCTCCAACAGGGCGGATCCAATTCTCAAAGGTAAACATGCACTTTTGTGTGAGTTTACTCTTTTTCGGTATTCACAATGACTGCGGAGACTCCGGGGTCAGGGCGGAGAACTCCGCACATAAAAAGATAGGACAGCCCTTTGTAAAGGATATTTTAAGCAGCAGTGTCTTACTCAAGGGGGACATTTAGTAACAATGTAAGTTATTGCAGCTTTGTGACATACTTGTTAAGGAAGCAGTTGCTTCTGACTTGAGAAGGATGTTAGTACTGTTCTGAAGGGCTACAGTCTTGTTAAAGACTTCACACTGTTTTTCTGACTCAAAAAGGACATCTAGTAATTGCTTCAGGTAACTGTAGCTGCATGAAAGGCTAGACCGATTGGCTTTGTAAATGCTTGTTTATTTTTTGCTCAGTTTCAGTGTATTTTTGGCCACTTAATTTTTTGACGAACATCATGCACCAAGTCACTGTTAGATCTGTTGTACTACTATAAAAGGACGTATTTTACATGTAGTTGGATTATATGGCAGGATACATTTTCTTTTCTGGTTTGCTAAATCCTTTCTAGTTCAATAAAATGTAAACAGTTATAACAGGATGGTTGGGCTCTTTTCACTTTCTGACAGCCTTCATTCTCTCATACACTGTGTCTTATCTGTTGGATTCTCTGGAGAAAATGATTATATCTTCCAATGATGCCACTTATTTGCAGGTAAGGTTGGTTCACATTTTTCCTTACGATAAGGAGGCTACATCTCGGCTAACACCACCACATTGTTGTAAGTGTTGGTTATCTGGATTCAGTCTAGTCACCTTGGACCTTCTGCATTTCTGACATGGTAAAAGATGCTGGGTAGGTTTATAAAAGTTGATCGCCTAGGTAATAAGCCTATGAGGACTCCTAAGGTGAGAACTTCACACAGCTCTTTTCAGTCTTCAATCCTCTCTCGTCCTGTAACTGACAACTCTCGCCACTCAATTTTAAACACCATTCAGCATTCTAATGATGACATAATCACTACCACTCATGTCAGGCTATTCCTTGAACATTTCTCCCCTTTATTTCTCACATACATTATTCAGTCAAGTGCGAACCAACATAAAATGTAAACACCAGGGCACACTATACAGGCATTTCTGCTGATAACAAATCCTCAGAGATTAGAAAGCAATGAGATTATGACAAGGCAATGTCATATGCTAAATGGGAACTGGGTATATGCATCTAAACAAACTAGGATCCCAGTGGAGTTATTTAGGAGAAACTGTACAAGCTTGTATTAATTATGTCAACATCAGTAATTTGTGTAAGAAGAATGCTAAAAAAGAGATAGAGGATATCAAGTCTGTTTAAAGATAATTTTATTTTGTTAAAGAAAAATTCTTAAAAAGCAGCCGTAGAAAAATCATAGTGTTCATTAAACAGCATTGCGACACAAATATGTGGGAAAGGGTAAGTGGTGCAGTTGTCAATGTATAAAAAGGTCATAAAACAAACAAAAATGATGGCCCTATCTAATTTCTGACTTAAGGAGGCTGAAACATTAATGTATCAAATACCTAAAGGGCACTAGATAAAAAAAAATTATTACTGTTATTACTGTCCTGACAGTTTATTTGCGTAAACATTTTCTGAGTTATTAAACTCCACTTTTTGATTCTTTTCTTACTTTAAATACTGACCCCCCGCCCCACTCACCTTTTTCAACCAAATGACCAGCCTTCTTGAGGGCTCCCATAGTATGATCAGTCTCACCCTCTGTTACCAGCCTGCCTGACATTATTTAGCTATATAATTTGAAGGTAACTGTGTTCACTGGGATATTTCCACAACTACATGCTCTCTTGGTATATTCATATGTGGAACCTAAGGCCTGATCAGACCTCTGCAAAACTGTGAAGTTTGTCACTATTTTCTATTTTTTTCAATGCAATAATTCACTAATTGGTGATATGTATATCCGTTTTTAAAATAACAGTTGACCAGAACATATCATCAAAACCAAATCTGGATTGTATAAGTAATGTAGTATGAAACGAGTTATCAGACTATGTTTATCAGTAGTGTTTTATCCTTGTTTGGATTTAAAAATATAGGGCCACATGTACGATCGCTACATTTTGTGAGTTCCTACTTGCGATGTTTTGCGAACTCTCAAAATGCCTCATCAATATTCATAAGGCAGGTCGCAATTTGTGACCCATTGGGAATCACTAAAAACACAGGGATGGTGGCCTGCTGGGGACAGTAGACCATCATGTCTCTGTTTGCTTTTAAATAATGCAACGTTTTTTTTTAAATACAGCCCGTTTTCCTTAAAGTAAAACAGGCTACATTTCAAAAAGCAAAATTAAACGTTTTAGTTTAATTTTTTAAGATAAGGGACCACTGCATACTCAAAAAAAGGTTTTTCCGTGATCATTCACAAAGGAGAAGGGGTACCCCGGGAACTCATTCCCGTTTGGAATTGGCTTACCACCTACTGAAAGTAAGTTGTAAAATGCAAATGTTTTTCGACCACATTTGGTTGCAGAACATCCAGATATCCCCCTGTGACTTGCTATTAGGAAGGAACGCCCTTAATACACCCAATCCTAACACCTACTCGCAAACACTATTTTGCGAGTTGGTAATAGGTCACTGTAGGGTTAGTAAATGTCAAAAGGCTATTTCACAGTTGCACATGGACCGATTCTTCGTTTGCGACCGCTAAAACCTTTTGTACATGTGGCCCATAGTCTATCAGAGCTCAATTGCAGTGTTTCATAAGAGGGCATCCACATTCCTACCTGGCCCGTAGTCATTAATACTTAATCCAGTTTAGACTGAGATAGATAGCAGCTGATCCTTAAAGAAAGTCCACACAGTGGGCCTTAAAAAAGAGGGAAGATTGGACACAGGTCTTCCAGGGCACATGTGCATTTGACCTGCTGTTGCATAGCAAACTGTTCATTCAAGCCAGGGAGCATCCTCATGAGCCAAACACTATATGGGTGCTAGTGAGATGTGTGCTTGGGGATTTTTAGTTGCTTTAATTTTGGTGGTAGAAACTGAACTAGCACAAGGTAGATTATGGGGCAGGAGAGATGTAAAACAGGGAGTGAAAAAACATCACCCATTTGTGAAAGGGATTATGGGATAGCTTTCAGCCTGTAATCATATCCTTAGAGTAGGAACTGGATATACTTCTGCTTAAGCTGTGAAGAGACAGCATTTTAAATTTAGTTTGAACTATGTTGATCATCACCAATCCACGACTGGTTATAGCCTTCAAATACCCTTCATGACACACTATAGAAAGCTGTTTGGTTTGGAACAGAAGAATAGATCACAATGTTCCCAGCTTTTTGTACATACGAATTCTTGACTACCTTACAGGGACCTGTGGAAAAATGTGTCTCCTATTTTGTCTTTAACCAGTGGGGCAAAAATCTCTTTCAATAGCTGTTTATGCCAATCTCTCACTATTCCCTAAAGGCTAAGATACTACTTGTGAAAACAGATGTTTCCTCTTCAATGTTTTGCCTGGAGGTGTATAGTGAAAGAGATTCTGGAAGACGGAAAGCTGTGGCACCCTCAAAGAAGACCAGTGCACCAGTTACAATTGGAAAAAAGTTTCTGCCTGCTGCTGTGATACCTATCCCAAGTGTATTGGCAGTGCAGACATTCCTGTGGACATAAGAAGCTGGGGTAGCCACAGAGGATTCACAAGAACCATTTGGATTTACACATGTTCTTTGGACATGTGCTAGAGTTGTAAGAATTCATCTTGATTCATCTTCTTATTTGAATCAGTGCACTGGAATATGATGAACGAAACCTGAAATGTTTTCAAAAGTAGGGACTTAAAAAATAGAATCACTGGAGAAAAATGAGATAGCACTAAGCCTACCTCAAAAAAGGCAACCTTAGCATCTGCAACTTAATGAATTTTTCTTGCTTTCAGCTTGTGGGGCAAAATGTTTAAGGCCCACTCAACAGAATATATCAACCACATGGAAACCTTCTCAGCTCCATTTTCCACCCTGGCCCCGCAACAGGGTGCTTGACTCTAGAAATGTTTGTAAGTTTTAAGTAACTTTTTTCTCAGGATAATACACCAAGGGGCATATTATCAAGCCCCTATCGCCCCGTCGCTTTTTGTGACGTTGTGGTGGCGATATGGCCCCTTTCACGCTAAAATTAGCGTGAAAGGGGCGTGCAGTGGGTGTTGCGGTGGGCGTTCCACCGCAACACCCATTCACTTCGGACGCTGCCATCTATTATCAAGAGAGGCGATAATAGGTGGCAGCGTCGAAATTAAGACCAGAAAAATCCTGGTCTTATAGGTGGCGAAACGAGGAGAAATGCTTCATTTCTCCTCGTTTTTGCTTTTTCCATGTGTGCTGCCTTGTGCAGCACACATGGAAAAAGCAAATGGCAAGGTTTGTTCATGTACCGGAAGGTGTCCCTTCCTGTACATAAACAAACCTGTTTTTAAAATGCCATTTTGTAACTTATATGTGTGCTGCATGAAGCAGCACACATGTAAGTTACAAATGGCATTTTAGGTTTGTTTATGTACAGGAAGGGACACCTTCCTGTACATAGACAAACCTCCCTGCTCGCAGACACCCTTGCACTCTGGTGCAAGGTTGCCTGCTTTGGGGTTAAGTCGTGAGACTTAACGCCATCGCAGGGGGAAACGCCAGGCTGCACCATATCATTGGTAATATGGTGCAGCCTAGCGTTTCCGAAGTGGCGATGAGAGGCGTTAAGCCAAGGAGGCTAACGCCTCTAATCGCCACTTCCTTGCTAATATGCCCCCAAGTGCTTTTATAACTAGGATATTTCAATTGACCCAATAATGGTGACTCGGTCCAGATCTACCACACCCCATAGACTAAGATTTTTGCATTGTCTTCTTGTTTTTATGTATTTTGTATTAGTTTCCAATTTTTCCATGTTCTTCATGTTGTGCTGCAGTCCTGTTCATTTTTTATTCCAAACTTGATTTGAAATTTTACATTTTTCATTTCTAAATTGTATTGTTGCTTCAGTGTAGCTGCACAAATATAACATACAATTCTCTGAGGAAAGCTCTGTGAGGGTTTCCTAACTGAAAGTAGTTTGCTATATAGGTGACGGATTGTTGTTGAAACTCATTTTATTTGATATCGATATTGGGGACGAGTGAGACCTACCTCTTTGCTGACTCCAGATGCCGTGAGGGGAACGGCCAGCTTTCCTGACATCGTGCCGTGAGGGGAACGGCTGTGTTCTCTCCTACACGCCGTGAGGGAAACGGCCGGCGCGCACTAAAGCCTACAACTCCCAGCGGCCCCCTGAGACCAGCGGCGCACCTCTGACGCACCAGCTAGCGCCCGGAGGCGCTACAAAATGGGCAAGCGCCCCACGCAGCGCGGGACGAGTGAGACCTACCTCTTTGCTGACTCCAGACGCCGTGAGGGGAACGGCCAGCATTCCTGACATCGCGCCGTGAGGGGAACGGCTGTGTTCTCTCCTACATGCCGTGAGGGAAACGGCCGGCATGCACTAAAGCCTACAACTCCCAGCGGCCCCCTGAGACCAGCGGCGCACCTCTGATGCGCCAGCTAGCGCCCGGAGGCGCTTCAAAATCGGCAAGCGCCCCATGCAGCGCGGGATGCGCGCGGGCGGCGCCCGTGCCAAGGGCGGTCCCTTCCTTGCCCGTCAAAGCCCGAAGAAGGCCGGGCTGGGTCATATCCCTTAGTTTTTTTTTCTGGCATCTCCACTACAGCGGTAAGATTAAACAGGCTATATATATGCCGAAGTGGGACATGAACTAATTGTCTACAAACTATGATTAGTACCCATTGGACAATTCTTATCCCGATTTAACTAAAAGCATCTTTGTTCTTTTAGCAAATTATTTGTTGAAGTATTTTTATGTTATATTTAAATGTAAATATCTAAACTGAGGATACTAAATAATAGAGGCAGATAGTTGTGATACTTTTGGGTTGCTTTTTATTATATTGATTTTATTGGACACAGGAATATCTGCTTTGCATTCCCAATTTAACCTTATCGTAAGTCACTACGTTGATTACATAGCCAAGATAGCAGTCTTGCAATAAGTCATCAAGGCAGTAATGGGGAAGAGGAAAGCAGCAGAAACAATGACAGGGAGGAAAAAGATAGCAAGGATGCCAAAATTGGCCAAATCTGCAGCAGAGAACTGCACTTTGGCCGCTATCGACGATTTAATAGAAGAGGTAGAAAATATGCTGTCCAGCGGAAAAGAGAATAGTACTAAGGGGAAAAGTAAAATCTCATCCTACTATAGCAGAAGAGAAAAAGTGGCTCCAGCAAAGCCAAACAGTCCAACTATTGTTGTTCACCAAGCACATAACAAAACACCATTGCAATTACCAGCCACATCACCATTAAAGTCAGGACTGGGTACTGGTACGACTCCCTCCCCTAGCACTAACGTTCCTGATAATATAGATAGGGATCAAGGTAATCTAATATACAATGAGATCATAATGTAGAGTGCTCAACTAGATACTCACCCCTAGATGATAATCTGGAGGAAGTCCAAGCAGAGCAAATATCAGGAAAAGATCGGAAATAGTCCAACTAATTTGAGTTTAGTTGGGGAATATATGCAGGGACAGGTACATGATACCCATACACTTGTGTTGGACCTCTACACAAAACTCAACACAGTTCAAGAAGAGGTTCTGACAATTAAAAGAATGATAGAGGCACTAACAAGTCACTTACACAGAGATCCAGGAGTTGTAACCAATGCACCAGGGGACCAAAAACAAACAGGGAAGAAATCTCATTACACTAACATGGAGAACCAGGTACCTAAACCACCGTCTAGAGTTACCTTAAACTATCCCCCAAAGAAGACCATAAATCAGAGTAATAATCCAATCCCAAAGCCTTACCCTAAATTTATTCTGGAGAAACATGTGACTAATATGCACGATCATTCGAGACCATTTATATCACAACAACAAATGCAATGCGTAAATCCAGACTTAAAAATCCAGCACCCAAATAGGCTACCACAGAGTGCCCAAGGTTTGGGAAGGGGGCTTGGGGGTCCCGAAGGGAAATATGGACAACGCCAGGCATTTTACCTCCCAATTAGGGAGGAACATAATCCGCACAATGTGTTTCTCACCAATGTCCCGAGATTAAATCCGGGCAGTATAGAAGATAGGTATTCCCTTGTAAATAAAGCTATATATTGGATTAGGAGGGAACGGCAGTGTCTCTCCATAATAAGATCAGATATAAAAAATGCTGAAAGGATTCCACAAGACGATGGGAATTTGGATGATATAAGGTTAACATCCTACTCCAAATTCATTGCTGAGAACTTAATAACTATGAATTTAAGAACCCACTCACTTTTCAACTCCAAAATTAATATCAGGCAAAACAAAACCGGTACAGTCAATCTTAGCTTTGCTACATACACCTCTGGGGGGCAAAGCAACCTTGAAGCTATAGATTGACTGATTCATGAGCGGAATTCGGATCTCCCAGGGAGGGGGACTCTGCACCCTTTGGCTCAGGTTCGATGGGTAACTGATCTTGATGACCAATTTAATGTGGATATACAACATGAAGGATATAGTCCTGATGAAGGACAAGAAAATAACATTGTCCAGTTAGAAGGGCCTAAATGCGTCATCAATGCTGGTTCCCCTATTAAAAAATCTACATGTATAATATCTGAATGTGATTGCCCTGATACTTTGCCAACAGGTCTAATTGAAAATCGAATAAGGATGGTGTCTTGGAATATAGCTGGCCTTGCAAAAAAACTGCAAGAACCAGATTGGCAGGATTATATTGAAACTTTTGAACTCTGCCTCTTCCAAGAGACGTGGTCAACGGAACCATTATTTAAAGTAGGCTACAGAACATTTAGTATTGAGGCCCACAAACCAACTAGAGGAAGACCATCTGGAGGCCTCTTAATTTGGATAAAAAACAATATAAATGCTTCCATAGATATTTTAACTACGGCCACTGATGACATCTTGGGCCTGAGTTTTAAATTTTCAAACAAATCCTGGTTACACTTATTCAATATATATATAAGACCAAAAGAATGCTCAAAAGAATCACCTATAATCCAGCACCTAGAAGAAGCCCTTGATTCTATTAGATCCAATGGGCTCATTGTAATTGGAGGTGACTTCAACTGTTGTTATGAACCCCTGCTGGGATTAAATACAATCCTTGAAGAAGAAGATCTAGCAATGGGTATCCCGTCCTTAGGGATAGAAAAGACCATGAGATGTTCTGTCTCTGCATTGCAATTATTTAATTTTACTGTAGAGAAGGGATTAAGGTCATGCAATGGTAGAACCCCTCTGATCTCAAATATTCTAACACCTTTTCGAGAGGTCTTTCTTCCTCTCGGATAGATTATATTATGGTAAATGCTGCTCATTGGGATTATGTGCAGGATTTTAAAGTGGATGGCAGAAGAGAAAGTGATCATTTTCCTCTGTGTTTAGATCTTACAGCGAAACATTTTCTGCTACACCCACTGATACAGTCGGGATTGGACTCAGAGGTCACACAGCCTATAGTGAGCAATAATAGGAGGGCAGTGAAATGGCCATCTATTCTGGGAAAGGTAGAACCCCTTACTTGCATTTATAATATTTTTTGTGATCTAGTATTGCTTTTTTAAAAGAGTGCCCTGGAAGTTTATTTATAACACAGACTCATCAAAAGTTGGTGGAATGTATAAAACCCCATTTAACTAAATCGGTGACTGGGAAGATTGGGTTGTCCAACCCATGGTTTGATAATGAATGTGCACTGACTAAACAAAGTTTAACCAGGGCCCTGCAAACCAAGGATATAATCTTGATCAGGCAATTAAGGAATGCGTACAATAAAGTTTTGAAAGCAGCCCGCAGAAATTGGGAAGATGCAAGCTGGGAAGAACTGATAATAGCTTCAAAGACAGGCAATCAATTTTTGTTTTGGCGGATTATTGCAAATGGTACCAAAGCAAATAACCTGGCCCAGGACTATAATTTGGACCCCTGGACTTGGCATGGACATTTTGCTCAGCTATATGCCCTTCCGGCCCCAATGATTAGAGATCTCCCATGTAGTATTGAGGACCTTATGTCGTCAAACGAGATTGCACCACTACAATTTAGTGTAGAGGATACCACACTGGCCATAGCTGCTATTAAGCCATCGAAAGCCCCTGGCCCCGATAAGATCCCGGGCGATCTCTTTAAACATGCACCTGAAGTGTGGGCTCCATATATTAATCTTCTATGTAATGCAATCGTTAGAGGCGAGCCCATTCCAGAATCTTGGAAAGGCGCGGAGATCGTCCCGATATATAAGAAGGGCTGTAGGGACGATCCCGCTAACTATAGACCTATCAGTTTGATAGATATATTGCAAAAGGTTTATGCCAAACAGATCTTAGATAGGTTGAATGACTGGATGCTTGTAAATGATGTACTTTCCCCATGCCAGGCGGGTTTTAGAAGGAGGACAACTACTATAGATCAAGTGTTCAGGCTGATAACTATAGCCTGGAAATATACAAGGCTAAGATCCGGTCATCTATACGTGGCTTTATAGATTTAAAGGCCGCATTTGATTTAATTCCTAGAGACCTATTATGGTTAAACCTATTACAGCAGGGGGTGCCAAAAAATATCATAGTCCAGCTGGTTAGGCTTCATGAGAATACCTTTGCAAAAGTGCGTTGGGGTAAAGGGGGGAACTCACAGAAGAGATACCTGTCAAGAGAGGTGTGCGCCAGGGCTGTGTCCTGGCGCCAACTCTATTCCTCTTATATGTTAATGACATGGTCGAGTTCCTCCAAAAATCCAATCATGACTCCCGAAATTAGGAGGGAACCACATCTGCGCACTAACTTTTGCTGACGACACAATTTTGTTGCCGCAAACGCCAAAGGGCTTGCAAAACCTTTTAAATACTCTTGATCAATATTGTAAACAAAAGGGGCTGGAAATAAACCCACTAAAAACTAAGTACATGACTATCAGGCCCCATAAATGTTTTAAGAATAATATAAAGCTGGATGGAGCAATTTTGGAGCGAGTCTCTAATTTTGTTTATCTTGGGGTAAACATCGACTCTAAACTCTCATGGAACCCCCAGATAATGAAATCTAGATCAATTTTAACGCAATACGCAGCACCAGTTATAAAAAAACTCTTCGCCACCACGACAAAGGCTGTTACACCAGCCCTTGAAGTTTATAAATCCAGGGCACAAACTGCTGCCTTATATGGCTCAGAATTGTGGGGGGGGATCACTTTCACCTTTAACTATGGGGGAAAATAAGATCTTGAGGAGGTTTAGTGCTCTACCCCAAAATACACCTGTGATCCCCCTAATGCTCGACCTGGGCATCAAGTGAATTGAGCAAAGGGCAGTTTGGATGACCTTATCATACTGGATAAGAATATGGACCACCGAGGAATTGCAAACCTATAGACAAGCATTGAGTGAATTATTGGCTCTTGACACTCATGTAACTTTTCCTTGGTTGATCCACATCCGTAAATGGCTTTCGGACCTGGGTTTGAGCAGGTTCTGGGAACAACCGAATTTGTTGACTCCTGATTCAAAACGGGAAATCAAAACCATTTATTGGAATTTTATTAGGCACAATATCATTTCAAATTGTAGATCTGGTACACTCACAACCCAGTTTCTGATGTTTAAAATAACCCCTGTTTCGAATCATTTTTAGATGAGATCGAACCTTTACTTGCTAAGGTATTGTATCTGAAATTTAGGTATGGTACTCTTCAAATAAAGTCGTTTACATCCAGGTGGGGACAAAAGCAGTTAGAGGGAAATGATTGCAAGTGTACCCAGTGCCATTTAGGAAGCAAAGAGGATATTGCGCATGTTTTATTTTTCTGCCCTGCATATGAAAATCCCAGAAAGAAATGGATAAAACCTCTGGGCAGGAAATTGTGTACTAGGAAATACACTGAAATGCTGCGTATTTTGAAAACTGATAGCTCCAAGCTAATTGTATTTGGTACTAGCAGATTTTTATTGGCTGCTAATTTTATTAGGATGAAGACAGGGCTTAAATTTGAAAATCTTAATTTTTGTATTATAACATTTTTTTTGTTTTTAAGGGAACCATATGAAACTCAAATGTTGACGTTGTATATAAAATGATATTTTAAAATTTATAGTGTGGAAATTCCTTCTTCTATTTATGTGATGATATAGTAATCTTGATGAAATTGCACCTTGCACTTTGCACTTTATGGAATTAATCCCATTGTTGCTGACTGTAAAAACTAGCTTCTATGTTTTATAGCGGAATGTAAATGTTAATGCGCTATTGATGGTTAATTACTCAGCATTTTGCACTTTGCACTTTATGGAATTAATTGAATAGCTGCTAGTTGCGAAAATTCTACTGAATGTATTGTACTGCAACCAATATGAGGCTATCCGACATTCTGCACTTTGCATTTTCATGTATATGCTGCTAACTGTAAATTACATCCTATATACTGTATTGCAACTGAAATGAGGACTAATGAATTGTATATACTTTTTTTTTCTTTCTTTTATTAATAATAATAATGTTTTTGTATTTATTGATGCTTTGATGATTCTAAGAATCGAATAAAGATGCTTTGATGATGATATCGCAACAGTGATGTCTGTCTCCCAGAATGAAAAGTTCAATTGCCTATAATCATGAACACCATTAGCACACACCAATGAAGAGCTATTTAGTCACAACGCTGCATAAAGTAAGAGAGATGTCACCTTCTTCCATTGCCACCCAAAGTCTCCTCAATCTCAAACACAAGGGACCTACGGGAATTACTCATTTTCAAATAATAGCACAGTCAAGTAGTGACAATTGAAAGATTTGTAAATATGTTCATCACCTGGAACTGACAATCTCACAGCAAAGCAATATTTCACCATATCAATCTGTAAAGGGCCAATATATTGAGGTGCAACTTTTTATGGGCTACACAAATACTCAGATTCATGTTATTAATTCCTTCTATATTCCTAATTTTCAGTTAACAGTTCTTTTTTCTTTCACACTTGTATTCAATTCAATTCAATTTAGTCTTTATTTCGATCATTCTGATCATAAAAGACACACAGAATATTTACAATAACATGATAAACAATCTTACGTAAAAACATGATTTCTAAAATAGTAAAACATAATACATTGTGACAGTTGGTAATACACAAAAGTATAAAAACATGGTAAAACCATCAATTAAAAAAAGCACATAATTCATTATAAGGGTTATATATTCATAGTATGCTGTACTTACACCAAGAGTAATTTAGCTTTTCATTTCATTCGTGCATCGTACTTAAAGAGAACCCAATACAGACTAAAAAAAACAGGTAAATATCAAAGCATCATACAGAGGGTTAGAACTAACCAATGGCAGCTGTTACTTTTAAAAAATTGGACCGTAATCTCCATATCCAACTTAAAAATTTTGCTAGGGCTATCACAATGGGCTTTTGGGTGCTGGTCTTCAATAGTCTTAGAGCAGTAGCACATGACCTAGTACCCAGGTTAGCGCAAATTGGTTTTAGCCATTTGCTCCGTGGAGAGTTGTAGGCCGGGCATACAAATAGGATATGTGGTAACATTTCATCCTGGCCCTGACAAAATACACATTTACTATCTGAGATCTTTTTCCATTTGGCAGTAAAGGATTTAATTGGTAGAGTACCCACTCGAAACTGGTAAAAAAAGTTTCTTATCGCCAGGCTTAGTAATATAGTCCCAAAAGTTTTCAAACATAGGCTCTGGCTTATGTTCCAAAAAGGTACTGGTCAATATGTGGTTTCTAGTGGATCGCATGTTATTTGCTTTAATCATGGTCCAATAGGCCTCTTTAAAAGCTTTTTTGGAGGGAAACGTGTTAGCAACTGGATCTTCCCATAGATGGGTCATGCCCATATTCACCAGGGAGCATTTTATCTTTTGCAGCCATATTATCTTATGTATAATGTGACAGCTCCGGGGTTGACCACAATCTTCGCCAAAAAGCAAGAGGTCTAAATCTTGCAACCTCAACCAGTATGTTGCATCCCAAATCAGAGTATAGGGGTTTAAGAGGTGTATTCTGAGAAAGGCCAGTGAGACTCCTCACAAATTTGTTCTGGGCTAGGGTGAGTGGTGAAACATTCTCAAAACCCCAGAGTTCTGCTCCATAGAGAGTGGAAGCCAGGACCTTTGTGTTGTAAATCTTTAGGACTGGGCCTATCGGCTTGGTCTGAGAAAGTAGTAATGCTCCTGCCAACTGTGAGTGCTTAAGTGCCAATAGGTCTATCTGGGGCTTCCAGTCTAACTTTCTGCCCAATGTAATCCCCAGGTAGGTAAATACATCCGTTAGTTCCAGTGAGACCCTATTCATAAGAACCCTACCCTTGACCGCCTTGTGCTTATGCAGAACCATGAATTTGGTTTTGTTCACGTTCACCACCAGTTCATGATCTCTGCAAAAGGCCTCAAAGCGACAAAGCGCATGCTGCGGGTTGCACTTGAGTTTTTGATATAATTAGGGTATTGTCAGCAAACATAAGTATTGGGACCTTTGAGCCAGGTAAAGAAGGAGCATCAGTAGGATGTGCTAAGAAATAATTAACAACCCCATTTATAAACAAAGAAAATAAAGTGGGGGCCAGAACACACCCTTGACGTACCCCTTTTAAGATCGATAACCTGGGAGTAGTATTGCCCTGTGCACCCCATCGAACCTGCGCAAAATTGAACTTGTGTAATTTGGCTACACGCGATAAGAGCTCCAAGGGCATACCTAGGTCTTTCAGAACTGTCCAGAGCTTGTTCCTTGGGACCGTGTCGAATGCTGATTTTAAATCAACAAAGGCGGCATAAATAGTGCCACCTGCTAAAATTATGACACGCCAATAAATTAAAATGAAACGAAAGACCTGATTGATGGTACTTACATGTGCCCTAAAACCTGTCATCCATCAGATCCTTCTGCGTCGCCTAGAGGAGGCGGGGGTGGTAGGTCTTGCCCTGGATTGGTTTCGATCTTTCCTGTCTGACAGAGCATTCCAGGTCACTGCCCCCCTCTTTCTCTCCCACGCCCATTCCATCAAGCAGGGGGTTCCCCAGGGCTCGGCCTTGAGCCCTGTTTTGTTTAACCTCTATGTTCAACCCATGACGGCGGTGGCGAGGGACCATGGCTTGACATGGTCTCGTATGCAGATGACACGCAGCTGGTGGTAGCCCTCTCCGATGATCCTATGCGGGGCGCCTCGCAGTTTCGGAGCGGCCTAGCGGCGGTCGCGCATTGGATGACCACCAACTGCCTTCAACTTAACGCCAACAAGTCAGAAGTGTTGTTGGTCGGGAGAGATAAGGGGCTCTGGAGCACGCAATGGTGGCCGGCGTCCCTGGGCAGCGCCCCCACCCCTAAATCAGCAGTGAAAAATCTAGGGACCTGGTTCAACTCCACTCTTGGGTTCCAGGAGCACACCAAGAAGGTTGCTGGTACCTGCTTTGGACTTCTATGGGGTCTGAGGCCTATGTTGGGTTTCTTTGACCCACCCACCAGCCAGTTGATAGTCCAGGCGACCATTTTGTCCAGATTAGACTATTCCAACTCACTTATGTTAGGCGCCAATAAGACGGAAGTGATCCGCCTTCAGCGAGTCCAGAATGCAGCTGCCCGAGTCCTGCTGAGGCTCCCCAGAACCTGCTCCACGACGGGTGCATTGCGTCGCCTACACTGGCTACCTATGTCTAAAAGGATCGAATTCAAAGCACTATGCTTGACCTTCAAAATACTCAAGCTTTCATCCCCTGAGATTTTGTCCAATCTGCTGGTCCCCTATGTACCCACTCGCCAGCTACGCTCTGCTGAGCAATTTCTGGCAACGGTCCCCCGGGTGAAACGCCTCAGAGCGGGGGGCCGGTCCTTTTGGTATCTTGCCGCTAAACTGTGGAACTCTCTCCCTGTTCAGATCCGCCGCCTAGATTGCCTGTTACCCTTTCGTAAGGCCATCAAAACCTACCTGTTCCCCATGGTCTAGCCCCTAGCTTTCTACTGACACTGCTACCAGCGCCGGGACGCCTCTTCGCTGAGGCAGCTGTGCGCTATATAAGAATACCTAACATAACATAACATAACCTGCCTGTAAGGGTGATAGTATGCTATTTTCTTCAATCCACGACTGTATTCTATTTAACAGTAACCTGGCCATGATTTTTTGTGTGGAGTCAATTAGACTAATTGGCCTATAATTACTGGGACTGGATCGATCCCCCTTTTTAGAGATAGGTAAAATTTCAGCGCCTGGCCATGAGTTAGGTATGTTTGCTCCACTAGCTATCGCATTTACTGTAGCCAATTGTCTTTATCGTATATAAACAAGTCCGCAGGGATGCCATCAGGGCCAGGGGCCCTACCCCTTGGTACTGCATTCAGGGCAATTTCCACCTCATTTTTTGTAAAAAGCAGAGTTGATTCTGGCTTTGGTAATTGAGACAAGTCATCACCAGCGTCATTGACCGCAACAGCAAATTGCTCCTCAAAGAAGGAAACCCACTTATCTGGGGCAACATGATTTTGGGGTGCATGGCCCATTCCTCCTCTGCCCCATTTTACTAGCTGCCAGAATTTTAGCATATTTTTCTCTTTGCTGGCCTCCAAAAGTTCCAACCATCTTGACTCGTCCCAGGTCTTTTTTGCTAAAACATGTGTATTTTTATACATTTTCCGTTTAATTTTAATATTTCCCAGATCTTTAGATCTGATAGCTTGAGTCAGTTGCTTATACACTTCTCTACATTGCTTATTATACCAATGATCACGCTTTGGGGGGGCCTATTACTGTTTTAAGGGGTTTAATAAAGAATCTCTTAATTTTACCAAACATGTCCTTGTGAACTTGAGTTATACTAGCGTTCAGTTTAACCTGGGTAGAAAACCTTTGGAGGTCAACTAATGTGCTCTCTACTACGTCCTTCATCTGGGCAAGTGAACTTTCGTTTTCTACAATCCTTGACCATTTGACCCTCCTCATATCATTACACATAATAACGTCAGTGGTCATGATTTCGGAGTTTTGAGATTGTGCTGTTACATAGCCTGAGACTGACATCTTTAGCAGGAGCGGGTTGTGATCACTTTCATTTCTAGGGCATACCTCCATATCGATAAGAGACGACCAGTTCTCAAGGTTTATAAAAATATAATCAATACGACTACTTCTCAGTACGTTACAGTAGGTATGAGAGCCCTGATGATCTGAGGATGTTCTCCCATTCGCAGCCCTAACGCCCCTCTCCAGACTCAATGCTTTAAGCTGGAGGGTGGCCTCTGTCCATTTCCTTACTGGTGGCAACTCCAGTGGGGGGATGCCCCATTGTTCATCTTCTTCAATACTGAGGTTGCTATCCTCGTAGTCGAGGGGCTCAAACGTGGTATTGAAATCACCTACTATAACCAGATTGTATAAGCCTCTATTTTTATCTAGAAAGCTATCGAGTAGGGAAATTGTCATAGACATTCTACCTCCCACATTACCTCTCGCATACACGTTGATCACCATTAGGTGTGGGGGGTGTTTAAAGCATAGGAGAATTGCCAGGATATCGGGGTGGTCGGTCGGGATCTCCTCAATTTTAAAACAAGAGCGTTGTCTAACCCAGATGGTAAGCCCACCTGAGGGTCTGCCTTTACGCCCACCAAGTGCTGGTTTTGAAAAATGAAGATAACCATGATGGTAAACTGGGTTAAGTGCCCATGTTTCCTGAAAAGCCAGTATATCCTGATCCTCTATGAAGGCTATCCAATCCAAAGATGACATCTTGGAAGGCAGGCCCGCTATGTTCCATGAGGCTAGTGCCAAATGCGTGAGATCCTGGTTAATGGAAATACTACAGGGAATGATCTGGGTGCGTTTTCCCATAACCTGAGGTAACTGCACAGGCTTAAGATTTCTAAGGGGCACAATGAATCTGCCTGTAAAAGCAATTTGGTCCCTAAAAGCCCATCAGCTACATCTGGCCCTCTGGTTCTGCAGTTGACAGGCTGGATGGAACATCTCCCATCCACCACCCCAATGTGTACTGGTTCCATTGGTTCCACTAGTAGTGGTGGTGGAGGGAGGTTCCTTGGGCATCAATCTATATTGTGTAGGGTAGAGGCCTCATTGCAAGATGTAGCTAAGTTGTTAGTTGTTTGGTTGGTAAGTCCAACCGGAGGATTGAGTTTCATCCTGATGTTTGTTGAAATGAGATGTGATGTCCTCAGGTCAAAAGCCACTAAGTTCTCTACCATATCGGTGGATACTAGTGTGAGGCAAACATAATCAGTGTTTTGGCCCAGAGGTGTAAACCTTTTGGCGGATCATATATCTTCCCTGATTGTGGATCTGCACTTTCGTACATGTCTTAGCCATTGAGTGCATTTATTAATTAAGGATTGTTCATCTTCCCTAATTAAGCTGGAAGAGATTTTAGGGACGTTAGTCAAAAAAAAAATTCGTTTTACAAAACTAGTCAGGGGCCTCTCAGAGCTAGCGAGTCTGTTGGTTGAAAGAATTCCAGAAGAGTGACCAGGTCGAGGAGTAATGCGTTGTTCTCTTCTAAGTCCCATGTTTTGCGAGCATGGGCCTCTATGTGCAACTGGAGTGTTAATAGTGGAGGGCTGTAGTTTTAAAGGGCCAGAATGCATTCGCTTCTCACAAAGAGTGTGCTGTCCTGTAATGTCACTATCACTACCCATTATATCTGTACCAGCCTTGGTTGGATCGCTGGGCTTAAGATGGTAGACCATGGACTGTGTATCGACGGGTAGGTGTGTAGGGTGAGTGTGAGACTTCAGTGAGGCTGAAGGCATATCAATCATACCCTTAAGTATTCTAACTTCATCTGAGAGGTTTCTTATCTGTGCTTTCAACCCCACTAACTCACCAATGGCCTGATCGGTACACATGGACTTACACAGGCAGGTAGGAGTAACAGTTTTAACACAGACTCCTATTTCTTCGATATCCTGAGGGGCACAGAATTCCTCGCTCAGTTCCGCTAAGGGGAGAAATCTATTAGTACATTCAATTACCTGATCCGGTTGGCTTATATCAGTTGTATTAGAACATGATATCATATGATTAACATTCAAAGTACCTGCTTGAGATGATGCTAGGTCCCCTTTTGGTAGAGTTCTTTTAAACATTTCTGGAATTAATAAAGTCCACTTGGGGGAGTGGAGGGGGAAGGGTGGCACACAGCTGTTGAGCTACTATCAGGGCCCACAGGAGCAGCTAATATCTCATGGCAGTCACTCACTAAACTATCGATGCAACTCATAACACAATTCTTGTTTTTTTGCATTGACTGTTTGGACGACTTTTTGGTTTTCTTACCCTTTCCGAATGGACCCCCTCCCAAGCAATCTGCAGCTTTCCTTTTCCCCATAGCGCTTAATACAAGATACGTATAAAGCAACAAATAACTAAAGAACGGTGTGACAAAAGTAAAAAGAGGAACAGCCAGAACAGTAGGATGTTACCGGATACCAGTAACCAGCAAACTTAACACGCCTCTCAACCTGCTAACGCAAAGTGTCACTGAACGATGGTTTACTGACTCAATGTCAGGGCCAAACGGGCAGAATACAAAGTACCTTTTGTGCTGCTGGGCTCTGCTAGATACCAAAGTGTCAGGGGGGTGGCCCTGTCCTGGCTCCTCCTGGCGCCGACGGGCGCAGATGGGCCCGCCCTTGGCCCAGGCTTTGCCCGGGCACGGCCCGGGCACGCCCGTGCACGTCCTGCGCTGCGGGAGACTGCAAAGGGTTTTGTAGGTGCCTTCAGGCGTGTTGTGGTGATGTTTGCGGCAGAGTCCGCACGGGATCCTGGGACTGGTAGTCAGGGTCCCCTCTCCCTCGACGGCAGTGGCAGCAGGCAAAACAGGTACGGGCTTCTCGCGCTGCGGGAGCCCGCAAATGGTTTTGTAGGTGCCTCCAGGCGCGTTGTGGTGACGTTTGCAGCAGAGTCCACACGGGATCCTGGGACTGGTATATGGGGTCCCCTCTCCCTCGGCGGCAGTGGCAGCAGGCAAAACAGGTACGGGCTTCCCGCGCTGCGGGAGCCCGCAAAGCGTTTTGTAGGTGCCTCCAGGCGCGTTGTGGTGAGGTTTGCGGCAGAGTCCGCACAGGATCCTGGGACTGGTAGTCGGGGTCCCCTCTCCCTCGGCGGCAGTGGCAGCAGGCAAAATAGGTAAGGGCTTATGTACTATGCACCTTGTGCTTTAGATAAAAATGTTCTAGTACATCTTTTTAAATCACTTGAAGCTACTTTACACTATTTTTAGCTTCTGTCGCTTTGTCATATTGTAAAGGGGAAACAGAGCAACACCGGTGACTTGATAGATTCTGCCAAGATGGTGGTTTAAAGTGTCTATCTTTGCAGGAAATAGAAGAAATATGCCATTGCACGTGCTTCTTGCATGGTGCATTGGTGAGGTGAAAGAGTGGGCTTATGTAAAATAGGCATGTAAAAAACTTTGGGTCTGATTCACAAACTGCATCTTGTAGTACGAAAAGTGGTGCTACTCATGTCCTACAAAATGTAACTAACAAGCCTATGCCCAGAGATCACCACCTCTGCCTTTCCTATCTTTTCTGCGCAGACATCTCCACCGCCGTGGTAGAGAGGTCAGCATTTGTATGTGTATGATTTTGTGGTAAATGTGGGCAGGACTGGCAGAGTGGAGGGAAAACCGTGAATAATTACTCAAAAATGAGAGGAGTTATGCAAATTTAATGGGGGGTTTAGGAGGGCTGCAAAGACAAAATACACACCCACAAAAGAGTAAGAGCATTGTATTTCAAAAAATGCACTGCTAAAGTTAATGCAGCTCGAAAAAGTGTAATAACAGGTGTAAATGTACTTTATCCCAGCCTTGGAGTAAGTCAAGCATCACACATGACCACACACCCCTATAGAAAACAATGGGGGTAGGGAAATAATATATAAACATTTTAACCTATTTTTGAAACTACAAAAAGTGTTTAAATTAGTTAAGTACATTCGTTTGAACTAAATAGAAATAAACATTTTATTGAGGCTGGCTGCTTTTTTTAATTACTTGGTTTAAACAGTTTAACCTTTAAATAGTTTAAAAAATGAATATTTATAAATTACGTTTTTGTAATTTAAGTAGTGAATGGGCTGCAACATTTTATTTTAATAATTCAAGGCTAATCTCAATTATTTTACATGATTTGACACATGTATTCTACATTCAAATATTTTTTAAATAGTCTTCTAAAATAATAAACTTTATTTTCTGTGCTATCCCACCAGGAGATCTTCAACCCAGTAATAGAGAGTTCCACCAACAGCTAAAACATTACTAACAGTACCTTTACACTTGGAAAATCTATTGTAGGATGCTCTACATCCTCATTTAAGGGGTGGAGATATGCAAGTCAAAACCTAGGTGAAAATCTCCACTCGGAAATGCTTAATTGCAAAACAGTTGAGAGGTGTATGAGTAGATATACATGTGAGTAAGTCTATGCTTGTATATTTACCTTTGTGAACCAGGCCCTATCCTTTAAAAGTAGCTGTATTGGTACTTTGAAAGTTAGGATCACCTCAGAAACCCAAGCAAATACACTGGTGTCTTAAGTTAGTGTCTTGGCTGGTGGGGCCTAAATCTTAGCTTGATAGCTTCAAAAGAGAAAAACATGAACTTACTGCTGTGTTGGACATAAGTACATTATGATACTGTGTGACCCAAAAAATGTATTGTCTTGTTAGTTCTGGGAAATTGTCTTTAACTTAAAAGCCTCCTCTGAAAAGATCAGTATGCTCACTGAATTAATGCTCAAAGCCTGGCCCTAAATGAATAAAGGTATCTTTAACTTCTCCATTCAGTACTTACAAGAAATCTATCAGCAAAAAAGCAGCCATAACTCCAGAAGGTATCCAAAATAGTGGTTCATATTGGAAGAAATTGTTTTACACAATTAAATAAATTTGTATTGAAGGGTGGCTCTTTCCTTTTATGGCTCACAGGCATGCCATTGTGAATGGCCTGGTAAATCAGGTGGATTTAGCACCACCAAGGAAGTTACAGATACTGGGGTACCAGTTTCCATGGGTGGGAAAATCCATCCCAGTATGAATTGGACCTAGAGGGTCCACTAAGAAATGAGAAATTACATAGGGAATCTGTAACTCTGGGTTCAGTTCCCTTGTTAATCAAATATTTTGGGGCAGACTTTCACCCAGATCAAAAGTTAAAAGAAAAGGGGTGTTTTCCATGGATCTCATAACTACGATGATTGCTGGTAATGCTATTATTGGAAACATCTGAATTAATAGGCTGTAATATGTACTCCACAGTCCTTACCATTATCCCCAAGTAGGTACTACTCCGTTGAATGGAAATCAGCACCAAGAGTCTCAAATTATATCTATTTAATTGGCCTTTTGTGGTATAATCCACACATATTGGTGTTCCACATTATAAGAGAACCCCTAGGACCCAGTCTCTGCAACACTGATCTACTCTATCCAGTCACACACCTGAATGTCTCAAAATTTGATTATTCAGCATATTAAGGGTTGGATTCACAAACTGATTTTTGTAGTATGTAAATTAGTGCTACAGTAGTACTACCTATTTATTACAAAATGCAATTCACAAACCTACAGGTGGAAATACTTTCTATGGGGACATATCTGCATATATACGTTTACTACTTATTGGTAAATGTGGAAGGGACTAGGGGGAGTGGTGGGAAATGGAGACTATCTACTACTCAATGAAGGAGTTTAGGGAGTAATAAGTAAGTGTTAAGGGAGGGGACGAAAGTGTTTGGGGAGAGGCATGCTATTACAAAACCAAAGTACAAAAGAGTAAATCAATTGCTATTCACAAACCTCTACATTTATTATTGCCCTAATGGTGATAAACCAGTAGCAAATGTACTTTAATCCAGCCTTGGAGTAAGTCTAGCAACACATACAGCCACTTATGGGTACTGCAATACATTCCCATAAAAAAAAAGAGGTGGGGGCTTATTATAACACATCATAGCAAATAATGTTAAAATAATCACATCAGTTTGCCTTTAATTATAAGGTCGCCACTGGGTAGTTATAGTCAGCATTTCCATAGGAAATGTGTTTTTTACTGTTGCTAATAACTATGGCACAGTTTGACTAATCTCCACAAAACATTTAAAAAGGGCTTTTTAATGCCTAGTTTGTGCGTGGAAAGTTTCAGGTTGATCTGTAGGGGACGAGACAAAAATCCCCATGCATTTTCCATATCGTTCTTGAGGCAGGGCTACAGCAAAAACTGCTGAACGGAATGACACCAAATTTGGTAGTAAGCTTGATATTGGTCAATTTATTATAGGTCCCAGGGAGCCCATCTCCAGGGCCAACATATGCCAAAATAATGAAGGGGGCTGTGTGGCCCACCACCCAGAGCCATTAATGGCCCCGGGAGCAATTCCTCCCTCGGGGAGGTAGACCATGAATCCCCCCTGTGCATTACAAATAAATATGGCTCCGTGGTATGGGGTCAGTTCAGGGCCTAATGTGGCTCAGGTAGGGGGGTCACATAGCTCCCCTCCCTTTTAAAATAAATAGGTCGCAGGGGATGGGGTCCCGAGGGACAAATGACACCTAGGGAAGGGGCCACATGGCTTCCCCTTCCCTGTAAAAAACATACGTCCCCGGCCATTTATAAAAAAATATGACCCTGGAGGTTGGGGTCCCCAGTGCCTGATGAGGCTTGGAGAGGGATTGCCATGCAGCCCCCTTTCTCTTTAAAAAGAAAAATGGCGTGGGAGATGGATCCCTAGGGCCACAGGCCAGGCACCATTGCCAACGCCCTACTGTACATGTTCAAAAGCTGTGCACAGTGTGGGTTTAGCTGCCTGTGGGGGTTTGCTGTAGGGCCTGGGTTTATGTATGGTAATAAAATATTGCTTTATGTGAAAAAAAAACTAGAAATTCACTGAAAAAAACAATGTTTATAGTAACATTATAGTTAGGTGTGATAAAAAGATCTGATTTCATTTGAAAAAAACCTTAGAAATTCACTGAAAGAATCAATGGTAAAAGTAACGTTATAGTTAGGTGAATATGTCAGTGGCAACATTAACTTTTTGAACTAAAAAAAAAAAACACAGAAATTCACCAGTTATATTTAGCAGAGATAACTATAACTTGCACCCACATGACTGCTTATGACCTCACATATTACATCACTCATGACATGTTCTATGACATCATTTATAACATCACTCATGACATCTCACATGACATGGTATAAAAATGTATGAAGTGTGTATCATCACCTGCATCTCCATCTCCTATTAACACAAGTCCTTCGAGCACCCTGGGCAGAAGATTGGAAAGTTTGCTTCAATCTGACATTACAGAGGGGCTGAAAGGCCCACTATACAACAGGGCCTACCTTTTATGAAATAAAATAAAATATACAGAGTAAGGAGACGGCATCTAGTGGCATTAACCTGTCCTACCCACTCTTCTAAGATGCAACTTGTTTGTGGCCCCTTGGACTGCTCTAGAGTCTTAAGAAGACATATGCAGCTACTTCTGGAAGCAGTTGCAACTCACACCCTCATCGACATGTGTTACCCTGGTATGGAGGATGAGGAGGTAGTTGTAATTGGATTGGACCCTATTACCACCGCTGGTAAGTTCATTTGTGGGCTGAGTTTAGTTGAGTGGGTCAAGGAAAGAAATGTGCAATGTGTGCATGCATGCTTTTTGTGTATGTACCTGTTTGTGGTTGTCTTGATGCTTTCCTGCATAATCCGATTACTGTTGTGCATTGACAGCAGGAAAACACCTGCTTCCCCTCATTAGACTGTCCTGGTAGACCCCCAGGGGGTCTTGGTTATTATTAGGGTATTTTCTTATTATGTTATTCTATTCCTAAGCATTTTGCTACCTTGCATATTCTGTGACAACTCCTGGATTCTGATTGGCATCTTGGCACAAGATGTGCATCTCTCTGGCTCTCAGGGACATGCTACCATTTCGAGTTCTAGGAGAGCTGAAACCCTAAAACTGCAAGGGAAATTCATTGTTGCCGATTTACAGGAGCAATTCATCTGACCATAAAGTCTTGCTCCATTGTGCCTCTCACCCAGCTATCCTAAACGTTAATCAGTCGAAATAAAGTGACATGTATAGAGGGTCATACTGATTAAGACAAATAGACAAAAACTACAGTCATATGTTGACACTTGTGGATGCATATTTTGTCATTGTGGTTTGAGAAGCTGTTGTCTTCCGTGATTTTTGGACCAGAATTTTTTTTTTTTTTACCTAGAGCGCCATCCAATGGTCAGAACTGTGCCGAAAAACAATCTTACCAAATGCTTGCATTGGCTTAACACATGGAAGAGGAAAGGACCAACACCGTAGCCAAGTGATGAAAGCATTGCCACTACATTGACTTCACACAGCCAATTTTAGTCAGGTCCTTTTCCATGTGATATGCCAATCAATGGCTAGAGTCCTACATCTACTGTTTCTGTACTTCACCCAGTAAAAATGGCATCTGGCAAGGGTGGGTGGACATATCTCACAGGACAGAAATGGGCCATAACTGTGACCCTCTGGACACCGAATTCACATTGGTCTCTAGTTTTCAGAGATATCTGAAACCAGAATCCCAAAGGTATTTCTTCTAAAAATATTTTTTCTTCCATTAATATGGTCAATTATAGGGTATTTTCTTTTCCAGATAATACGCCTACCCACACATTTCATGTTTCATTTTTATTTAGAAAAGTGTGCACACAGTGAATGGTATTAAGTTTGCTATTACCTACAAATTCTGTAAATCTGTCAATGGACAGAACATTACAGTAAGTCTGACATATGCAGATTGTAGGAAGGTGGAATCTGACTGCATGGTTGCCCCCACTTTTTTCCTGGTGTTTTGCTGGTTTTCGACTTAGTCTGACTGGGATCCTGCTATTCAGGACCCCAGTCTATCTGCTTACTCCCTAAATTGGTTGTTCATGTACTTAGGGTACACTCCATATTGGATTCTGGGGTACCCTTATAAGTCCCTAGTATATGGTATACTATGTACCCAGGGCATAGGTACCCCAGAGGCCTCCCAGGGGCTGCAGCATGTATTATGCCACCCCTGAGAGACCATTTAAAATGACACCACAGGTCTACTACTGCAGTCTGTGTAAGGTGGTGCATGCACCCCTCACTTAGATATAGGTTCACTATATCTATCCTAATCACTGCACATATAAACCTATCACTCACCCCTATAGCAGGCCTTATCGATCCTGAAGGCAGGGTGCTGGGTTTTATGTGAGAGGGTGCCCATGCATGAGCAGAGCCCCTCTGCAGCCTTCGGAACCTATTCTCCGGGGTTGTTTGTGATGAAGCCAACCATATATACTTAAGTGCATTATAACCTCGCAGTAAATGCTAACTTTAATATGGCTGCATGGAAACATGTCGTGTTTGGTGTCAAACACCTTGGAATCATACCTCCACACCAGTAACTGGTGTGGGAGGTATGATTACACCCTCCTAGAGGGAGAAATATGACAACACCGGTACACCCGGTACCAGCTTCACAGAACCCTGGCATCACAAAATGGATGCTGCCAGCCACAGACACGAGTCTGCCCTCCTGCTGCTGGATGAAACTCCGGCAGGGGAAGGCTTGACAATAGGTTTCCTGTCACAGGGAGTTGTGACCACCTCCCAGACAGGCTTTAGTGTATTGGTGCTGGGTGGGTGCACTCTCAGAGTGCTTTGATGTCTGCACTGGGGGCACATTTGGTGTCCCTGTGCATTGTCCAGCTCAAACCGGTTGCAGGAGCCATTTGCTCCTGCTCTGGCGCGAAACTGGACAAAGGACATGGGTGTAGCCACCCCTCTGTCCTGACCCTCCCATAGGTGGGTCCCCATAATTTGTCCCACCCCTTCCTTGGGTATAAAGTAGGAACCCCTGGCTACAGGACTTTAGATATTACCTGGACTAAACTCTGCTACAGAAACCAAGTAACCTTCGACGATCTACGCTTTACTGGACGACTGAAGAATCTCCCTTGGAGTAAAAGAGTTACTCCCCTGCTGAGCAGGCATCTAAACGCATCTGACCGGTTTGCATCTACGAAGCTCCCGAAGGACTCCAAAGATTTCTGCAATACAGGAGGTGGGTTCCCAAGGTCTCTGAGGTCGATCTGCGCTCTCAGCAATTCTGAGGCCTGTATCCCTCGTGGGGACCGTGAAACCTGTACCCCTGGGCACCGTGTACATTTGCAGCAGCATATGCTTTTCGGCAATCCCTAAAGCTGTGCTTTGGGCTACTTGTAGTCCTGACCCCGAGCAGTAATTCCACTGAAGATTTCTGGCCTACACTCCACGAGTGTTCCGTGGGCTGGCACTTTGTGATTCCTCTTGAGGTTCCTTTGCGATCCCTGGTCCGTTGGCCTGTGGGTCCCTGAGAAGGCAACTTTAACTTTCAGTGGGCTTTCCTGGTTGCTCCAGACTTGCCCTGACTCTCCATTGCTTGGGGAGTCCCCAGGACCTTGCTGGTCCTCACAGAAGCATCTTTACTCTGACAGCATGGGTTGCAGTTGCCAAGGCTTGTTAGTGTTCAATCCGGACACTGACCCCCCAGCACTCGACATCCTTTGTGGGGCAGCTCGAATCCGGATGGTGGTTGTCGCAGACATCTCCTGGTCCCCGTGGCTGCAGAGTCAAGCATCACCTCTTCGCACCTGAAGCACCCAACATCGGTGGGCATTCGATTGTTCCGCTCCTGGTCACGTGAAGTGACCCAGACTTTGTCCCCTCTGCTTTCAGGTTCTTCACATCTCCGATCCAGGCTTGGATCACACCGGACACTTTTCTTCTCCACGGCAGCAGTACTTTCTCGCATCACGCCATTGAAAACGGCGAGGGTTTCCGACACCACTTGACCCCTATGCACCCGGCTCCTCTGGGATAGGTAACACGGGTACCTCGGTACTCTCAAGGGTGCTGGCTTTAGAACCTTCTATGTTTAGCTGTGTTTGCTTGAAGTCCTCTCCTAAGTGTCCTTAATCTTTAAAATTCCAACCGCGACTTTCCCATAGAGTTGTACGGAGCTCGCGTCTGTGTTCCCACACTGCACCCGTCCTCCGTGGGTCCCCTGTGTCACTACCTTGGGTGGTTCCTTGGGGTCCCAGCGATTCTACGTGCTCTAGGCATTGTGTCTAGTCAAGTCGTGGTTCTTATACCACTTTCTTAGTATATGGTTCGGTCTCCCCCTGGAGCCCGCTGTGTATTGTGCTATTTACTGTCGTTCTAGTGATTTAATATTGTGTGTATTGTTCTCTAATCTCATAAAGAGGTTAGTAGAGAGTGTTTAGTAATAAATACATATATTTTATATACACCTGGTGTGGTTCTCCTTTCATTTGGTCATTCAGGAGGTTATATACTGGTAAAACAAGCTGCTTTACATTCCTTCAAGACTTAGCCTGAAGGCTGCTCTCCACAGCTACCACTAGGATAGCTTTCTATAAAGGTTGTCTTTAACCTAATCATCAATAAGGGTCGTTTGGACTGGTGCAAGGTGCCCACTTTAATTACTGGACAGCATATACCAGGCCAACTTCTCACACAGATGATTTTAGATAAGAAAACTTGATAGCATTTATGTAACCACACCAACCTGTATTCAGACTATGTTTCTCTTTTTGAAAAAAAAGAAATTCCCTTATCATTGTGTTCTGGGTTCTTTTTTGCCATTTCCTACAAATTCCAGAGTCCTCCTACAAGTATTGAGGACCTGGTGTGCTTAAAGAAAGGTTGTAAATTGGTTGTATATAGCACACTGACATTTTGCAACCCATTTTTAGGTTTGTGATGTGACCTATGTACTATTAAGTCTTTTTGCAAAATCTCCAGTTAGAGGGGTGACAGAACAACCTGCCTAATGAATATTAATTAGACAGGTTGCTATGTCCGATCCCCTTTGGTTGACTGCAAACAAAGGGAAGTGGCCTGCAAGGAACAGCAGACTATCATCACTGTGTTTATATTCCTAAACTAAAGCATTTTTTTAATTGTCCATGTTCTTTAAAGGAGTTGGTGCTGCTATAAACAAAATCCCATTTGTAAAGACACTGAGGGTAGCAGGCATGGATCCGATCAAGACATCTACCTTCTTGCCCAGAGGTCGCACAACAGGATTCCCAAATGATAAGCTGCTGAATCAGGACAAATTTATATTTTCAAATAAATTGCCCCCTTCTATGAGGAGCTGGTAACTGCTCAATGGTTTGCATCCACAATTGCAGTCACAAACTACTGATACATACTTTACCAAGCCGCAATTTGAAGTGGACATCACTTTCACATCCCATCCTATTTGCAATTCATTATGGGTTGGTGAACCCATTTTTCAAATAGGAAATGGTTTCTGTTTCGAAAAAGGGTCTAATACATACAAAATGGCCATTTTGTACTTAAAAACATGATTTTGTGACTTGTAGGGTTTGTAATGGCAAAAGGGTCTGTACCTCAGTCCCTAGGTTTTATCTACAAACAATGCTTGAAGTGTTTATGGGATGCATGTATGTTACTCCCTCAGAATCACCTGAAATGTTGGGTTATCTACAATTTGGAATGAAATTCATATCCAAATCCCTATCTATAATCTCAGATTCTTGGGTACAGGTGAAAAATTTATTTGAAAAATGAATGGATTTGCATCATACCCAGGGGCATATTTATCAACGTTTTGCATCGCACTTGTGCCACGAAAGGGGGTGCAGGGAGGCACAAAACCTAAATGAGATTTATCAACCCACGCAATGGCACCTTGTGTGGCCCTGCATGGCTTGGCAAATTTGGAGTAACGCAAGGCAGTGCAAGTCGCTGCCTTGCGTTAAGCTGCCCCAGGGAGTTGTTCTATGGGTGGGGCTTGGGTGTTCCGACACATCCACCCATGGATTCTGAAGCATTCCCAGATTTGCCAATACTATTAGACCAGGGAATGCATCAGAATGCTACGTTCCCCTAGGGGAGAGGTAACAAAGGAGAAATATCTTTATTTCTCCTAATTTGGTCCTCTCTCTAATGTGCTCTATCCTGCAGCACATGTAGAAAGGGGAAAACGCCTCACAGGAATGTTTTTGTTCAGGAAGGGTTGCCTTCCTGCACAAAAACAATCCTGACTGTAACGCAGACACCCTTGCACCATGGTGCAGGAGTCCCGGCATTGGCACTAGACAGCAGTTTGTGCGTCAGAGCAGGCAGAGAGCAGCAAAGCATCATATAATGTTAAATGCAGCACATTTCTGCCCTCTCCCTTTCACGCAGTGCAGCAAGGTGTCTTGCTGCATTGCATTGCATGAAATATTGATAAAAATGGCCCCCAGTTTCTATTTGTTAGATATTTCATTATCAAATGATGCATCATTGGTACACAATAAAAATCTATTGTAAGCCATGGCTCAGCTATTGGCTCCTAGCACAGCCGGTTTTATGGAAAAATACAAGCCCCAGATATCTATTTGAATGTGTTAGGGAAGCTGTTTGATCTGTGCTGGGGCTTCTGTGATCTTTCTTGCCCACAACACAAGAGCTGCGCTTGTAATGTGCTCAGGATCTCGAGTGGTGCAGGATGCTGTTTTCTTTGTGTTGGGGCTTCTGTGGACTTCCTTTCCCCTGATGCACTACAGCCCAGGAGGAGAAGGGGCTCTAATACCGTACTGCACTACTAAAGTGCTCAGAATCTTCCACAGAGTGGGATGCTGTCTTCTCTGTGTTGGCGCTTCTGTGGGCTTCTTAGCCACAACGCACTAGAGCCCAGGAGGAAGAAGGGCTCTAATACTGTGCTGTGCTACTAAAGTGCTCAGGATCTCCCACAGCGCTGGAGTTGCACTGGTCAGGCCCGGGGACATCCTCGGTCAAAGACCGGGCCATGAGCAGGCCCATCTGTGTGCATCTGTGCCTGCCCTAGGCACTTTAGGTGCGAGAAAACCGAGATCCGGTTAAGCGCAAAATTGTGTCCGCCTCAAGGGGTTCTTTAGAAAGGGATGCTTCCAGGAAGTCTACCATCATTACATACCTGACATCAGTGGTGGGGGCACTCACTAAGGAGATCCTTACTTTTGAGGACGAACTTGGTCTGGGCAGCTGTAGCTTGGCAGGGTCAATTGGGGCCAAAAAGAATCATCATATTGCCATGGGCACATGGTTCAAAGTAGGACAGCTGTTAGACATGGCATCATTTGGCATGTTTCCCCTGTCTTTTTGTTTTCTGGCCTCCTGTTTTCAACAGTATGTTGAACTTCATTTTGCTGGTTTAGTGCCTCTGTGCACTTTCTCACTGCTGTTCAGTGTTAAAGTGTTAGTGCTCCTGCTGTAAATTGTGTTTATAGATTGGTGTTTCCATGTTTGGCTTATTTGCTTTACTACTAAGTCCCTAGTCTAGTGCTCTGTGTGTGCCCAGGGCCTGTAATCAAATGCTGCTAGTGGGCCTGCAGCACTGATTGTGCCACCCACACAAGCAGCCTTTCAAAGGTGTCTCAGGCATGCCACTGCAGTGTCTGCATGCAGTTTTTACTGACATGTCGACCTGGCAAGTGCCCCCACTTGCCAGGCCCTAACCTTCCCTTTTGTTACATGTAAGGCACCCCTCAGGTAGGCCCAATGTACCCCCCTGGGCAGGGTGCAGTGTATGTGAAAGGTAGGGCATGTCCTGGTGTGTGTGGTGGAATGCTACCAATATCGCTTTTCACTATTGACAAGCTATCTGTCCCATAGGCTAACATTGGAGTTGCTTTGTAACATCTTACAAGCCTAGCTTTCCATTGGGACAATATAGGTATATAGAGTTTAGTATGCCTGAACTCAGGATTTAAAAATACATCTTTTAGTAAAGAGGATTTTTATATTATGTGTTTGAAAATACCACTTATAGAAAGTGGGTATTTTCTTGTCTAACCATTCTGTGTGCCTCTGCTGCTTTGTGTATTGACTGTCTGGTTTTGGAGTCACAGAGGCTGGGGATGTGCATTCACTGTAGACAGCCACAAGGGGGGTTGAGGTGTGTCCTGCCTTTCCTGGGTGACTCATAGTTGGGCTGAATAGGCCTGGACTGCATTTAGTGTGGTGGGAGGAGTTTTCACTAACACCTGAATAGGCAGTGTCTCCTCTGCACAATGCTGTCTCCACCGCCTGTAGTGAGGCTGGACCAGAAAGGGCAGAACTAGTTTGGACTGGGCTCAGAAACCTTTGCCACAAAGAGAACAAAGAGAAAATGTGGTATAAGTATTGGGGCCCTGACCCCAGGACTTCAGAACTCTTTTGAATCAAGGAATCTGGCAAGAAGAAGAGCTGGAGAAGATGTGAGGAGGAACTATCACTTTGCTGTGTGCTTTGCTGTGTTGGCCTGCAGTGGCTGCTTCTGTCTTGGGCAGAGAAAGGACTGAACTGAACTTTCTGCAACTTCTTCGTTTGAGTTTCTCCAAGGGCTTAAGGTAGAGCTTGTCCCCTGATCAAGAAGTCTCAGGAACAGCAAAGATGTCAAGTTTATCTGCTACCGGAACTGGGAACTGTGTGTTTTGTGCTGCAACAGAAAAAAAAGTAACCTGACGCCGTCAACGACGTTGCTGCCGGCTCCATGTCCTGAAGGCACCGCAGAGGGCACTGCCGCACTTTGCACCACTACCCTGGTCTCACCGATGACGATGCCTGACGCCGCTACAGAGCCGCTGCTTGCACCGAGACCTGCAGGCACGGCACTTCGCACCGCCTTGCTTCACAACACCGCCCTGGTATCCCTAACAGTGATGCTCCACGCCGACATCGATGCCGTTGCCTTTACTGTGGTTTGAGGGCAGCACTTGTAAGTTACATGACGCACTGCCCCGTCCCACACCACACCCTTAACCTGCCAACACCGGCGCCATGGACTCTGGTTCGTCAGCCGACGACAGCGCTTCAGCAACTACGACGCTGCTGGTTGCATCGTGACCTTCCAGCTCTGCGATGAGCACCACCCTACTTCACACCACAGCCCTGGTCTCACCGATGTGGCTGGACGCTGTCACCGAGCTGCTGCCTGCACCGCAACCTGAGGGCACCGCACACCACACCACTGCACTTCGCCCTGACGCTGCCAACGCCAGCGCTCCTGACTTCAACTGCACAGAGTTTGATCTGCAACGTGTGTGACTTCAAGGGCCCAACGACTCCTGCACTGACCTCCGGAACCGGCACCGGCAGACGCCCTGCTCTTCAGAGCTCAAAGCGAGGTCCCCGATGCCCTGCATTTCTAAAGGTACTGTTTTGTGGGTCTTCCCGACACCATAGCTGGCCTGCGATGCCACGGTCAACCAGAACTGTTTGAATTTGTTGTTCACGATGCCGTGATAGCCCCGGGTGGAGCTATCAACTTCAAGGAACTTTATGGTGGATTTTATCATTTTTGGTCTTGTTTTGCAGAGATAAAATATTGGATATTTTTCTAAAACCGGTGTGGTGTCCTTTTGTAGTGTTTTCACTGTATTACTGTATGTTCTGGGCAAATGTTTTACACAATGCCTCTGAGATATCCCTTACCGCTCGTGCCAAGCTACCAAGGGGGTGAGCAGGGGTTATTTTAGAAGTTTATTCCCCTTATCCTGACTAGGAAGAAGGGTCCCTACTTGGATAGGGTAACAACATGCCAACTACAGACCCCCATTTCTAACACCAGCCTTTTTCAACAATCTAAGGAGACAGCTTGGAAGACTGTTTTGATATTCATCCTGTCCCGCAGGAACTTTCTTCTGAACTTGACTCTCCTGCTTGTATGCACAAAAGTAGAAACCCTGCTAAGTCTTATTCTAGTCGGAATTTTGATCTTAGAGTTGCTGGTAGGTCAGTGCAGGAAGTGCGAACTCAAATGGAGGGTTTGTTTTTCCCAACAGTGATATTGCTCTAAAATATAAATTACTGCCACCGGATCAGCTGTTGTCTCATTTTATTGGTAAATTGGAAAGCCATATTAAAATCATGTTTGATGTCATTTTGGATAGGTTACAGCCACACAGCAAGTTCTTTCCAGCCAAGGTAGTTATGCTGTTAGTGCCCATCCTCTTCCCCCTCCTTTAGCATAGTCACCTTCTTTACTTGTGCCTCTTCAAACCAATGAACATTGTGTCCCTAGTTGGGTGAATGCCAATGAGGCATCTCTTCCTAAAACAATTCTGTTGGAGCAACAGGGAAATGTCAGATCAACCACCGAAGCTGGTTAGATCTGCCCAGTGGGCAACAGTCTTGGTTATCCTCTCTGCCATCCTGCTATTTTCCCAGCTGTTGGCAGGGAAAAAGATCCCTTGCTGGATAGGAATAGGAATAGTTCTTCCTTGTAGAAGGGCATATGTGTAAACCCTTACCTCCTCATTTCAGACATCCCTCCTGATGCTCCTCCCTGACCAAGGGGATGCAGGAATCTACTGATCAACTGATTAACAAAATGGTCCATTGTGTAGAGGCCATAATTGTGATGGCCTTTTTTTAATCAGGTACATTAATATTCCCAGGAGGGTTGGTTGGGTTGGCTGGCGTTAGACGAGGGAGCCTGAGAACTGTGTGATGGTAAACTTTGATAGTAGAGGGCTGGCAGGTAATTTGATTCCCCAGGCTCCTCATGGGGACTCCAGGATCATTGTCCATCCTTTAGCCTTTTTCTATCCTCCTGTCAATGGTCGTTTAGCACCTAATTAGCCTTACTGTTAATTCGAGATACAAAGGCGAAATTGGGATTATTTTGATAGTAGAGGGCTGGCAGGTAATTTGATTCCCCAGGCTCCTCATGGGGACTCCAGGATCATTGTCCATCCTTTAGCCTTTTTCTATCCTCCTGTCAATGGTCGTTTAGCACCTAATTAGCCTTACTGTTAATTCGAGATACAAAGGCGAAATTGGGATTATTTTGCAGTGCCAACCTCTAACATGTTTTTGGCCCTGAGCACTCTCGACAGGGTCGATTGATTTGCTTCACCTGTAAAGGGTCATATTCTATAGGATACTCATGTTAAGGTCAGGGATTCTTTACTAGGTTCTGATAGCCATCCTGGTTGTGCTACGCTGTTAAGCTGGAAAATAGTTGGGGCAGAGGTAGAATTGAAGGATCCCTTGTAGGTAAAGTTTATTCAGAGTCATAGTATTGTGAGTTGCCAGGAGACCTGGGTTGTAGCCATTGTTCTTTATATTGATGACTCTACCTCCTTTTTTCCCCCACCTATCACTTCAAACTGTGGTAAGGCAAAGGGTGATTTGGCAACACTGGGGCCACATCATTTGGGCTGTGCTGCTAACGTCTGTTACACAGGTTCAGCAGTTTTTTGGGAAATGACTATAGTTTTCTAAATCTAACAGTGTTCTTTTATTAAACTTTTTTAACTCTTCTACATTTATGGAGAGTTCAGCCCAGTTGGTCGCCCTACCGACTTTTCTAGAATGGTTAAGAAGGGACTTTAAATCCTTTATCCCAGCTGGTGACCTTGGGTGACTTCAAATTGCAGCTGTGGGATGTAAATTGTTCTATGGGCAGGTCTGGAATGTCTGAGGCTGCAGGCCACTCTCTTCAATTTGAGCACAGCTCGCAGGAAGAAATGTAGAATGAAATTATAAGTGATCTTAATTTAGCCTTTGGTTGAAGTAGTTTAGGTGATGGTCCTTATAAATCCTGTGCCCCTTCCTTTACAGACAGGAGGCGGCAACCATTATTTATTATGTTTTCCTGTCTTCCCCTTTAAACCCATTGGTAATTAAATATTTCATTTTGAATCAGGTTTGGAGTGACCATAATCTGATCTTCATCTCTATGCGATGGGTTCCTGTGAGTGCCCCATACTGTCATACGCTCTAGAAGGGTAAGGATATTGTGATCGCTGCCCAAAGGAGAAGGAACTATAACCCCCCTCTGCAAATATTGTCAGGGCATGAAAGTAACTGTTCTTAAACTGGAAAGCATAGCAATTCATTTGGACATCTGTAGAGCCAAACCACCATTGTCTATTGTCTTCCTTAATTTTCTCCATGATGAAAGATTGGGGGAAAGATGGCGGCATGCTGCTGATCACTTCTCTGTCAAACCAGCCCTAGAGAATACCCGACCCCATGCTACCGAAGAATCAGCTGTATGCTATGGCTGATATCTGCCTGAACTTTGGAGGAGATTCTTCTAATATGTAGAGATCACCTGGTCCTCACATTTTTATATGGCTCCAAAGTCAGATGCAATTTCTAATTGTTGCACTCACCGGTGGGCTGCAGTCTCACCCACCGCTGCTCTTTTTATGTGAGTGGTCAGCTGTTTCCTTTTGCTGGGGACAGAGGCATGATGGAAAACATGCTACAGGTGTGTGGGCTGGATGCATGCAGGCTTTTACTCTGACAATGGCGGATCAAGTGGGAACCATGGCACAGTCACACATCCGGATGACTGTAGGACTCCAGGAGATGTGGGCCTGCTGGGACCTCATCAGGGACAGCGGCCTCTATAGTGGTGGACAGCATTGACTAAGGGGACGGTGATGAAGTGGGCGATCACATCGTTGCAATTACTTGAAGAGAGCACATCCCCAGGAGCCCATGGACCCAAGGCAGCCCAAGGAGCCCAAACCATCCATGCCGATCGTGAATCCCAAAGAGCCCTAAGTATTAAAAGTGCCCAAAGTACCCTAAGTATGGAAGTAGTCAGTGTCTGGTGCCCTAGCTGGTAATGGGCAAGGAGCAGATGGAGATGGAGTGGCTGTCTCTGATGGAAAGGATGGAGGAGAGAGAGTAAAGGGACAGATGGAGTGGCTACGACAGATAAAGCTGTGGGAGCAGGGGATGCTGATGGAACTGACAGCTTTAGTGGAGGTTCTCTATTGGACCGGAGTCATATAACTTTTGTATACCCTAAAAGTTCTGAGGTTGCGGGGGCTCATGTCTTACCACCTGAGATATTGCTGCCTCGCTCATCACCCTTTAATTCTCTTGCTTTTCAGTCACTCCGAAATTGAGCTTTACCTACACAAGATGATCTCACCCATCCTCCTGGGGTATCAAATACAACCCTGTAGTCATGCAAAAAAACTTCTAGATTATCTACCAGTGGGGGTAGACAGACAGAGGTCCCACAAGTTCTGGAGCAGAAGAATGACACCCTGAGGGATGTTTGGCCTGGTCCTATAGCAGAGGATGACCTGCGGGCCTGGTGGGCACTGAGCAGGCGGGAGGCACTAGCGAGGAGCTCCCTGATGTTTCCTCTCAGCTGTGTGGGAATAAAGACAAGAGGAAGGTGTTGAGCAACCAGGCGGTTGGCCTTGTGATCCAGTAGCCGCGGGGTCCAGGGGCTTTCGCAGCAGTTTTGGTGCCTGTTCTGTATATTCAACCTAGCGATTCTGTTCTTCCATGCATGGGCTTTGGGGTCTTGGGTAGTAGTATTATGGCATTTGACTCTCTTGAAGCCTTTTTTTCATTCTCGGATTTCTCAGAGGCTGAGGGCGATGGCTTACCCCAGCTGCTGGTCCTGGCTCTAGCTCTGATTTTGACGTACCTAGGAATAAGCACTCCACCTCTCAGAACTCTCAGACCTCACAGGTAAGCTCAGTATAAGCCAAGGACCTCAATGGTCAACTGGGTTCCACAGTCAGAAAGAAGCAACTGGCCAAATAAAGGGCCACTACTGTTCATCGGGGGAAATCTGGGCATAAATGATCAAAGGCTGCCTAACTTAGATGCCATTCCAGTGGTTGATATGGTCAGGGATGATGATGCAGATGATCTTCTTTGGGACTCAGATGCTACGGAACTTACACCTACTAACTGTCCTTGGTTTGCATATTGATAGAGGTAAGGCCTGACTGCCCAAGCTCTCTGCAACCTTTGCTTCTATGATACATGAACCTGTCCTGGCAGCCGCTTGTGAATTTCCATTAAATTCTCAATCCGCCAAATGTGATCCTCCCTATCTTGCCTACGCTGGCATCCACCTATGACCTTTTGTTTGCCCATGGGAAGGAATATAAAAAAGACTCACTCTCTTTAAAAAACACAGGTGGTTTTATGTAAAAAGTAAAAAATTATGGATACACTTCAGTGCCTGCTGAAGGTTATGGAGTCCAGTTCGACCCACTTGCAATCTACGGTTCAACAAACTCATGGTTTGGTTGAGGAGCATAAGGTTAAGTTTAAGAGCACTGCATATAAATTAGATGATATGGAAAATTGAATGCGTTGAAGTAACCTCCGGGTGCCTGGCATACCCAAAGACCAGGAGGCAGAAGATGCCAGAGGATATATAGCTCATCTATTTAGATAGGTGTTGCCACAATTTAATGATTGGGATAGTCACAGTCAAGTGTAAAGTGCTCTCAGTTTCCCTTTTCGAAAGCCAACTAAGAGAGCACCTCACAATATCCCAGAGCAATTCTGATTCATGTGGGCAACTACATTTTTTGCATAATGATTTAACAACATGCTCATCTTCGTAACCCTATCAAGTTATGTGGGGTGGAGTTTTTCATATGTTCTGACTTTTGTCATGAGATGGTGGAGTGTAGGTGGAAGCTAAGAGAATTGATACCTGTGTTTGTCAATCTGTCTGTCTCTACCCCTCTTTTGGAACCTGCCAAACGTAGACTTTCTCATCTGGGGCAAGTACATTTTTGTCAGGATCCGCTTAAGGCACAATATTTTCTAAAAATGTGGGGTACAGGGTCTACAAATGGCAAATGAAAATTGGTGGTTGGGTTCTTGATCTTCTAGGACCTCTATGTCTTTTTGCTTGGTTGGAGGTTTACAGGATCACTTTTTATATTTTTTCTCAAAATCATTGCATATGTTTAATTCACAGGGGTGGATACTAATAACTTATGTTGGTTCCTTTCCTCCCTTATTTTTTTTGATTTTTTCTCTGTTCAAATGGGGGCTGAGGATCTTGGGGTCGGGGTGATGGGTTCTGGATGGGTGATTTGATGAGTATTTTGGAGTTATATGCTGGGTGGGGGTAGTGGTAAGGGCGGTCAGGGGGAAAAAGATCCTTATTTCCTCAGGGAATTTAGTATAGGTTTGGTCTCTGGGAAGGGTCTGTTGTGGGGGTTGGAGGAAAGGGAGGACAGGAAGGAGGATAGGGTCATGAGCTTGGGAAGGTCCATTTTGTATATTGCTATATGGATAATCAGACTCACCTGGGAGTTGCAAATGTTTCAAAATGAGAAAGTATCAATTCTGGTTGTTAAATATCTTTTCATATGCAGAGATTTGTTGATGATTGAGAATGGTGGTTGGGGTAGCCAGGGTGTCCATATTCTCAGCTGGAACGTGAATGGTTTGAGAGCAGCCACAAAGAACTGTTAGGTTAAGGAGGAGTGTACCATGCTTAAACCGCAGCTGGTATGCTTATAAAAGACCTATTTAAGCTTACGGGAGGTTAAGAAATTGGACATTTTGGGCTACAAGAATGTGGCAGCTGCTGGCAGTGAAGGGCCATAGAGGGGGGATGTACTGCTCACTAATAACAATGAGTAGTCTGCCACTAAAGTTATTGACAAGAGGGGCCATTGGCTGATTGCTCAGATAATGAAAGACAATTTTCAACTCATGTTCTGTAGGTTGTATGCTCCTAACATGGATGACCCCTCTATTTTTAGCTTTCTGCTTCTGGAACTGAGTCAGTGGGATCGTCTGATTATAATATGTTGGAACTTTAATCTGGCACTGGCTCCTCATTTAGATTCAACTTCTCAGAGTGAGATAGCTACTAGAAAGATGTTGCACTCACAGGCTGCTCTCAATCATGTTATGGATTTTCACTCCCTTCAGGATGTGTGGCGGGCTTGTCGGGGGCTCGAGCCATCCTTTACTTTCTATTCGGCCCCACATGATATGATTGCTGTACTTTGTACAGTATAAGCTATATTAGGATAACAGTATAGTTTGTATGTTTATTTTAGGATAGGGTATGTTAATTGTATTTGATAAGAATGTGCTAATGTAATGTGCTGAGGTAATGGGAATGTTATGGGTTCTAGAGATCTAGAGCGGCTTGGGGAGGAACAGTCAGTGTGGTGAAGGTTGAATTATGGATTGCTGCTGCTCCAGTTCCTTGTGGGCTTTTCTACTACTGAAATAAATCTGAAGGAAGAACCTAGTGACGGCTTCTTATTTCACCTCATCAACCACACTACAATGGTGTCACGGATTGATCAGAATTTAGCTAGTCACAGTATTATCTCGACTCTCTGGATGGAGAGACACCCCAAATTCTATCAGACCATAGCGCTCGTTCGCTCTTTGTTAGACAAAACTCTGCCATGGGCGGGATCTGTCCCTCACGTTGGACATTTGATCGTAAGTTATTTAGGGATACGGCTTATATTAAGGCCACGGCTCTCACTTTAAAATAATGTTACCTTTAATAAAGGGCCAGCTTCACCCACTATTGTTTGCAATGCGTTGAAAGATGTGATTGGGCGTAGTTTGCGAAGTTGCGCCACGCGAAGCTACGTGAAGTGCACCTCGCACTACGCGAGCTACGCGTAGCTACGCGAACTGCGTAGTGCACTGTGCAAAATGCTGTTCGCACTGATTGCACAGTGCCGGATGCTTGTCCGCACTGTGCAATCATTGAAAACGGCATCTTGCACAGTGCGAGCTGTCTTTACTGCCGCTCGAGTAGATTTTTACTCGAGCGGCAGCTTCTCAACGCGGACTGGTAGTTTCTCATCGCGGCGGTCGCAAGCATGCGCAACCACTCGCAATGAGAAACCTGACCTCCCCGCGTTGAGAATCTCGCCGGGACGTTTTTTTTCCACGCTCGCGATCGGCAACTTGATGTTGCTGATTGCGAACGAGGAAAAAGTCTCGCCGGGATGTCATTTTGCTTGCTCGCGGTCGCCAACTTGACGTTGAGGACCGCGAGCAAGCAAAAAATGAAGCTACGCTACGCGTGTTTGCACTGTGCTACGTGCAATTCGCGTAGTGTGAAGTAGCGCAAACTTCGCAAACTACGCGAGCGTAGCGTAGTGCTTTGCCCGTGCTTAGATGTGATTAGGGGACAGTCACTCAGCTTTTCGATTCAGCAAGATCACAAGGCAAAGGAGCTGGCGTCTTGACTACGTACTGATCTTCTGAAATTTGAGAGTATTATTACTGCTTGGCTAATCTATTGGTACAACATGCAGAGCGGACTTTCAAATAATTAACTGTGATCCAAATGCTGATTCAACAGAGGATCTGGGATAGGGCTTACCAAAAATGGCGAAATTTGCAGGCATCCTGTTTCAAGAATAGCAAGGAAATGGGATGTATTCTTACCTTTCAACTTTGAGATCTGCAGTTCCAGAATGTCATAACTAGCATTCGGACGTCCTCGGGTTGGGTGGTCTCCGGTACTGATGTGGTTCTTGGTGCTTTTCAGGAGTTGTGTACAGCTTTATATGAGGAGGGCACATATATTTCATTGGCAGGGGTAACTGAGATGTGGCAGGGGTGAATTTGCCAACTGTGACAGATACTCAGCAGGCAGCATTGGGAGCTCCAAAAAGGATAGCAGAAAATAAGAGAGGCCATACATGAACTGACTTTGGGCAAAGCGTCTGGCCCAGACTATATCCAGATTGAATTCAACAAGACTTTTTCTGAAATAACATTGGCGTATTTTGTTGAGCTAGTCAAATCTTTTTTTCTGCGTTATCAGGATCTTGGGGAGGCGTAATTGCGGTGGTTCTAAAAAAAGGGAAAGAGCCCTTTCACTGTGGCTCGTATCGATCTATCTTACTGATGAACTCTGATACCAAGCTATATACTCGGGTTCTGGCCAATCAACTTTCATCTATTATTTCTACTTTGATGGTTTCCATGCAGCATGGGTTCATCCCTGCTTGGGATACCTCGGCTCACATTAAACTTTATATCTCTGCTTTGGAGGTTGCAGAAGAATTATGTGAACCTGCTGCGATGATCCTGTTGGATGCAGAAAAAGTGTTCAACGGGGTCTCCTAGAATTTTTTATGGGCTGTTATGGATCAGGTGGGCCTGGGCAAAAACTTTGTATCAACTATCAAATCTCTTTACTGCTCATTGTTGACTCGAATTGTTCTGATGGGAAGGATGTCAGATAAGGTCAGCATACATTGGGCACCAGACAGGGATGCCCTCAGTCCCCTCTGCTTTTCTCTCTTGATCCAGAACCTTATATTCAAAAGCTTAAAGCAGCAGTGTATTTTACCCCACTGAGGCTTAATGGGGTTTAAAGTCTTGGAATATATGTGGAGGATGTCACCATCCTGACTTCCTCTCAATCTAAGGCTCTTCCTAATATCAAAGGCATCGCTAATAAATTTGGGATAGTTTCCAGGTATAAGTTGAATGTGGATAAAACTCAGGTCATCACGAGTCTCAGGCCTGAACCCTCGGATTCCCGGTACATTAAAGTGGCCGCATATTTAGGAATTTAGATAACTTCAGCTACTAGCGAAATATTGACCATAAATTATGATATATTGCATCAAGAATCCCCATCAGTCTTCAGGAAATGGAACCATTTGCACTTGATGATTATTGGCAGATGTAATTTAATTAATTTGATTATTTTACCACGCTTTTTATATCTGTTTCACGCAATTCAGCTATTTCTTCAAAAGTATTTTTTAAAAAGGTGGAATAGGCATTTTCTTTTGGATTCTGATGAAGAACCGGCCACACATGCACTTTTTTGACCAATTGGCTGATAAGTGGTCCAAAAAACAGTTTCTACAAGTTTCTCTGGAATACATTAGGTATTCTAATTTACTGGCTCAGAAGTCCCTTATCTAGAGGACAGGAGTAGGAGGGACAACGCTCCAATTTCCGAGGTCCCAGTACAGGCAAAGAAGAATAAGATGATCAAATTCCTTAGTATTTTTGTACCAATACTCCTGAATCTCACGTTTGAGGCAAAGAAGAATAAGATGAGGTTTTCTTAGAGTTCCAGTGAGCCTATCGTGTGAGAACATGACATGGCCATGACATGGCCCTCAAACCACGCCAAATCCTGGCATGCTGCTTACAACACCAACAGGCTCTGCAAATAATCAAAGCGGCTAAAAATGTTGGTCCTTACCAATTTGATCTCCATATCAAAACGTATCAGTCTAAATTTAGACTTCAGGTCTAAACTTAGACTTAAGGTCTAAGTTTACTTTTGTGAATTGGGCCCTCGCCATCTCTTACATAATAAAGCTCTGCTGCGCAGTAATACTATTCTTCAGATTGGAGGTGATGAACTTATTTGATCACTCAGGAAAGAGTGAAAGATTACTCTACTTGACAACATGTTGCATGATGGATCTCTTAAGTCTTTCCTAGATCTTAAACACTTGAACCATTTGCGTACCTCACAACAATGGCTTAATATACTGCTTACCCATGCTTTGAAAGCAGTCATTGCCAAAATGATCTCAGCTTTGCCATGGTCACTGATCCTTTAGCATCTACTCACCTGGAAATAGTTTGGGGAAACTATCACAGGTCTATACTCCACTTTGATTGACTACATTTACTCCGGACCTACCTCCTCCGCTCTGGGACCTAGTGGAAAAACCCTCTCCATGCCCAATTTTCGGAGGATGATTGGGACACATTAATGTTTAAACATGATAAAGGGTTGAGGGAAGCACATCTGAAAATAATGTATTTAAAGCTTCTACACCACTAGCACTGGTCACTGGATATGCTATACAAAGCAAAACGTATCACCAATTCGCCATGCTCGCGATGTGGACTGGAACCTTGAGATATAGTGAAAGTTCTGCGGCACTGCCCTGACCTACAGCAGTATTGAAAATAAATATAGCACTTAATTAGGCAGAAATCTTGACTGGGGGCATTCTGCCAGCAATGCTAGCTCTTTTACATGACACCTCTGACCTAATATTGCTTACCCCCCACGTAAAAAGATGGCTGTCCTCAGCCTTCTCAGTGGCGAACGTAGGTGTTCTTAGACTGTGGAAACCACCAAAGATCCTGATCTTATGCACTTCGCTGGATGATTTGAGTGAAATTGCGGGCTTTGAGAAATTAATCTACACATTTAACGATAATTCTGCAAAATTTGAGGAGGTGTGGTGAAGTTTTTTATGCTAACTTGGCCTGAGACGCTGCTCGAAAGCCCTTCTTTACCTGCACTCTCTAGGTTAAAGCAAGAGTACTTATGGAACCCATATAGGATGGGGTTTATATGGAATAGCGAAGCGGTACAGTTGACCCACGGGCTGTTTTTCAGTGGGACTTTCTGTCTTTTCAGACTTATAAGTCATAAGGGGACTCAACCAGCAGCCTCTGTAGAGTTCCTACCATTGGAAGGGTGATGGAACTGAAATGTTTTAGTGGATGTATTCCCATTTTCATTTTGTTCTCGTGCAAGACATACCTATATTGGACATTCTTTTTATTGGATGTATACATGTTGTTTGTACTTTTGTGCTCTTATTCGTATCTGTTCTTCATACACGTAGGAGTCCTGTAACTTGTAAGTGATAAGTGCTCTAAAACGTATCTGTTTTTAGAAACAGCGAATAAAGAATTGAAATACAAAAGAAATTGGTATCTGCAAGTCTGCCTTCAAATGGCTCAGCCAGTTCCTTTCTATCAGACAGAGTGGAATGTATTACACCCCACGCCTTTCAGTCCTCTGCATCTTAGGATATCTGCGGCATTGCTCAGGGCTTTTCACTTGGCCCCACATTACTAAATATCTAAATAGCTCCTTTCTAGGCACTGGTTAAAACCTCTGGTTTTAAAATCATGCCTTACGTCAATGGTACCCAGATAGTGGTCTCTATTTCTGATTAAGTCTCTTCCACCTAACATACTTTCTCTGTCTGCATGTCTGATTTTCCCAGCTGGATAAACAGTTACTGCCTTAAGCAGAACAGTGATAAAACTGAGATATTTTTTTCTTATTTTTTGCCCAAAGTCATCAGCTCTGACCATTACACCACAACGTCTCCCCTATTGATCTTACTATTTGTCTGTCAGCCATCTAATTGGTTTCCACAACTCTGGTCACATTTACCTCAGAAATAGACGTCTTCCTTACATCTCAGGCCACACTTTGCAACTTCCACTGCCAACCTCCTTAAGCCTCTTTATATAAAAACACAGACATATGGGAGGCTATGTTTTCTTTCATCTGGCTACCAACATGTGGAACTCTTTACCACCTGCCCTGAAAAACATTTCCCCTCTGCATGTCTTCAGGAAAGAGCTGAATCTTCCTAAATACAGTCCTTTGTGCCTTCTTCAACTGAAACACCAAGGCATCTGTTCCTGGGTAAGGAGTGTGCCCTACAAATCCCACTCATCCATCCATCCATCCATCCATCCATTCATTCATTCAGTTATTCAGGTTGAAGTAACATCATCTGCTTTTGTTCTCCAGTGATTCGTACAGCCAACCACTTAATTGGTTTAAGTGATAAATGCGAAATATATGGTTCCCATTTGGGCAGAATACTTCCAGAAATACAAGTATTTCCTCAAAATATAATATTCTTTAATGTGCAGAAGTGCGTGAGCAATTACTATAGTAAAAGTCAAATTATTTCAGTTTACATTTCCCATTGGAGTAATATAACACCAGTTAATGAGTTCTTTTGAAGAAGGAGAGAAACATATTGGACTGTTCCCTGCTTTTTTGTGTGACATATGTAATGCCTCATTAAAAATTATGTAGTGTCAGTCACGATAACTTTCCTAATGCACTTGAGGCAATTCCATGTGTTAAAAACTGAAACACACATTTTAAGCAGTTTAAAATGTACAAATCAAATTAAAATGCTTTTATTGATTGAAACCCTTTTCTTGACATACATCACTGGTCTCTGTTGAATAGTTTGTTCTAGAGACCTGGAACTATGGGAAAGCAATATAATTATTGCCAGTGGGCTTGTGCAATTCAGACAAAGTATTTTACAATTCGCTAAGATAGGAAAGGCCATATGGTCAAGTCAACAAGCCGTTTTATTTTTGTTGCACTTATTATGTAAATGATTAGGAGAGTTCTAGTTGTTTATTGCTGCTCCAGTATCACCAATTATTACATTTAGTATTTATGGATGCATCAATAAATGACACATTTACACCAGGAACGATGTACAGGCTAACAAGACAGTTTAGTATTGGCATATAAAATAAAATGAACAATGAAAGTACTAATTTGAGCCAGGGCTTTGCCACAGATTGAGGCTGGTTGGTGTCTTACATAGCGGAAGAGATAGATCAGCAGTATTTTACCACATTAGACAGTGGTAAATGATTGCGATTTAAATTCGAAAGTAATGTACTGCTTTTGGGTGAAAATGTAGAACTGTTTGCTGAATCTCTAAATTACACGACAGAAGATAACACAACAGAACAACACAAATGAACATAAAAACATAAGTAAAGCATAACGGGGTGCAACACAACAAAACAGTCAAAACAGAATGCAACAGAGGAACCACAATATAATACAGTAAGAAACAATGGGGGATATTCACAAGAACGTGCGATAATCATCGCCAAAATAGGTTAACGCAAGTCATCATATCGCTGTCTAGTGCGGGAAAATAACCCCGTATCAACGTGGCATTCACAACACGGCGGTAACATGCGATAGTACCCCGATAACGCCGCAAATGTCCGCGATAATACTACCGGGACGGCGATAAAAATCTCAACCCGAACATGAAAAAATTTGCGATGTGCCCAACCGCGATAGTAAAATCGGCAACAAGCATCGGCAGGCTTGCAATTCCCACATCAGGCGGGTAAAATCACCATAAAAGCAGCAAAAAAAACTGAAAGAAATAAAAAAGACATAACAACTGCGAAGCACAATGGAGGGAGTTGGAGCAAGTACAGAGGACAACCCGAACCCCACAAGCCCCACGGAGGACCAGCCTAGGATCTCGGGGCCAGGGAAGGGCAAGGAGAAGAAGAAGAGGAAGACGCGGTTCAGTCCGCAGGAAAACAGGAGCCCGATAACGGAGGTGACACTCCCACCATCCAATTGCCATTGGTGAAATTGTCAGCACTAAATGTTGCACATACACTTGTCCGAGCGATGTGCCAATGCAGAGGAGTGACATACACACAGGGAATGTGTCTAGGAATGAATTTATTTGCACATGCTGTGCCTGTGGTCACTCTGACCTGTCCCATGACTGCAAAGGACAGTCCCCATGTGACGTGCCTATGTGAAGAAATTGCAAATGATAGTGTTCCTTTGGGCCATTCCAGCTGCTGCTGCACTGGGGTGTGGTCCACCTGCCTCATCTTCATCATCATCGTCCGGTGCATCAGGCACTTGGATCCAAGGGGCATTGGTGCGTACACATATGTTGTGCAACACACAACATGCAATGATCATCTTGCACACTATTTGTGGGCTGTACAGGTGTCTTCCACCTGTGATGTCCAGGCACCTGAAACGTGACTTCAACACGCCAAATGAGCGCTCCACAATGCCCCTGGTGCGTATGTGGGCCGCATTGTACTGCCTCTGGACCTGGGTGTTCGGGGCTCGGAGGGGTGTCATCATCCACGGGCAGATTGCATATCCTTGATCACCTGTGACAGGGGAGAGAGATGTGTCAATCGGTGGTTCGGCATTCTGTGTTGGCAGGCGTATTAGTATATTGGTGTGTGACGTGTGGGACTTTGGGATACATGTCTGACATGTCTTGCATGTGGCAAATGAGCGGCATCCATGTGTAGTACGGTGCCTCACAGCTGCTCCTCACTCCCCCAGAACCTATTTACTTGTGTGCGCTGCGCGGATGCATCACTTGCACTCCTAGGACACACCATTGTCATGACTGTCTGCGCATGTCTACAAGCCTGACAATGACACTGTGATATTGGCCGTTGAAGATGGTCGGCCCTGTGTGTGTATGCCTATGGTCAGGTTATGGCGGAAACAGAGACACACGCAGTAGTTGCCTTGGTGGCCATCCCGGGAGTGAACCACGCCCTGAGCCCCGGGCTATTGATTCCCACTCCTACGCTGGCCCAGCCCACTCCGCTTACGCTTACATGGGGGGACATAGCTACATGTCCAGGGTCTACCCCACTGCCTGAGGTAACATGGTTGAGCCCACTGTCTACGACACTACAAACACCAGCAGTATATGTCCACATGGACATGTCTGTGCTCTGCATACTTAAGTCTGTCCAGCACATCCCCGCCACACTTGGCATTGAGTACATTCTGATTCATGGGTCACTTGCCTCCCTCGCACATACTTGGTTCCCGCCTCTCACCACATCCTGCTATTGTGTGGCAGAGGTGCCATTCCGTGGATGGCTTGTCTGGATGTCTGGCCCCTGTTACCACATTTCCATGTGTTGCTGTGTCTGGTAGGTGGGCATGTTGTTTGGCATGTCGTATGTGAGATTGTAACGTGTGCATTCCCACAGTTGTGAGTTGTCTGATTGGGGAGTTGAGGTGTGTGGTGTGTTCAGTTGGTACTTACCGACGAGCAGTGCATTTCCGTAGGTGCCATCCTGGAAGCGCTGGTTGATGATGGACTGTCGGAAGATGTAGGAATCATGCACACTGCCTGGGTAGTTGGCGACGACGTTGGTGAAGAGTCCCCGGTGGTCCACTATTGCCTGCACATTGATGGAATGCGTGTGCTTTCTGTTGCAGTAATTGTGTGCAGTGTGGGCAGGGGGCACAAGTAGGGCATGTGTTCAGTCAATTGCCCCCAACACGTGCGGGAAGCCAGCTATGGCGTAGAAGCCTTGCTTGGTCTCCAGCTGTTCCTGCGCAGTGTGGGGTAAGTGAAGGTGATGGGGTATGAAACTGATGATGGCATCCAGGACAGGTGTGATGGCCTTTGATAGGGCTGGCTGTGAGACTCCTCCGACTCTGGCAGTTGTTGGTTGGAAGGTACCAGAGGCCAACAGGTGCAGCACAGACAGCAGCTTTGTCTGCGGAGGGATGTTGGTTGCCGCTGTGTTGGTACCGTCAGCCTGTGGGCAATGTGGGTCAGGATGCGGAGGATGGTCATCCTTTTGAGCCTGTAGTGCGCAATGACTTCCTCTGGCATTAAGTCTCCGAAGCTGGTGCGATTTCGGAAGGTCCGCTGTCTCATTCTGCACTGCCTCGGTGGTAGTCCATGGGGGGGTGGTCCTGGGGGGTGGGGGGTGGGGGGTCTGGGGGGGGCCTGGGGGGGTGGCGGTGGGTGTTGTGGGCCTCTTGGGTCTCCGAGCTGCATGATCAGTAGCTCCATGGCATCTGTTGGTCTTCAGATGTGGCTCTGGGCTGGGCTCCCTTTTATACTGCAGTTTGTCGTCCTGCTTAACACCAGTAGAAGGCAGGTGTTAAATCCCTGCTGCTAACACGCCTTATTGCCTGTTTTTGGGTCGCATCGCAGATCTGGCTGGTCGTTGTGAATCTCGCGAAGTGGTGTTTTCGTGAGTTTTTGCACGGGAACGCCTACTCTGCATATCATTAGCGTTAGTTGTCTCTCTCATCCGTGGCGATGATTTTTGCGGCAGCTATCGCTGGTAAACTGGCAATATGGGCAGTTTGCACCAGCTTGTGAATAGGGCGATTAGTCTATCGCCACTTTTGCGGCGCTAAAGTGCAGATAAATCGGCGATGAGTCCTTGAGAATAAGCCCCAATGTGTGATGAAGCAGAAAAAAAAATCAGCCCAAAACAATGCGTCACATCACCACCACAACAAAATGCAACACAGAACATATGCACACATTGCTACTCTCAGAAGCCTGGTTTCACTATATGAAAGTAGAAGATGTCTTGACCAAGCACTGCCTTACTTCTCAACTAAAGACATGTTAATAGTGTTAAAAATGTTTTGTGCTCCAGTAAAATTTCTTTGGCAGCAGAATGAAATTCTATGAAAGTGACTGGTGATGAAAGCAGGGGCAGCTGATGTTAATGGGGATGGATGTGTTGCCCTAGCAGCATTGGGGAGGAGGCAAAAAGGAGGAGAATAACAGCACAGAGCAGCTACAAAAGAGGTGCTTACTGCTTGGTACTACCTCTTGAAATTGATCGAAATTCCGTTTTTTGGGAGAAAGGGCTGAGGAATCTGCCTGTGCATGTGCTGGCTGAGTAAGGAGTGTTCCTTGCCCTCGAGGCAAAAGTGAGGAGAGTGATGTTGGCCTGATGAGACAGGCTGCACAAAGGTTTGAAATGGAGCATTTACTGCTGTGGCCCAGGGAGGGGTCAGCAGAGCGCCATTTACATAAAGGACTAGGGGCCGGGCTGTCCAGTGTTGACGTAGTGCAGTGGGGGGGCAACAATTGAAGTGCTTGCATTGCCTCCCCACTACTCTTCTGTCCTGACTTCCTAATTGGAAAATGGAAGAACAGGGTGGGGGGGGGCTGTGAAAAAGACAGGCAACTCCAATTTCCAGCATAATCGGGTTGCAGCAGGTGTACTGTAAGGATAGACACCATGGAGCTGCTCCTTGTTGCTATCCAGGTCTTCAGTAAATTCTCCAGCTCCTTTAGCTTCTGTGATTAACTTTTGTGTCAGGGCAAAATGTATTCACTCTGCTCTCACTGGAACAGTCAGTCATGATAAGTCACTGGAGTGGAAATTGTAAATTTGACCCTCCAAAGTCCAACGCTTTCCCTACTGTTGACCTGTTAGAGTGGGAATAGTAGATGTAACCCATCTGAAAGCCTACGCTTTCACTACTATTGCATAAACTGGAATGGGATAGTATATTTACTATTCCCAGAATTCAATACATTTTACTATTGTTAAAATATATCTATTAATATTATTTTTATTGTATATTATGTGTATATACATATGTATTTTATGTAATTGTTATAATATTTGAATATATATATATATATATATATATATATATATATATATCCCCGAAACTCTCTTTGCCAAAAGAGAAGTGGGCACTCCAGACAAGGTATTGATTTTCAATACTTTATTGCAGCATGTCCGTCCTGACGCGTTTCGGCTGATCCCAGCCTTTCTCAAAGTTATAAACTAAATAATAAATCAATAATTTTAAAGCAAATTTTGCAGTGAAATCAATGATGTCATAACTGATCTAATATGTGGGGTAATTAGCAGTACATGTTGAGGGCACAAGTTATAGTTAATTTCTAATGCTTTTTAAATTCTATTTCCAAACTATAACTTCCCTGTAACCTTTGTTTTTTTCAGTCAATTTCTACATTTTTTTAAGCAGCTGGGTGTTGGCCACAGGACCTGGACTGCAGCCAGGCACTGCAGCCAACACCCCTCATGAAGCCAACCCCACGCCGCGCACTGCCATTCAGGGTCCGGCCAAATTAAGAAGGGGGGAGCCCCCTCCCTGGGCCGTATTTTAGCCCTTGGGGCCCCATCTCCCGGAGCCCGGCCTTATTGTCAATGTGTTTAGGATAGAGAGGTGAATGCGCCAGCAGTGCATGTTAGCAACAACACTCTTTCAGTTGTACATCAACAATTTGGCCATGGCACTAAACTTTGCAAACAATGACACCCCTAAAATTGGCCATACAAAAATTCCAACCTTGATATCCGCAGGAGATTCTCTACTCATTTCTAAAACCTTGAGTGGACTACAAGCAATTCGAAACCACTTTCTGCTGTTCTGTTTGTTCGAGGCCTTGAGGTAAATATATCGAAAATAAAATATATGATATTAAATTCTAGGAGGCCCCTAAACTCGAGAATTGGGATTAACAACCACTCTTCATTTTGTTTTTCTGTTTCCTGCTCTAAGACAGACCTGTAAGAAATGGATTCCCCTTGTGTGCCGACTGCTGGGCCTAAAGTTTCTCCAGACAGCATTAAGGATACTGAAGCCAGACACTAGGAAGGTCGATTAGCATGGCAAAGTTCCTGCATGCAGCCTGGATAGTACATAAGCATGCAGGATGGGCAGTTGAATACAAAACTTGTACTCGTCCAAATTCCACAGAGGCCTAGATGTAATTGGGTGACCTGTCCACTACCTGTGTAGAAATTTTATTTCCAACCCCTGTTTGAATTTGAAAGGCTTTTTTTCTCGATTTCTTTTGTTTTTGTTTTATGGTTCTATTGATTTTTAATTTATGATTATCGTATTTATTGGAGTGTTGGATTGATGTATGTGTTTTGTGGATTTGTAATCCGAAATAAACCATTTTGATTGATGTAAATTGGGAGGGGTAAACAGTCCTCCTTCCTGACCGATTTCTGGCCCCGGGGACCACATCTCCCGCGACCCGGCCATATTTATAAGAGGGAATTATTTTTTCTTTAATATAACTAAAACTACTGAACAGATTTACACCAAATTAGAAAAAGGGCTCTTTCTGGACTAAGAACTACTTTTCTGCCAATTTTGCTGTAATTCCGTTCAGTGGTTCGGGCTATAGTCGTGTTCAAACTCCCTATAGACAATTGCATAGGGAAAACATGTTTTGGGATTCCCACTTTTTCTCAGCCCCTGCTTGACGGATCACCAGGAAACTTTCCAGACACCAGCTGAGGTGTTTGTCGTACTTATTTAAAAAATGTAATGAGGAGTCGTCAAATGGCGCCAAAGTTATTAGCAAAAAAAACAACACTTAGTCTATGGAAACTATGTATATATATATATATATATA